>CANSNZ010001102.1:0-445478 GCA_947646795.1 Beta lomatogona | reverse complement strand
CTCTTTCGGGTTTTCAACCTAGTGAGCTTGGACATACCTTGAAGAAGGAGTTAAGATTGGATATGAAAGGTTGAAAGGTTGAGGTTTTAAGTTTTGATGAAGGTTTAATTGGATGAGCTAAGGTAGGATCATGGATTTATATTATATGGGTTAAGGTTTTGATGGATTGAAGGATTTTGGAATGAGGGGTAGACCTTGCGGAAGCTCCCTAGCTTGGCTTTTTATTTCTTTGCCTTTGGCTTTTTCTTTTTGCTTTTGCATTGCTTTGTGCATTTTCTTTTGCTTTTTTTTTCCGCACTTTGAATTTTTTTGCCACTTTTTATTTTTATTTTTTCCTTGCATTGTTTTTTTTAAGTAGTGATGCTTGCACACAAGTTTTTGGTTATGGGTACTGGAAGTTTTGTAAGATGTTTGTGGAGCTTTGATTTTGAAAGGTTATATGGCTAGGGATCATGGAGGATGATGGTTTAAGGGATTTTTTTTTTTGGGTTACACGGAGGTGGTTTATGAAATGTAATGGAAGGAAGAGGGGAATAGCTCCTAATCCAAAGTATATCCATTTTTTTATTTTCTTTTTTTTTTTTTATTAATCAAAGTCATTTAGGTTATTTAAGTTTCATCTTTGAATTAGAAGCATATATAAAATGATGGAAGGCCGATGAAAATGAAAAGAAAATGCAATTATTTTATTAATTAGAAATAAATAGAACAAGGTTGATAAGTGTTAATATCCTAAATGACATAGACTCGACATGAAATGAAATAAAGTAGCTAGGGGAGTGACTCTCCGACTCAACCTAGAAAACTAGCACTAAATGACTAATCCCCCTGCCCTGTTGAGACGATGCCCAAGGGGTTGTTGTTGTTGCTGACTTTTGCTGCAGGCGGAAGTGGAAGTCTACCATTATCAAACATATATATCCTGTAGATCATTCTCTAAGGCCCAACATATAGATATTGGGTGCCCATTCCCTTGGTGATATTTGCGGTAAGCATTAGGATTCCACTTCTTAGACTTAATTTCGGTGCGAGTCCGGAGTGGGACCAATATCTTTGGATTGCTCCTCTTGCATGAAGCCTATTAAAAGCTTCTTCTAAGGTCATGCCTTGGGGAGTGAAGGTTCTTTGATACTTTTGATAACCTCCTTTTTCAGTAGTTAGAGCATTGACATCATTGCTTTTGGAGCTAGAAGGGTTGTTGTTACTCTTCTTGAAAGGGTTGTTGTTATTGTAACCCTTCTTATTTGAGGCTTGTACCTCTTCTTCGATCAGTAGGCCTACCTTATAGAGTTTCGTGAAAGACTCTATGGGTTGGAATTTGATATGATGTCCATATTTGAGCTGCAAGCTACGGATCACCAGTCGTACTTGGCCCTCTTCGATTGGCCTATTAGTCATTTGTGAGACATTTTCCCTCCATCTGTTAAGGAAGGTGAGGATGTCTTCATTGGAGTTTTGTTTGGTTAACTCCAACTCACATAGACCAATAGGAAGCTGAGTGTTATATATGTACTGCTTGCAGAACTCTTCTTTGATGTAGTCCATGTGCATCTAAGGTTAAGGGGAAAACATAAGCAAACAGGTCCTTGCTCATGCCTTTCAGAGCCATAGAAATGGAAAAGGCTCTGAAATGATAATTTGGATCTTCAACCCTCTTGAATTTTGGGAGGTCACCAAATGCTACCTTTTTAGGAAGCTTTTCCCTCAGTTCAGGATCAATGATGTCATGGCCATGAGCCTGACCCTGACCCTGACCCTGACCCTGACCCTCGAGTGCAGGAATTGACTGGTTCAATTGCTCGAGTTTTTCGAACCTCAAATATGTCTTAGACTTTATAGGAGGTGGCGATGGTGGAGTGTCTTCCTCTTCTCTTTCCTCAGTTGTCAGTTTTTCTCTTAGCGCCTTGATCTCTTTGTCTTGTTCCTTAAGATGAGAGTTCATCAGTTGGAGCTGAGCCATGATGGCACTGAGTTGTTCATTAGTGTCTTCCCTTTCAGATGACGATTTGGAAGTTTCGGAAGATTCATCTGAAAAACTGAGAATTCGTTTGACAAGTTTGGGAGTAGGTTGACCTTGCTTCCTCTCTGTTGGATGTTCCCAAGTTATAACTTCACAACCTGTCCTGAACAGAAATCAAATGGACCTTACTTGTAAGTTTTAAGAAATGATTTTCGAAATAGGAAATGGATATGAGAAATGAAATTGGAAAATGAAAACGGGAAATGGAAATGGGAAATGATGGTATCGAACTAGTATGGGCTTGACCATGATGCTGACATGGGCCTAACTATATGCATATGCAGACATGGACTAGACTGGACTAGACTATGCAAGCAAACTAGACTCAATGATTGGGCTTTGCTGAGTACGTACTAGACTTTGAACTTACAGGTAGAATAAGCATACTAGACTCAAAGAAGATTGGTTATGTGGACTTTAGGGAATACTAATTTGAACTTACGGGAGAGTAAGCAGGATAGGTGATAGGGAATGCTAGACTTTGAACTTACATTTAGAGTAAGCAGGCTAAACCTAAAGATGACTGGACTTTGAACTTACAGGTGAATAAGCAGGCTAGGTGATAAGGAAGGCTAGACTTTGAACTTACGCGTGAGTAAGCAGGCTAGGTGATAGGGAAGGCTACACTGTGAACTTACATTTAGAGTAAGCAGGTTAAACCTAAAGATAACTAGACTTTGAACTTACGAGTGGGTAAGCAGGCTAGGCAATAGGGAAGGCTAGACTTTGAACTTACATTTAGAGTAAGCAGGCTAAACCTAAGGGTGGCTAGACTTTGAACTAACATTTAGAGCAAGCATGCTAGACTAAAAGATTAATGGGTTTAGAGTTTGGACTTCGTCCTATATGGGTCTGAAATTGGAATTGGATTTAACTAGGGGTTACGTAAAGATGCAAACTAGACCTAGGATTGGGCTTTTATAGTCTGAAGACTTGACTAGGGCTTACATGGAGATGCAAACTAGACCTAGGATTGGGCTTTTATAATCTGAAGACTTGACTAGGGCTTACATGGAGATGCAAACTAGACATAGAATTGGCCTTTTATAGTCCCTAAGACTTGACTAGGGCTTACATACAGATGCAAACTAGACTTAGGCAGTGAATTAGGCCTAAATGCATGGACCTAAGATTTGGATTGGATTAGAATTAGACTTAGATTGGAGTGGACTAGGAATAGAATAGGAGACGCACATGGGCTTGACATAGACTATGGTTCACATAAAGATGCAAATGGGCCTAGATTTTGACATAAACTAGACTTATATGCGCCTAAGATGGACTCTAATGCTAGTGGGCCTCATATGAATGCATGGACTAAAATTTCGATGGGCCTAGGATGAATGCGAAATGGACTCTAATGCACATGAGCCTAAAACGAATGCAATGATTGGAATTAGATTGATTAGAATGGATTATAGATATTTGGACTAGGTTTAGGATTTTCGAAATTCATTTTTGAAAGGGACCCCTTGTTTTCATCTTTTATTGGGAAAAGATGATGGATTAATGTTGAATTTTTTTAATAGGTGGTATGATGATGATTAGTAAATGTTTTCAAAAAGACGAGAATAGAAGAGGGCGTAGGATGATAGATTTTTAAATAGAGATATTTTTTTAAAGGGAGTGAATAGGATGGGATAGATGATAGGGAAAATTTGTTATAGATGGCATGGGATGGAACGAGGTAGACATGCATGACGATTGTAACTCTACCATGATAACTCTTCTAGATGCACTTCTTGGGATAGACTCGACCTTAAATGGTATGCATGAAAATATTGATTTTTTTTTGTTTGCATTAGGTGAGTTTCATTTTAAACAAGATAAGACTCCTAGAATGATCATGATTTTACGCGAATGCAGACGGAAAGAACACCAAATCGGACACCACGATGTCTAAATCGACAAAAACATACAAGGCGCAACTTAATGCGTTTGGCGCACTGCTCCCCGACATGCTTTTTGGCGATTTAGGCGAGGTTTCGGCTAATTTTGACGATCTTTTTAGACGCGATTTAAGACGCAATGCATAACAACGACAATTTGACAAGTTAATAACAGGCAAAATTGCAATCACAAGCAAATGTCATACAACATGGATGCAAAAGTTCTCAACCTAAAGTCCAGTTCTACATTTGAAACTATGGTCAGGTTTAGGTTAGGGCTGAAAAGGGTCCATGACTAAGAGATTGATCCCACGCTTCGTACCTTTGCTTAATAAGGTGGTCACGTATAGACGCACTCCAGTTCTCAAGTCAGGAACAAGAGAACAATGACATGGTTGGGTATGTTTGCTTATGACTAAGATCCAACACTATCGCTCAGGAAGCTTTCGGAAGGACAAAACGCAAAACCCCCCCCCGGGGTGGCCTCACGCATAGAACATGCGCTAATGAGGCAACAATATTGTCCTTATGGTGGCTTAAAAATAGCCATGCATATGCAAAACAATATGTTATTCTAAGGCATAAAAAGAGAATGAATCGTATTTTTCAAGTTTCACCCACTCATTTAAAAAAATTAATTTTTTTAAAATCCTCCCAAATGGAGTCGCCAAATTGTAGGCGTGTTTTTATTCGCCTACGCGGGATGAGCGCGTATTTAACTACCTCATTGTAAAGGTTTTAATGAAAACCTTTTGAAGTCGCCAGTAAGTCTTTAAAGGAAGACTCATAAACCTAAATTGGATATTGGAAAATCGTAGGGACAACTAGGGATTTATCAAATGTATATTTCCTCGTCATGACTCCATTAATGATCAATGAACCATAGATTGTGTTCGAGGGTGAGGGTACGAACACGGTCAGGAACCACATTTGCCAATTAATGGCCTCTACTAAATATTGATTCATATCCATATTTATGCAAATAAATAACCACATAATATTTTAATGCAATCTACTACTTAATCTATGTCAATTCATTAAACAAACAAAAGACTAATTTTTGATGACATGTTGTTATGCAATCAAATTACAAGGAACCTAACAGGTTGTCCAATTATCTGAATTTAATGTTAGAAAAAATCTTTTGGTCTTTGATTAGCAAAAATAATCATGTGAGGTGATGAAAGCATTAAACATACAATCATGCATAGGCATATATAAGAATAATATAATAACAAAAAGAAATATAAAAAATAGAGATTATGGAAGAATGTACAGTATAGCGTTAATTCTTTGAGATCTACATCATGACAAGTAGATTGTTAGTAGAACAATAATTAAATTGGAATTGACCCTCAGGAATTATACCTTTGTCACCTGGGTCTTATACAACGATCTTTAGGATGAGCAATCTTGAAGTTTGAAATAATAAATTTGAATGTATGAATGTGTTTGAATGTATTTGAATATGAGTCTGAGTGTTTGAATATGAGTTTGAGTATAGGAGAGTAGTTTTAGAAGTCGTAGGAAAGCAATGTTTTCGAAGTATTAAAGCTTAGGAAAGCATTGTGAAAAGTCGTTCGAATAAACGAGGTATAAGACACAATGTAGTAGAGTTAATTTGTCTTAAAATCTTACCAGAGTGGAAGAAATTAAGAAAAGCTGCTATGATATCGCCTCTCCCACACACGCCCATGATTTCTTGAAAAGTCAACTAGTGTAGCCATCAGGCCCCGAGGACTTAGTGTCATCAATGCTAAACAAGGCAACCTCGACATCCTCTCCTATGAAGAGAATACACAACTCTCTCTGCTGAGCTTCATCCAGAACTACTCCCTCTTTTATAATAGTGCTACTAACACGAGCTATAACAGGCTTAGCAGTACCCAACAAGTTATGATAAAACTCCAGAAAGGCATTTTCAATATCATTACCCACCTGCCACTCTCCATCAATATTTTTAATTCTGCAAATTTTATTTTGGCATCTCCTTTGCTTAATACAAGCATGAAAATACCCTAGTCACCTTTCTTTAACCATTCTTGCTTTGCTTTTTGATGTAATAAACAAAGTCTAGCTTTATTCAAGGATTAATAGTTCAGTCTTGCCTCCTCCTCGAGACTATCATACAAATCAACATGGCTAGGATCTTGGTGAACTTGCTGCTGAGCCCTCAACAGCTTGTGATAGGCCTCATCAGCTTGTTTTTCAATATCAGCAAACTTATGTTTCTTAAGCTCTTTCAAAGACTTCTTCAACATCTTTAACTTTGTCACAACTCTATACATAGGAACCCCCTGAGCAACAGTTTGCCACACAGTCTGAACTCAAGGCAAAAACTATCATCATGGGCCCATATATTATAAAACCTAAAAGGTTTAGGTTTTGAAATATTCTGAGCACTCATTCTCACTAAGTAAGGACAATGATCACAGATACTCTCAGGGAAAAAAATTATCTCTGAGTCAGGCCAACTCTCCATCCATTTCTCATTCACAACCACCCTGTCAATTCTAGAGAACACCCTGTCTACACCATCATGTTTGTTAGACCAGATGTAAAAAGGCCCAGAGGTGGACTGCTCTTGTAGTTTAGCTCTTCTAAGACACAGTCTGAACTCAACAACTTCATCTAGTGTAATAGCAGAAACCAATCTTTCATTCAACTGCAGCACATTATTAAAGCCACCACATACTATCCAGGCATCATCAATGTGTCTACTAAGTCTCAGAATATCCTCCCACAATTGCATTCTATCCCTAGCCTCATTGAAGCCATAAACCATGGTAACCCACCACTTCAGAGCTAATCTAAGTAACTTCACTATGAATAATTGAGCTGAGCACTAAATAATATTCACAATAAATTTATTAGGAAGCCAAAGCAACCACACCCTACCACCTTTATGGAATTTTAGTTAGTAGCTATACTCCAAACACCTCCAAATCTAGAAAAAAACTTTAGGAAAACTTCCACTTCTCACCCTAGTCTCCAGAAGCCCAAACAATCCTGTAGAATGATGATCTAAGAACATCTTAACATCACCAAATTTATGAGGACTATTGAACCCCCTTATATTCCAAAATCCCAAATTATCCATTTGGAATAGCCATCCCTCCCACTTCCTTCTCTGTATCAGGGTTAACATCTCCTACCACATCAGAACTGACACATGTATCCACCTGCTCATTCATTAAGACCCCAAACTGTCCACCTACCATAATGAGATGAGTGTCAATTGTCTTTGAATCATCCGCATCCCCCTGCACATCCTCTTTACTTTCTTCTATAATAGGTTCCAGTGTCTTAGAACCAATGACTACAGCCTTAACCACTTCACCTCCTCGTTTCTCAGCTACTGTACTCACTACAGGTACCTTAGGCAGCCATTTTTGCTTCGGTTTAATCATCCTGCTTGCCACTTTAAATCGTTTCTGCCTGCATTCTTCCTTAGTATGGCATATTCCTTTACAATCCTCACATAAAATAGGTTTGTACTCGTATTTGATAGCTTGAGTCATAATTGCACCTTTCTCATTCCTAAATTCAATTTCGAAGGAAAGTACTCGGTCTTTTTACTTCCACAAGAACCCTCGCATACTCAAGGATGTCATTCTGTGTCGTAGCACGATCAATACGAATAGGATTCCCAATTTTTTCAGCTAACTTATGAAGAGTAGATTGCCCCCTGTATTTTAGATGTAAACTAGGGAATCTAATCCAAGTTGGCACTAATTTCACATAAGTATTCAAGATATCCAATTCAAGAGTCCAATTTTTCATTATCACAGGTTTACGATCAAATAGGATAGGTCCAGCATTAACCACTTCCAATTTTTCATCCACAAACCTAAATCTCACAACAAAGCTACCATTAGCTAGCATAGCAACCTTCTTAACCCCATAAGCTCCCTAGATTCTACAAATAAATCCATCAATAATACGGAAAGGAGGTTTAACCCCCAATATATAGCAAACAAGAAGCGGGAATTCCAATATTCAATTTCGGGACTAACAACGTCATTAGTAATTTCTAATAAATCCTCCCCATCGAATTAACAATACCAGCATTCTGTGTCAAATCAAGTCCCTCCTCCCTAATATGACCAAACAACGATTTACTCCAATCAGTACCTGGATTGCTATTGAGTTGTTGCATAGGGTGCGGGGATGGATTCACTTACACCGGTCCTGATTGACGCAGGGGAGTACGAACAAAGGACACCCAGTCAGTGAGTCTCGTTCTCGCCGCCTCAAAGTTCACTTGATCCCGATTCGACGGATCAAACTCCGTGATGCCCGAGAATCTACATCATCCTCATCCGAAGTCCAACTCAAAGCTTGCAACTCCCCGAATCTCATTATCATTCATCATTTTCCTTGCATCGCCCGATTGAGGAATCCGATTCATCTTCCCACCATTTCCCTTTTTTCGAACCCTTTGCCATTGCACAAGCTATTACCGAGATTCAAAAATCAGAAAAAAATGGAAATTACCACTTCTACGAGAAGGCAGAGATTCTCTCTCTAGACTCTCATAATTTTCATTATGTTGGATATTTTTGATGATATGTGATTATGCAATCAAATTACAAGGAACCTAACAGGCTGCCCAATTATCTGAATTTAATGTTAGAACAGTTCTTTAGTTCTTTGATTAGCAAAAATAATCATGTGAAGTGATGAAAATATTAAACATACAATCATGCATAGGCATATATAAGAATATTATAATAAAAAAATAGAGATTAGGGAAGAATGTACAGTATAGTGTTAATTCTTTGAAGATCTACATCATGACAAGTAGATTGTTAGTAAAACAAAAATTAAATTGGAATTGACCCTCAGGAATTATTCCTTTGTCGGCTGGGTCTTATACAACGATCTTTAGGATGAGCAATCTTTAAGCTTGAAATAAGAAATTCGAAGGTATGAATGTGTTTGAATGTATTTGAATATGATTCTGAGTGTTTGAATATGAGTTTGAGTATAGGAGAGTATTTTTAGAAGTCGTAGCAAAGCAATATTTCGAAGTATTAAAGCTTAGTAAAGCATTGTGAAAAGTCGTTTGAAAAAACGAGGTATTTATAGGCAAAGGAAATCGAAAAGATAAAATAAAATTGTGCGCCTGGAGCACAGCATGCATACTTGCTTTTGGCCTGTTTTTTGATTGGTTTAAGATTTTTTTATCCTTTGATAAAATCTATCCTTTGAAATCCGAAATCAGCTATCTTTAGGAATAAAAATCTGATTTTTTGATATTTCCTTTTAAAAATTAATTATCAAGAATAATTAATATTAAAATATTAAAAATACAACTAATTATAAGGAATATTTAATTGGGCCTTAAAACTAGGACTGGATTGTTTTAAACTGATAAATAGACTTTATATCTTCGAAATGCTTTTGGGCTTAGCTTATTCGATTGCTCTTCCTTTGCATTGGACCAATTAGGACGATGGTATGTTTCATCATCGGGTACTCAATGGAGATACACGATTTTGTATCTACAATCCCCTATATATGATCAATCCAATACTTTGAAATATCATTCATCATCAACATAAAACACATTTGCCTTCACATAATAAACACTTTGTTCAATGTTTTGGCTATTAAAGGCCATTAAGGGTCAGTTGAAGTCTTCTATTCATGGGTCGTTGGTGACCTAAACCGAACAGCCGAACTACAATTCAAGGATGATATGAAAAGGAATTTCATAGTAGAAAACCATTCAATTGGTCCGAAGACATTGACATCAGTCTATCAACCTAGCTCATCAGAAAAGCTCATCAAGACAACACCATTTCCCATGTTTGAATTCATTGCGGCTTCGGTAGATCCGACATTCATGGGTATGGCGGATCTTGTTGAGGTGACAGAAGACCTAATATTATTCCGTTTAATGCACCCGACATCAGGGACCTCGCTATGTTGCCAAAGGGTTTCAAGGTATTTATGACTTTGCTCCTAGTGAATTCCGATAGAAATAACATACTAACTAATGCACACCTTATGGACATATGTTCCCCTTTAACACTACCCGTAGAAGATCAAGTTCTTAAGTTAAGGGAAGGGGTACACAATTTCACTATGAATAGTATCTCAAGCGACTTCAAACTCGTAAATGTATCATCGAATACCCATCATTTGGTTGTACATGTGGAGTCAACTACGGTGCAAAGAACGGGTGATGTTAGGGACGGTAGATTGTTCAACATAACTCTTGAAGTGGAATTAGATTTGCATAGCCAAAAAAAAGAAGTAAGACAACTCGTGGGACATATCGGGAGGTATATGAGTCCTACATCACGATCGCCATATGGAATTGTCGTGGGATGGGAACGAAATCATTTCCAAGTAGATTACAACATCTGCTAGATTGTCACTACCCAAATGTTTTAATAATAGAATAAATAAAGCTATCAAAATTCATGGCAAATGTTGTGCTACGTAAGTTCAAAGTGCGGTATCTAAGTGTAGCTAACCCAAAAGGGTTGTAACACCCCCAAATTCCATACACGTCTAAGCTACGTTGCATCGACTTTGGGAGTGTTACCGCCGCGGTGAAACGCAAGGCTTATTGAATTTAAAACACTAACTTACTCTTTATTATGAAAACTAACTTGCAGCGGAAATAAAATGCTAACTTAACTACAACTCGGGAATCACTATTGACCCCTTTTATTTAAAATCATTAACTATGTAAATCATAACCAATCTTTAGGATGTTCAACCAAAACACTTTAAAAGTTTATAATCAAAAGTATTCCCCGTATGCCCGAACTCATGCAGCATCACTAGCATACCTAATCTGCTCCCCATTGAAACATCAATGGTTCATCACAGGTCAACAATCAACACAAATGACAAACAATCAGCTATGCTGAGTACGTACATAATCTGTTACACAATACGCTAAACATAATCAGAATAACAATAACAATTCCTAAACATGATTCTACAAAAACATTAAATTCCATTTTTTTACAATTTATTTGGCATCGAACGGGCACCGTCATCTTTCTAGAATCATACGGGCTACTTAATCCTTAATAGACAACTTGGTCTATTAGATGAAATGTAAATACGGTTTCGTTCCGTTCCACATCCATCACCTTAGTATGCATACCCCCAAGATCGTACGGAACCTTCCGCCTACTTGAGTTATCAAAATTTATAAGGATACTACTGTCGTCACAGTAGGCCTGCGTAGGAATGTAGAGCAAGTCTCACACTCCCCCCATTGTTCATCACTTGTAGGGAGTCCAACTACAAGTTTATTGCCAAAATCCTTTCTTAGTATAGACCATTCATACCACATTAAACATGTAATCATTTAACATTCCTTCTTAGATACAATACTCAAATCTTTATTCTTGTAACATCCTTGTCACACCATAGATCAAAGAATACAAATCCAAAACTTTCATGCTTATGATACGATAGAATTACGCATAACAACGCTACATACCGCATTCATGCTACCAAACAATCTCAGCAATCACAATCATACAATCGTTCCCTATCATGATTCTAGGTTCCAATAGAATAATTCACAACCTAACATGATACTAATAATTGCAACTAAACTGGTACACGTACGTACCTTGTAACGAAGAATTTTCGCCGCCTAAACAAACGTTCCGCTTATGAAATTGGGACCTAAACGAGTAAGGAAGTACTTCAGTGCTACGTCCTTGATAATATTATCAAATAATAATTGACTAACTATATCGACTTAGTAATTCGAAGTATAAACGATAACTAATCTCATTGTTTATTAACTTCCTTTTCTTTCCTAACTCTGTTGTGCTTAGCGTCTTTTAAGAGTCAATGTTAGTGAGCCAAACTGATTTTAGTTAACTCGATAGTATAACACCTTTACCAACTCCATTCAAGTCCTTATGTCCAATACTCCTAAAATCGGGTTTGAATAGCAAGGTCATTATAACTTTCCATCTAATAATCAATAAACTACTTTCTTTACTTCACACCTTACTTAATTACAAAACCTTAAATCAGATTTACAACTTAAAACAGATTAACAACTTAAATTAATTATACAACTTAATTAATTACTAATCTACTCAAATTACAAATTAATTAACTTACAACTTAAATTAATAGAAAGACAGAATATACAATATTAAAACTAATATAATATCGTATTATACATATTAGGTTTTATACCGCTTAATCTCGCTGGCAACCGAGCTCCGGCGACCAACTTTCGGCAACGACGCACACCACACTCGTCGCACGGCTTCGCATCCTTGAACCGTCGCACCACTTCGCACACACTGCAGCGTGCGCCCAGCCCTCTCGCACCAGCAGCACGCACAACCTCGTCCTTTCGCACCAGCAGCACGCACACACCACACTCGCGTACCTCGCTTGCGCTCGCCCAGCAGTCGAACACGAACCCCCGCACTCCCTCGCTCTCGAATGCTCGAGAAGCCTCGCACCACCCCTTGCTTGTTCGCACAACAGCGATTGCGAACCCCACACACACACACACACACACACACAAGGGAACGGTGAGGAAGAAGGAGAGAGAGAGAGAAGGGAATCAGAGAGAGAGAGAGAACGCTGAGAGAAAAGAATGAGAGAGAAAAGAGAGGGACGGCTGAGAGGGAATGAGGAATTAGGGTTTTTTTTTCTTCCTTTTCTTATTTATAGTATGAGAAACCTTAGTTTATTAGGATTTGTTTCCAAATCGAATTCTGATTTATTATTTAACAAAAATCGAATTAAAATATAATTAGGTACAAAAGTAGGTTGTATATTTAAATTATAACTGTAGGCTTACCTAAACTATATTATAAAATACTTTCAGGGGGCGTTTGGTTTATGAAGGGGAAAAGGAAAGGGTTTAAGAAAGAGAAACAAGGAGAAAGGAAAAGAAAACCCTTAGATTAAACATGTTGTTTGGCTAGAAAAACCCTCTTCTCTTCTCCACCATATTCTACCCCCTCTCTCTCTCATGTATAGCTGGCTGCCGCCGCCCCCCCAAACTGCCGACAGCCCCCACCGTCGGCCGCCCCCCACCGTCGGAAGCCGCACCTTCTCCTCACCGCCCCTCTCACCGCCGCGGCACCAACATTACCACCTCCCCTTCTTTCTTTTCCTTTTCCACCACCATTAAAGGTGAAATTTGAGGTCTTGAAGGCCAAATTCGAACATAAAAACTCTAGATCTAGAGTTTCTATGGTCGAATTTGACCATTTAAAGCCATATGGAAAGATATTCATCCATTTTTACTCTTGTATTTTTTTTTGAGTTCTTAAGGTTATGGAAGTGTTGGTGGATTTTGGGGTGGGTAGTGGTGGCTTATGTGATGGTTTATGTGGCTAAGGTGGTGCCATGGTAGTTTTTGTTCATGGAGGTGGCGGTTCTGGTGGCCGGATGGTGGTTCCGGCTGGTGGGTGGTCATTTTCGGTGGATAGGGTGGTGGTTATGGTGGCGGAAGAGGTGGTGTCATTGGCTTACGGGTAGTGGGTTGGTGGTTGGTGTGGTTGTTCTAGTGGTTGGGGTGGTGGTCAATTGTTGGTCAAAGTGACCATAGAGTAGAGGAGGGAAAGGGTAAGTGAAACCTTGGGGGGATGTGGGTAATGGAAGTAGAGGAGTTTGGGGGTAAGGGGAGGGTAAAGGGAATGATTAAAATGTGCTAACAAACACCAAGTAAGGGAATCAACCTATTTGATTCTCTTACCCTTTCCTATAAACCCCAGACCAAACGCCCCCTCACTTTATTCTTTATATTTCTTATTTATAAAAGAATAACTCACAAAAATACGGAGTATTACAGGCTTCCCCCCTTAAAGGAAGTTTCGTCCCGAAACTTTGAGGTAGCCATTCTTAACGACGATCTTTTGCACTTCTAAGTCCCAATATTTCACAATCGTTTCTCATTTTCGTAAGTCATAAACGATAAATACACATAAATAACAGACTTTAGCAACTTTAGGGTGGAAGCGCGAAATTCTATCGCATTCTTCCCCCCATAAAAGAAAAGTTACGTCCCCGTAACTGTCCTACCCCTTGAAAGAGCTCAGGGTACTTAATGCACTCGAATGATATGTTTAAAACTTTGCATAGAATTGGTTCTCCCTAAGTGTCTGTAAAATAAGCCTCAAATGTCCCTCATGTTCTTCCTTGCTCCTTGAATAGATCAATATATCGTCTATGAACACGACTACAAATTTATCGAGGTATCGAAAAATCTTATTCCCATAATGACGTCTAGGTTCGATCAATTAAACTCAATTAGATCGGAAGGAAAGAAGCCCTCCCTTGTTTTTAGTGATATATTAATGAATTTCTTAGAGCAATTAACAATATCCCCAGACAGAAGAACTATAGGCATAGAAATTGACTCGGACTCAACCAGTCCTAGGGTTCTAATAGTTGTATGGGCAATGAAAGAAAAAAAAAGATGCTCCAGAATCGAACAAGACTTTAACAGGAATTGAGTTGATAGAGAAAATACCCGTGACAACATTTCTACGAGCCTCCTCTTTGCTAACCGTCATCATATACAGCTTCCCTGTGCCCTTATTGTCATTGTTGTTGGTCACATGGTTCCCAGTTGGTGCCTGATTATTTGCATTGGTTGGTGGTTTGGAGTAATTAGAGTTCCCTGACCCATTGTATGTATTTCCACCATTCCCATTCCCATTCATAGGCTTGTCTCCATAGTTCCCTTTTTCTTGACTATTGGGGTTAACCTTATTCTTCGAATAGCATTCGTACGCTCTATGCCCCATTTTCCCACATTCATAACATTCCACCTTATTACCTACGCAATCCTTCCCAGGATGGTTGTTTGGACACTTCTTACACCTATACACACGCTCAGGTCTGCGGTTGTTGGTGTTATTGTTGCGGTTACTGTTATCGTTGTTGGGTCCCTTATCGACATTTCTTTGGGAGGTTTGATTGTTCTGGTTCCCATGGTGTTTCTTTTCAAATCTCTGAACCTCAGGATTTGGATTCTCCTTTCGCTTCTCCCCTTGTTTACCCCCTTCCTCTCGTTTCCTTATGGCGTATAGGTGGGCAGCTTTGCCAAAAACATGGTCTAACGAGGTGAAAGTATCTCCCCCTAGTCTCCCTTGTAGGTCAAGGGTGAGCCCTAATTCAAAGCGTGAGGCCTTAGCTTCCTCAGTAGGGGCAATTTCAGGAGCAAATCTCATCAACTCAATGAATTTGCGATAATACTCCTCAACAGACAGGTTCCCTTGTTCTAGCATCATAAACTCTTGGGCTTTCTGCTTCTTGATGTATGGAGGGTAATACTTATCCCTCAGGGCTTTCTTGAAGATTTCCCACCCAAAGTCAGGTTGTTTGAGGAGGTTGTCCTTAGCTTGGGTCCACCAAAAGTGGGCATCCCCTTGTAGGTAATAGCTTGCTAAGGGCACAGTCTTATCATCTGGACAGGAGAGGGTAAAGAACAGTTTATCAAACTCCCCAACCCAGTTTTCCAATTCCTCGGGTCCCCCTTTCCCATTCAGTACTGGTGGGTTCCTACGGGCAACCTTTTCAGACAAGTCTCATCCTGGTTATGACCCTGGGCTAGGTTAGCTGTGGTCTGCACTAGATCACGAATCGATTGCTCGACATTCAGAGAGGTATCAGGCGTGCCGCCTTGACGAACCATTCTGCGCTGAAAAATGACACAACGGCTGTTTCAGCGATATGCACATAGTCGTTTATTTATTTAACTACTACACATTGGCACGTTTATATAACACATCTTTATTGTGAACAATCATTAAGTCTCTATTGACTTGCAATATAAACATCTCAAATAAGACGTTACATCAAATAAAAGAATGAAATTGTTGTATTATTATTAAAAAGGGTAAAATTTATTGTTTACAAGGAAAACATAATATGAATAAATAAAGGAATAAAGAATACTAATTTGCTACTTGGCATGCAAGCCTTATTAAAACTGAAATAAAAGAATAAAATAATATTCTAATCCTAATTATATAATCAAAAGAAACTAAGGACTATAATGGTGAGCTTCGTCATCTGAATTGAGATTTTCTATTCCTTCTTCCATGTCAGCTTCGTCCTCCGAAGACTCATCATCCTCTATTGGTTCGTCTTCCGCCAGAGGTTCTTCTTTTATGGGCTCTTCTTCTGCTTCTTGGTCATTTTCCTCAATCGGATCCTCTTCATCAGGCTCATTCTCATTAGGATCTCCCTCTTCTGCAGGCTCATTTTCATTAGGATCTCCCTCTTCCGCAGGCTCATTTTCATTAGGATCTCCCTCTTCCTCATTTTCTAAGTCAAGTATAGGTTCAGCATTATCTTCCCCAATCACTGCGATGAATGTCTTATTATTCCCCTCATCATCGGAAATGTAGGTAACAGTTCTGAGGTTTGACGCTATGTGGTAGTCCTCGGGTATGAACTCATCCTCAAAAGTTTGGTACCTAGCTCTTTTTGCAGCTCTAAAGCACGCTTGCGGCTCAGATTTAACTCTAGGGTTCTCAGAATTCACATTAATTCCCGAGCTTTCCCCCACATGATAGGTTCCTCGAACTAAAGGTGATGAGGTAGAGGGCTCCCAACTTCTTTTCTCATGAATTCTCCATTCATTTTCACAGTATTTAAGATCAGTAATGAAATGTCCTACAGTAGGAAGGTATTGGTTCCAGTAATTGTGTTTGTCCCTATTAAAACCTCCATTTTCTGACCACATATCCCCATATCTATGGTGTACGAAAAGATAGGGTTCCTCCTTAGGGACATACTGCAGCATAAAATATATTTTCTACATTTCAGTCCTAAGCCTAGTATCTCCCTGTAAGGTCCTATACTCCATAGCAGCTGCCATTTTATGGGCCCAGATATCCCAATCTTCCGCTATTCGGTGTTTCATCAGGTATTCCTTAGGACCTATGTCATAAACCATCTGCGAATTTAAAGAAGAAAAATAGTCTAAGTTTTGTGAATTTAAGGTTTTTAAGTATACATTATATATAAACATATATAAGAGGTAAAACGATTATGTTCAATTTTAGAACTCCAAGTCAAAATATTTATAACAATTTATATGATTCTTTCCTAAAATATTCGAAATAAGGTTTTAGCTCAATACCTTTCTGAAACATCTTTGGAATATTATATTAATTTGAAATTTTAGGCAATTAAAATAATTTACTATCGAATTTTAGTGCTTTTAACCACTATCCTTGTACATCCTCCTACTCTATTCACATTTCAAAGATTCCAAAGAACCTTTCACCAATTCAATCAAGCAACCACACCATATTTCATATAATCAGACATCTGATTCATTCCACAGTATTTGCATGCTTTCTATGAATATATCAGACAAGTAAACGCAAGAAAGGCATTATAATTAAAATCATTCCTACGATTTAATGCACGCAAAAGTAATCTATATGCTCTTATCCCATACTACCCAATTTAAAATCTTTTAAAACACCTTTTGAAAATAGGAACTTTTGGCTCTGATACCAGTTTTGTAACACCCCCAAATTCCATACACGTCTAAGCTACGTTGCATCGACTTTGGGAGTGTTACCGCCGCGGTGAAACGCAAGGCTTATTGAATTTAAAATACTAACTTACTCTTTATTATGAAAACTAACTTGCAGCGGAAATAAAATACTAACTTAACTACAACTCGGGAATCACTATTGACCCCTTTTATTTAAAATCATTAACTATGTAAATCATAACCAATCTTTAGGATGTTCAACCAAAACACTTTAAAAGTTTATAATCAAAAGTATTCCCCGTATGCCCGAACTCATGCAGCATCACTAGCATACCTAATCTGCTCCCCATTGAAACATCAATGGTTCATCACAGGTCAACAATCAACACAAATGACAAACAATCAGCTATGCTGAGTACGTACATAATCTGTTACACAATACGCTAAACATAATCAGAATAACAATAACAATTCCTAAACATGATTCTACAAAAACATTAAATTCCATTTTTTTACAATTTATTTGGCATCGAACGGGCACCGTCATCTTTCTAGAATCATACGGGCTACTTAATCCTTAATAGACAACTTGGTCTATTAGATGAAATGTAAATACGGTTTCGTTCCGTTCCACATCCATCACCTTAGTATGCATACCCCCAAGATCGTACGGAACCTTCCGCCTACTTGAGTTATCAAAATTTATAAGGATACTACTGTCGTCACAGTAGGCCTGCGTAGGAATGTAGAGCAAGTCTCACACTCCCCCCATTGTTCATCACTTGTAGGGAGTCCAACTAAAAGTTTATTGCCAAAATCCTTTCTTAGTATAGACCATTCATACCACATTAAACATGTAATCATTTAACATTCCTTCTTAGATACAATACTCAAATCTTTATTCTTGTAACATCCTTGTCACACCATAGATCAAAGAATACAAATCCAAAACTTTCATGCTTATGATACGATAGAATTACGCATAACAACGCTACATACCGCATTCATGCTACCAAACAATCTCAGCAATCACAATCATACAATCGTTCCCTATCATGATTCTAGGTTCCAATAGAATAATTCACAACCTAACATGATACTAATAGTTGCAACTGAACTGGTACACGTACGTACCTTGTAACGAAGAATTTTCGCCGCTTAAACAAACGTTCCGCTTATGAAATTGGGACCTAAACGAGTAAGGAAGTACTTCAGTGCTACGTCCTTGATAATATTATCAAATAATAATTGACTAACTATATCGACTTAGTAATTCGAAGTATAAACGATAACTAATCTCATTGTTTATTAACTTCCTTTTCTTTCCTAACTCTGTTGTGCTTAGCGTCTTTTAAGAGTCAATGTTAGTGAGCCAAACTGATTTTAGTTAACTCGATAGTATAATAACACCTTTACCAACTCCATTCAAGTCCTTATGTCCAATACTCCTACAATCAGGTTTGAATAGCAAGGTCATTATAACTTTCCATCTAATAATCAATAAACTACTTTCTTTACTTCACACCTTACTTAATTACAAAACCTTAAATCAGATTTACAACTTAAAACAGATTAACAACTTAAATTAATTATACAACATAATTAATTACTAATCTACTCAAATTACAAATTAATTAACTTACAACTTAAATTAATAGAAAGACAGTATATACAATATTAAAACTAATATAATATCGTATTATACATATTAGGTTTTATACCGCTTAATCTCGCCGGCAACCGAGCTCCGGCGACCAACTTCCGGCAACGACGCACACCACACTCGTCGCACGGCTTCGCACCCTCGAACCGTCGCACCACTTCGCACACACTGCAGCGTGCGCCCAGCCCTCTCGCACCAGCAGCACGCACAACCTCGTCCTCTCACACCAGCAGCACGCACACACCACACTCGCGTACCTCGCTTGCGCTCGCCCAGCAGTTGAACACGAACCCCCGCACTCCCTCGCTCTCGAACGCTCGAGAAGCCTCGCACAACCCCTTTCTTGTTCGTACAGCAGCGATTGCGAACCCCACACACACACACAAGGGAACAGTGAGGAAGAAGGAGAGAGAGAGAAGGGAATCAGAGAGAGAGAGAGAGAGCGCTGAGAGAA
The DNA here is from genome assembly GCA_947646795.1 of Beta lomatogona. Classification (NCBI taxonomy): domain Eukaryota; kingdom Viridiplantae; phylum Streptophyta; class Magnoliopsida; order Caryophyllales; family Amaranthaceae; genus Beta; species Beta lomatogona. The sequence goes on along the minus strand of CANSNZ010001102.1, from coordinate 425,972 downwards.
AAGAATGAGAGAGAAAAGAGAGGGACGGCTGAGAGGGAATGAGGAATTAGGGTTTTTTTCCCTTCCTTTTCTTATTTATAGTATGAGAAACCTTAGTTTATTAGGATTTGTTTCCAAATCGAATTTTGATTTATTATTTAACAAAAATCGAATTAAAATATAATTTGGTACACAAGATAGTTGTATATTTAAATTATAACTGTAGGCTTACCTAAACTATATTATAAAATACTTTCACTTTATTCTTTATATTTCTTATTTAAAAAAGAATAACTCACAAAAATACGGAGTATTACAAGGGTAATGTGGAGGAATAGGGATTTTTGCAAATACTTATGCAACACATGTATGTGCTACGTCAAAGTCCATAAATAAATAGGCCGGATTTATTTGTCCTTCTCCTTAATTATTGGTTTTAATAATAGTTTCTTGAAGGTTGTGTAATGATTTTGTAATGAAGTCAATGTGAGATTATGGGTATGGGTTTTCCTCACTTCAATTAGTTTTTTGTGGGCCTTCATTTTGAATCTGTTGTTCAATGCTGTCAATGTCCTTTTCCTTATACATTACCCAACCCCCGCTAACCTGCCTTTATATGTCCTTTTTGGGCCTTGATCAATATATAATCATGAGAGATGAGCCTATATATATATATATATATATATATATATATAATATATATATATATATATATATATATATATACACACACACATATACACATATATATATGTAAAGTGCCAATTTTGTGATATACGTATATTTCCTCCAACGTAGCGTCATGCCACAGTACATGTACTCTCTTCTAATTCCTCTTAAGTGTTTAAGCACACTCTACAGCTATACATTCCAAATTTTCATGAAGGCCCAAAACTTATTTTTAATTAGGCCATAATTGTATGAAGGGGTTAAATTATAGCGAACTTTGCCCAAATCCATTACATGTCAATCCATTACAAACATGCATCTTTACATATGAGTACTGAATACTTGAAGCATGTTGTTCACTACACATGAACATAAATAATGCACAAAATATCAGTCAAAAAATTTGAGTTACTTATCATGTCCAAAAATTGTAACATTCACTTGTTATAAAGTTTTTAAGAGTGAAAGAATTATTTCCCTTGCCCCGTTCTCATAAAACCATAAAATCCTCACACCATAGCCGTTTACGTTCTTCCATCAAATTTTCCACATAGAGCTTGTCAACAAAACGGTCTGCACACGCCTTCAATGCAAACAACATCAAAACCTCGGAATTGTACCTACATGTGTATGATATTAAATAAACTACGGTTATTTCACCAAATACCCCTGACAAAAAAAATTATTCACCAAATACCCTCACTTTTTTCAAAATTCACTAGATTCCCCTGATCTTTAAAAAAATTCACCAGATACCCCTGTCTTTTAAAAAAAATTACCCAAAATGCCCTTTTGGCTAACGGACGTTAGTGCTCCGCTAACTAATTAACCCTCAAACCTAATTAAACCTAACTAAACCCTAACTAAACCCTAAAAATCGTAACTCTCTCTCTCCCTAACCCAACCCCAGCCCCTCCCCAGCCCCACCCTCCGCAGCAGCCACGCGAGCCCCCTCCCCTCCCTCTCCCCGGCGGCCCCTAAGCGAGGCCCCCCCTTCCCTTTACCTCCCTAGAGCCTCCCCCTCCCCCCCTCCCTCGCGCCTCCCCTCTCTCACACTCGTCGGTTCAACACCGGTTCGCGTCGGTTCAACACCAATCCCCCTCCCTCGATCTCGGCGGCGCCTTCCTCTCCCTCATTCACTCGATCTTGTCGGTTCAACACCGGTTCGCGTCGGTTCTTCTACTTTTTAGTTTGCCCGGCGAGTTTCTTTTCGGTGATGCGGGGTGGGGGTGGTGGGCTCGGGATTCGAAGGGGTGGGGGGTCTTGGGCTCGGGATTCGTAGGGGGAGGTGCGACTGTGGCTACTGGGGGAGAGGGGAGGGGAGGAGGCGCGGATGCGGCTGCATGGGAGGGGGAGGGGGCTGCGTGGGAGGGGGAGGGGGAGCTGCGGGGAGGGGGGGCCTGGTGGGGCTGGGGTTCTTGGGGGGGTGGTGGGGTGGGGCAGCGGGTGGGGCTGGGGTTGGTGGGGGTGGAGGGCTGGTGGGGCTGGGTTGGTGGGGGGGTGGTGGGCGGTGGGTGGGTTAGGGGAGAGAGGGGGTTAGGGTTAGTTAGGCTTAATTAGGTTGACTTAGGGTTAAGTAGGTTGACTTAGGACAAACTTGTAAACGGAGGAAAACGATAGTAAACAAAAGGGTATCTAGTGATTTTTTTTTTAAATTCAGGGGTATCTGGTGAATTTTGAAAAAAGTGGGGGTATTTGGTGAATAAATTTTTTTGTCAGGGGTATTTGGTGAAATAACCGAATAAACTATTAACTCAATTATATCTGTACAAAATTAGAAATAAGGAGGAATCTATTGAACTTACATATATTTCAACATCTACACTCATTTCCAATGAGACCTTATCCCATGTTTGGATACCTCCAATGCCCAGGAATCATCCACATGTTTGAAGAGTGAATCAACGGCGTACAACTGCATAACAAATTTTTTTTGGCCCACATTAATCATCATATAATATATCAACATACATTCTTCATGCCATATAAATGTGTTTTTCATTTCTGAACTATATATGTGTAAGTTCTGCCAATATATTTTCTAGACCATGTTAAAGGAACTTACACCAACACTTATGGATATTACGTGAAATTATTACATTTAGATAATGCTAAAAATGGGTAACATAATAATTATTAAAAAAAATTGATTATTGGTTTTATAGTTTGAGTTACTCCGCATTCTTCAATCATGATATGTTCAAAACATAATTTGTTATATGACATAAATTTTTATTTTACCATCTTAGTGAGGCTCAAATGGCGGCATTCAGCCGCATGCTTCGGCTCTAACGAGTATATTAGTAGAATCTCCTTTCATTTTGGAGTACGCAATGCACCAAGAATTATCATCCTCAAGGACTGGAACGTAAACCTACGTTTGTCACAATGAGAAATTAGTGGTTTTTTCATTCAATAAATAGTATCCACAACATCATAAAATCTACTCTAACGCATAAATCGAAAAATTAGGATAGTACATGTCTTATCCTATTGGATAGGGTCCCAGCCATGTGCTTCGAATACGAAGAAATGATACATTGTAAAGACTCATCGGCACTGTCGTCATCTTCAAGATCTTGAATCTGTCAATCAGTGGATGGGTTTATTTTACTATTTCAGCCTTGAATTTCAACATAATACTTGTGTTACTAAAGGATGTTAAAATACCAAACATGTTAATAAATAATTAATCGCAAAAATGGGGTCCATTATAAACCGCGTACTACGTCCCGGGAACTGTTTAGCCCACAAGTTCCGGTAAAGCTGTGCAATAACTCTCACATACTACATTGACATAACAAGAATCATGTTGTGAAAAATTAAACATGAAACCCTTCAATTAATTTAAACATAGAGTCATGTACTAACGTTCACATCCACGCATCTTAGGGGGTCAATAACCGATGCACAACTGCTTAAACTGGAAGTTTCACCTCCGCACTCTAAGATCACCTCTCCACCCAACTCAACACACTTATCTCTCGCATAACAGTATAACTTCTCCTTGTACTGCTTGTGGCGAACAGGCCTCTACAATAAACCCTCGATCTTCTTACGCAAACACCTTGTCTTCCTATGCATACGACTTTGGGCCCCAGCTTCGTTATACACATCAGTTGTTTGCCAAGCGTACTTCGACACCCCTAAAGGAGAAGCATACAAAGATGCAAACGGAGACAACAATAGGTCAACATTACTTTCGTATTGTTGAACCACCATGTCAACAACATGTATCACACCATCTAAACAAAAATAATTACAAATTAATAACTATTCAATCCATATATTACATCTCAAATTGGGAAAATAAGTACTATACCAATGAATTTTGAATTAATTAAATGGTACATACCTTCCCCCTCAGCAGTCTCCTTCAACCGATTTGAATCAAACATTGAGTGGATACCATCCGGACATTGAATTGAGTCTAGCCTTGGACTTGAAATTGGGCCTAGGCTTCGAAAAAGGGGTGGGCAAAGAATTAGGGGAAGTGGACCTGGCCTTGGACCAAGGGGTGGGATAAGAACTGGGTCTGGGCTAGGACATGAGGGTGGGCTAGGAACTGGGGGTGGGATATGAATTAGCCAGAGGTCGACTAGGACCTTGTGGTGGGCTAGGAACTGGAGGTGGACTTGAATCGGGGGCTGGGCTATTAACTCGGGTTGGGGTAGGAACTGGGGGTGGGCTACTACCTTGGGTTGGGCTAGGAAATGGGGGTGGGCCCTAATCAGGGGTTGGGCTATGAACTAAGGTGGGTAAGCTTGGATCAGGGGCTGGGCTATGAACTAGGGGGCGGGGCTAAGAAATGGGTGGGCTGGACTAGGGACTGGTGGTAGGCTTAGATCATGGGCTGGGCTATTAATTTATGCTGGGCTAGGAGCTGACTCTGGTGGGCTACGCACCACAACTGGCCTCTTCGAGGTGTTCCATACCAAAATATATAGTTGTATATCGTTCAATGATTCATTCATATGTTCAAGTATTTATCTACTTTAAGAAAACCATACCTGATCGATAAGTACAACGCTTTCTCTTCTTTTTAACAGCTCTACCAACTACAACAACGCACCACTCCATGTCCTACTCAAATTCGATTTCACATTAATTCATTTCAAACTTTTTTTCAGATCCATTAATATAATATAATTTTATAAGTTGTAGTATTTTAGGTCACCTCAATCTCCGCAACAGATGGCATTACGTCCCTAGCTGACAAGGGATGACATCCTCCATACGCAACATCCACACACTATTCACACTTAAATACTTACTCAGTTGTTGAATAAAATAATATGATGCATTTTCACGTGAGATGATGCCTTTACTGAATATCTATACAACATCTAGACGTTGGTTTTCTCAAAAGACTAAGTGTTTATGTTTTGCTTTTTCAATAAAATATATGGTGTTACGCAATTCAATACCGTACTAACTAAAATAAAGAGGAAATTATTGTACTTCACATGTGATGGAGAGTGTAATAATAAAACTTCACATAAGTACCGTATTTTTTTTAAGCTTAATGTATTAGATGAGATTAACCTAATTTCATGATTCTTTGATGTTTTCTTCTACAAAATAAAAACCATTACTCCAAGCCAATCACCACCGTCTGGACAATCTTTCTTCTTTGCCTTGTGCAATTGTTCCTTCGTCCACACCCTTATCCTAGGGAAAACACCCCATCCAAAGGGTGGGTGACTAAGATGATCGAGGTACATGATCTGCATACAAAAAGTTTTAAATGTTACTAACTAAAGAAAGATCAATTACTTACCCTTAGCAAATTTCTTACAAAATAAGATTTTTACCACTAGGAACAAGGTGCATGTAACACCCCGACAATCCTCTATTTTCCAAAATACCTTTTTAATATAAAACATAGAGAATTATCAAAGTATTATCGCCCGTGTGATAACGTATCGACTTCTTCAGAATTTTGCAGCGGAAAACAATAACTTAGTCAACCATAAGTCAACTCCAAAACCAAACTAAAGTCAAACCAACATAAAGTCAAACTCAAACCATAATTAAAAGTATACTAAAGTATTAAGCTAACACAATCTCTCAACGAATCCCGAACCCATGATGCATCATCTTCAAACCTGAAATGGACGATGCACTATTGATCCCGAGAGACTGCTCACCAAATGGGCCATCATATGATCAATAAGGCACAACCATGATCGACATACACACAAAAACACGTAATTAACAAAGCTGAGTACTACATAATAATAAATAAATCATAACATGATACTAATAAACATTAAAGTAAAGATAAATAATATTATAATAACATGGCAGACTAACTTTACTGAACTTAACTCAACAATTAACAAGTTTATTAAATTTAGATTGAATAGGCAATAGAAAGAGTTGTCCAAACCAAACCAGTCTTCAATTTAGAAGACGAAGTACGGGCGCGACTCCGTACTCCCATGACCAACGATATCGAGGTACTAATTAAATAAAATAGGGCACGATGATCAATCCGGTTCCAAGAAAAGCTATGGGCTACCACTATGTACTTCAACTCATACTAGTCCAACACTTCAGACGTGCACAAGTCTAAAGCTTATTGCTATTCACTTTCCACTTTAAGTGATTATTATATAATTTACTTGTTATGACTCACAAAGTAAGACAACCAATATATTCATCAAGGATACATGATACTTCCATTTTTATCTTAGGATTAGATACAGTGATCAACAACCTAACAATCCAAGAATAAATCCATTATTAGTTCCATAACCATTATTTATTTGTTGATCTAAGTCAACAAACAACCAACCTAACACATAGGTATGTACGTACCTTGTGTAGACAATATGCGAGGCCACTTTAACAACCTTAGAAGTCGCCTAAAGAGAATTCTCCACCTACCAAATATCAATACAACCACTAATCAATACTCAAATAAAATTCCAGCAAATTTAAAATATTTTAAACTCTCTTTAAAAGTGTTTATAATCCTTTTTAATCATTAAAACTCCAACTATTAATGTCTCCTAGTATAGTACTACCATACTAGTCATTTAAAACTCTCAAAAATCCATACTTTGACAATTAAAACTCCATCATAAGCATACTAATAAAAATTTCAGCAACTTATAATGTGTTTGAAACCCTTTAAAACATGCTTAAACATAATCATACACATAAGAATGTTCAATTTTCATAAACTATAATATAGTACTACAATTTCTAACTCATAAAACCCTAAAAATCCATGCTTTGATACTTAAAACCCTAGTTTAAACATAATTAATAAATCTGAAATTTAATTATATTATTATACAAATTATATAATCTGAAATTTATATTTAAATCATCAAACTATAAACTTTAATCAATCCTTAAAAAAACATATACTTAACATTAAATAAAATAGAGGAGGAAGAGAAATAAACCAAAGAGAGGAAGGAGGGGAAGCACGACCGAGAGAGAAGGCATATGGGAGGCGGTGGTCGGCGCTGCTGCTGCTGGCCGAGAGAAGAGGAGATCCGAAGGAAGAGAGAGAGAACCATGGGGAGGAGAGAGAAAAGAAAGAGAGGAGAGAAAATTTAGGGTGAGTGTTTAATGTGTGGGAATTTTGGGTTTTGTTAGGTTTATATAGGTAACCCCTTGTGGGTTTAGGGAAATGTGTTTGGGCTTTTAATAATCATTTAATGATTGGGTACTTGAGTTGAGTTGGGTTCCTCTAACCTATTTTAAAATCCTTTACACTACAATTCAAAAATGTTTAAACTATTAAATAATTTTCAAAGTATGACAAATTAAAATATTTGATTACTTAAAATCATTAAATAATCCTTTTGATTTTCAAATAGTCAACATTCTAAGAAATAAATTATTTAAATACTAAAATATATATAAATATACATTAAAATATATTTATAAAATTCATAAAATTATGGGGGGTTACAGTGCAACCACCACAACCCTTGGCGAAGCCATCAGGGTAGAGGCGTTTCGCAAAACTTCCAACACTCTGCGTTAGATGATCCAGCAAAAAAGTGCACCAATCATATTCCTTTGCCTCCTCAGCAACAATAACTGAATACAAAATGTTTATGGACATGCTCTAGCATGTTGTGGGGCATATGATTTTATTCAAAGCCATCATCAAAAATGCCTTGTTCCACTCCATTACATCCATAGAACTACCTCTACAACTCTCTGAATAGTAAGACTTTTAATGCCTCTAGCCCCTGATGGAGTCCTATATCCATACAACTCCTACAATCGCCTCACCTCATCATGTACATCACCATCATCTCCATCATCCAATGGAACTGTCCTCTGTCCAGCTGGGATACCATATACCCAGTGCACTTGCGTCCTATTCAATGGAAATATTATCCCATCAGGAGACAACAAACTCCTATTGTGCACATCCACTCTAGTACACAACCTGTAGCATAAATTTCTTGGTAACATTTTACCAATAAGAAATATTTATCCACTAAACCCCATCCCTTTCACCAATTCCCTCTTCCTTTTCATCAAATTCTCTCACAATCTTCCCAAAACTCTCTACTCTACAATTCACATTAGGTTCCTACACATAAAAATATAGCATTACATAATGTTACCATATTTATTTCGTTTATTACATATTAAACTTCGCGTACCCTTTTTTCTTTGCAAATTAGGTAGCAATAACATGACAACGTTGCTTCAGTTTACCACCCTCTGTCAAGCCATTCACCTTAACATAAAAAGTTAACTTAAACAACTTTCACAAGTACTACAATTACAATTTATTAACCTATGTATGACCATCTTATTCAACACATACCCTATACATTCTCGGGTCCAGTTTCTTCCATCTACCAACAGTTCTACTTCTTGTTGTACGCTGCTATAACCACAACTATATCAGAAGAATGTAACATTTTACATTACAATACAAACAAATTAATTATAAACATATTATTCCCTCTCCTCCTCCTCTTCATCTTCTTGAGCCTCCTCTTCCTCATCCTCATCCTCATTCTCATCCTCCTCCTCTTCATCGTCCAATTCACTTAATGTTTCTTCCATTTGTTCTTCATACTCATACTATTCAAACATTCACAATAAATTATTATTAAGTTCGTTGAGTTCATGATATAAACATTGAACTAATTGCTTGAACATTAAACTAATTCAACACTCACATTCATCATTGATGCTTTTCTCCCACCATGCACGTTGCCACTACCTTTGCCAACCATTATGAACTAATTTCTTTTACTGTCATCAATATTAACAATAGTGGAATTAAAGTTCACCCACTTCATGTTACCTACATTAATATGTTTCACATAAAGTTCACTAATATATAATTAAGGACACATACTTCAATTTAAGTGTATTTCCATAAAATTATACCAACGTCTTTTTGGATTTTTCCATCTCATGCTAACAACTTGTTGCTTTCATAAATTCATCGACAATTAATTGTCATTATACTTTGAAATTTATCATATTTGAAACAGATAACACAATACTAGAAAGTTGGATAAAAATTTCTAAAGTATACAATAATTGATAATCATCTTCACATTTATCCAACAATGTTAATGCTAATTACCATAACCCCATATACTAACAAAGGTTTACAGAGTGTCAAAGGGGGTTCCTTTATTGTACTTCTAAAGTCATGTCAAAATAAGTTAATAAATTAATCATATTTTCGTAATTCTAAAGTAATTCTAAAGTAAATTAAACTGTTTCACATAATTTTCATGTTTTGTAAGAATTTCTAAAAATGAAATTCTTCATTACTCATATAATGTAAGCATGAGTTATAAATTTATTACTTGAACCATAGAAAACTAACCTCCCAAAATTTCGGTAACTCCTCAAAGTACTCCCCCCACAGCTTAGCTCAGCTAATGTCGGGATAATTTTGTGGCTTAATTAAATACTTGAAGAAAATTTCTTCTTCCATTGAACCTCAACTTATTTCAGAAAGGATTTTGTATAATTCTCTAAACACACAAATTATTTGGAGGATTTTAATTTCACTATAGATAAATTTCTTGGAGAGAGAGAAATAACTTGGACAGAGAAATAACTTGGAGAGAGAAATGACTTGGAGGAGAAGAAATTATTTGGAGGAGAGTGAAATTACTTGGAGGAAGAGATCGTTCAGACAAGGGAATGAGCTATTCCTTTCCTTACCAAGGTAATATGCGAATTTCCAAACTTACCCCAATAAATGTGCGATTTTACAAACTTACCCCCTTTAGTGGGCAAAGGTGCCCACTAACTATTATCGTTTTATCGTCCCTCACTCTCTAATGCTTAAAGTAGCTAGTAAAACCTTCATAAGTAGGAAACTAAAACCTTGTAAGCAGAACTTCTAATTAAACTAAGTGCTTGTTTAGTTGAATGTAGGGAGTGTAAATTCCTTGGAAATTTATTTTCCCATGTAATTGTATTTCCTAGGAATTGTTGTTTGGTGATTCATGGGAAATGAAAATTCCCATGAGAATTTCCACTTACCTAGGTCCCCTAGCCCTCCCATGCCCTTCCTTTGCCACACGCTTTTTCCCTCCCGTTTTTCCTCTCCACCCTCCATCTTCATCCTCCTCAGTCCTCCTACAGTCCTACTCTCCCCTCCATTCTCACTTTCTCAATCTTCTTCGTCTCTTTCCTCTTTTCCCTGTTCCTCACAATCTTCCTCGAAGCATCTATTTTTCTTTTTTCTCTGCTTTTTTTGGCTTGCTAACTTTCTGTTCGTCGCAATCTACCCTAGAATTATCGCATTGCTATTTCGATTTGATCTCAATTGCAGTTTTCTTGAATTGGAAACCCTAATTAATCGAACTTTGTGCAAAATGTTTAACGGAATAATGGATCCTGCAGTTGTTTCGACTTGCGCAGGAGCAGATGAATCGCATGTCTCCAGTTGAGTGGCGAAATTGAGAGATACCGCCGGTAACAACTCCGCGTATTTCTTCGGCTGCAAGATCGAAACACCGTAAAACCCTAATAAAGCTCCTTCACGAATCAGCTACTGAGGTATGTATTTTCTTTTCATCCCATTTTAATTGTCGAATTTTAGGGTTTTTTGTTTCATTTTTGCTTATATTTCTGGATCTGGAAGTTTTTGGATTAAAAACTTGAAATTTGTGACTGATTCTTTATGTTTTTAGGGTTTCATTTTAATATAAAAAGTAAGATTTGATTAAAGCATATGATCTCACCCTTTTTCGTTTATTTTCGGGTTCATGAATTCCTTTTGATGAAGTGCGACTGATAAGAATCAGAGGGAAGTCCAGACCGGGAACCAACCAGAGGGCTTTGATCCGAATTAAAGCAAAGTGGTATTCTTCTAATTTGATGTTTTACTTGCATTAACTGTCTCTCGTAATTTGATTGATCTATTGATTTAAAAGCCTTAATTTTTCATGGTTTAGAGCCTAATTTAATTTCCTTTCCTTTTGATATGTGTATGTACACAATATACACCCAACCACTCTGAGGAGGGAAGAGACTGCTATTATTGTTCTTAATATCGTAAAACGAACACCAAGCACTGCTTCTATGATGTTGAAAGACGAAGCACTGTAAGTCTCTCTTTCTTTTAGCTGATATTTATCCAAAGATTCAAATATTCATACTTTGGAGTAGAATTTACCTCACGAATCATCTGAAGTGCTCTTTTTTCAATCATATTTATGGTTAAATTAAGTGGTGATTCTGCATCTTTTTAGGTTAATGGGTAATGAGTTTATATATGTGTAAACTAGCTATTGTGAGTTTGTGCATTTTGACATCATAAGGTTAATTTTGTTGTTTGTCATGGAATAAGGGTTTATGGTGAAAGGTGATAAGAATTAGTCTGAGTGGAAGCACTATGAGGTCCAAGTGAGGGATAGTAGGTTTACAAGAATACTGGAAGGGACTATGAACATAAGGGTTAGAAGAGGGATACTCTGTTTTTTTTTATTAGAGAGATATTTTTCTGAAGATAGAGAAGAGAGTTTCAAGAGACACGAGAAAGAGTAAGGTAAGATGGTTAAGTGGCATAGGAGGGAGTTTGAAGGAGGAGAGAGCGAAAGAGGCACACAGTGATGGACGCAACAACGACGATGACAACAATAATGTCAACAACGACAACAACAACTCTCAGTCGATCGAAGAATGTTCTAGATCCTCCTGGGCGCAGGTTAGCAACACAAATTTCTGTTGTAAATTGTACTTGATGTGAGGAGTATTATTGTATATCTAGATTTTTATCGTGGAGTTGACTAAAATGCATAGTAGTGTCCAGGGAACAAGATAACTATCAAAGTGATCAGCAAAATTCTTCTTATACTGATAATCATAATTATCAAAGTCAAACTTATTCTCATAAATATGGAGGTGCTGAAAATTATCAGTTTTTTTTTTTCCATTTATATTCTTGAGTTGTATGATTACATGATTATCTTATTTAATCTTGGATGAAATATAATCACTAAAATTACTTAGCTATGAAATAACGAAATTTATGATTACATGACAGCTTGGGATATGCTGTCGCTCCTTCGGAGCATGTGACTGCCTTTATAATTTCAAATATACGATCGAATCTTATAGGAAGAGAGGGGTAAATACAAAAATTATGAGTCTACTGGAAGTAAGCAAAACCCATCGGTTAATGTTTGGGTGGTTGCATTTCCTACATTTGGCGAGTGATTGACAAGTGTTCTGATCTGTTAATGTGGTGCGGGAGGATGTTAGTGAAAAGGAGGGAAGAAGTAATTTATTTTACTATGCAAGTGAACAAACTTACCTTCAACATATCTCCAGTAAATACCAATAATGTCATCTGTATATTTGAAACTTGAAAGAGAGGTCATAAAATTGTGGTGGGTCAGCGTATGTCTTTCTCATCCATGTTGGAGGTCGCAGGTCAGTTACTCTGTATTGATAATGTTTATTTCATGGATTGGGTTTAATGTGGTAGGAGGACTACTCCAAGAGGGTGAGTGTCCTGTGGCGTATGTACTCTATTGTCAATGCCTTTTTACATAATAGGTATTTCTGGTCTTGAATTGTGCATTTGGATTTTATCTTCACCAATATAAACTTTCTTCTATGTAAAATGTACTAGATATATTATATGATTCCACTATATTTGGGGATAAAAGCATCATCTTTATTCATGGATGGGTTAAGTGGAATTTGGATGAATAGTCATCATCCGTACTTATTAAGTGCACTCTATGTGTTTTCTCTGGTTTAGAACTACAGCTTATGGTTTTACTTTGTAAGAGTCCCTTCTCTTCCCCCCCCCCAACCCTTTCACTGCCAAACTTATTGTAGTTTTTCCATATCTATGGAGCATAATGTTGTGTAATGATATTGCTTTCATGACTGAACTGGGTTGGTAATATGTTTTCATTTCACCTTTGTAGAATGTTTAATAATACCTTTCGAATTTACAGGTCACAGATCTTGTGGTGAAGGAACGTTGTGCCTTAGAAGAGCGGCGAGTTAGCCTATCAGAGTTCCATACATCATATGAGGTCTAATTTTCACTTTGCAAAAGGAATTTTTTACATTCTTATTCACTTTTCATTTTTTTTAGTCAGCCCTAATGCTTCCATATCCTCTGTTCTAACTTTCTTCCCAGTAAAATTTTCACTGTTTAATCCAGTCGATGATATTCTTGAAAGTACTCTATAGGACATGCCCTAAACTTCTTATTTGAACAAAGGTAATTTTCTGTTCCTAAAACTGGTTCTGCATTTTAGTCTCTGCATGATTGCAGAAAATTTGGGCCATTCTAATAAATGGTGTTTCCGTAACATTATCATTGTCTTCAACTAATTTATGTATCTGCTGGAGTGATAGAATCATCGGTCTAATTTTTTACTCATTTTGATGTCTGTTTTTTGGAGGCATATGGCAACTGGTTTAAATTGAATATTGTAAATGCGTGAACTGTTAGTTATTTCAATCATTCAGCACAGAGATGTCTTTTAGGTCAATGAGTAACTGATCTGGTGCTCACGAGAATCTTTGCCTAGGCAAATCTAACTTAGATAAACTCAATAGTATACTCAATATATACCAAATATATCCAACCCTCTGGTCTCAGCCTTTCAAGACTAAGTGAATCATCTTCTATACATCCTAATTCAAAAATTAGGACCATAATAAAACAAAATCTTAATACAAGCTAGGAAATTAAAGGAAAAATGACTCTTCTACTCCAGTGTATAGATCTACTCTAAAGATTCCACACTCACCATTCTATCATTGCTCATACAAACTCGAGTTGGGTAGTTAAGCCTATATTATGCCTAGGTTTAGAGTTAGAGTTAGAGTTAGAGAGGTAGAGTTAGAGTTAGAGAGTTAGAATTAGAGTTAGAGAGAGGGGGAGGGAGAGAGAGAGAGAGAGTTAGAGAGAAAGAGTTCAATTAGAGTTAGAGTTAGAGTGAGAGTGAGAGTGAGTTAGTGAGTGAGAGTTAGAGAGTTAGAGTTACAGTGAGAGTGAGTTAGAGAATTAGAGTTAGAGTTAGAGTTAGAGTTAGAGTTAGAGTTAGAGAGTTAGAGTTAGAGTTAGAGTTAGAGTTAGATTTAGAGAGAGAGCAAGAGATAGAGAGCGAGGGGGAGGGAGATAGAGAGAGGGGGGGAGAGAAAGGGGGGGAGAGGGGGAGGGAGAGAGCGAGAGAGTAAGAGTTAGAGTTAGAGTTGGAGTTAGAGTTAGAGTTAGAGAGAGTTAAATTAGAGTAAGAGTTAGAGTGAGAGTGAGAGAGAGAGTGAGCTTGAGTTATTGAGTGAGCGTTAGAGAGTTAGAATTAAGAGTGAGAGTGAGAGATAGAGTTAGAGATAGAGTTAGAGTGAGAGAGAAGGGGAGGGAGAGAGAGAGGGGGGAAAAAAGGGGGAGAGGGAGATAGAGAGAGAGATAGAGAGAGAGAGAGAGAGAGAGAGAGAGAGAGAGAGAGAGAGAGAGAAAGAGTTAGAGTTAGAGTTAGAGAGCGATTTAGAGATAGAGTTAGGGAGTTAGAGTTAGCGTTAGTGAGAGAGTTAAATTTGAGTTAGATTGAGAGTGAGAGTGAGAGTGAGAGTGAGAGTGAGAGAGTTAGAGTTAGAGTTAAAGTGAAAGTGAGTTAGTTCGTGAGTTAGTGAGTAAGAGTTAGAGAGTTAGAGTTAGAGAGGTAGAGTTAGAGTTAGAGAGTTAGAGAGAGAGTTAGAGTTATAGAGAGAGTTAAAGAGTTAGAGAGAAAGTTAAATTTGAGTTACAGTGAGAGTGAGAGTTAGAGTTAGAGTTATAGAGAGAGTTAAAGAGTTAGAGAGAAAGTTAAATTAGAGTTAGAGTGAGAGTGAGAGTTAGAGTTAGAGTTAGAGTTAAATTAAAGTTAGAGTGAGCGTGAGAGTGAGTTAGAGTTAGAGAGTTAGAGTTAGAGTTTGAGTTAGAGTTAGAGTTAGAGCATAGTTCGAAAATGCGGTTTCGGTCACGATCGCGATAACGGTCAAGGTGATACGGGAACGGGGATGATGTGGTTGTCGTATCGCCAAATATCGGCTTAGACCATGAGATATCTCTAAAACTTGCCTAGAACACGGCTTTTTTACACCTTTACTATGCGGGTAATATCGGTTTGGTAGATTTGAAAACCTTTCGTCACGGGCGATACGATACGATGCGTCCTTGTTTTGACACCATGAGTTAGAGTGAGAGTTAGAGTTAGAGTTGAGAGTGAGTTAAATTAGAGTTAGAGTTAGAGTTAGAGTTAGAGTTAGAGTTAGAGTGAGAGTGCGTTAGTGAGTGAGAGTTAGAGTTAGAGTGAGTTAGTGAGTGAAAGTTTGAGAGTTAGAGTGAGAGTGAGAGTGAGAATGAGAGTGAGAGAGTTAGAGTGAGAGATAGAGAGCGAGGGGGAGGGAGATAGATAGATAGATATAGAGAGAGAGAGAGAGAGAGAGAGATAGAGAGAGAGAGAGAGAGAGAGATAGATAGATAGATAGAGAGAGAGAGAGAGAGTTAGAGTTTGAGTTAGAGTTAGAGTTAGAGAGTGAGAGTTAGAGTTAGTGAGAGAGTTAAATTAGAGTGAGAATGAGCGTGAGCGTGAGAGTGAGAGTGAGCGTGAGCTAGTAAGTGAGAGTTAGAGAGTTAGAGTTAGAGAGTTAGAGTGAGAGTGAGTTAGCGAGTTAGAGTTAGAGTTAGAGTTAGAGTTAGAGTTAGAGTTAGAGTTAGAGTTAAAGTTAGAGTTAGAGTGAGAGTGAGAGTGAGAGAGAAGGGGAGGGAGAGAGAGGGGGAAAAAGGGGGCGAGAGAGAGAGAGAGAAAGATTTAGAGTTAGAGTTAGTTAGAGAGTTAGAGTAAGGGTTAGAGAGAGAGTTAAATGAGATTGAGAGTGAATTAGAGTTAGAGTTAGAGTTAGAGTGAGAGTGAGACTTAAAGTGAGTTAGTGAGTGAGAGTTAGAGAGTTCGAATTAGAGTTAGAGTGGTAGAGTTAGAGTTAGAGTTAGAGTTAGCGTTGAGAGTTAGAGTACGTTAGTGAGTGAGAGAGTTAGATTAGAGTTAGAGTTAGAGTTAGCGTTGAGAGTTAGAGTACGTTAGTGAGTGAGAGAGTTAGATTAGAGTTAGAGTGAGAGCTAGAGTTTGAGTGAGTGAGTTAGTGAGTGCGAGTTAGAGTGAGTTAGTGAGTGAGAGTTGGAGAGTTAGAGTGAGAGTGAGTTAGTGAGTTAGAGAGTTAGAGAGGGAGTTAGAGTGAGTGTGAGAGTGAGAGATAGAGAGCGAGGGGGAGGGTGATAGATAGAAGGGGAGGAAGGGGGAGGGAGAGAGTGTGGGGGGAAAAGGGGGAGAGAGAGAGACATAGAGAGAGAAAGAGAAAGGGTTAGAGTTACAGTTAGAGAGAGTTAAATTAGAGTTAGAGTGAAAGTGAGCGTGAGTTAGTGAGTGAGAGTTAGAGAGTTAGAGTTAGAGAGTGAGAGTGAGAGTGAAAGTGAGTTAGAGTTAGAGTTAGAGTTAGAGTTAGAGTTAGAGTTAGAGTTAGAGTTAGAGTTAGCGTTTGAGAGAGAGTTAAATGACAGTTAGAGTGAGAGTGAATTATAGTTAGAGTTAGAGAGTTAGAGTGAGAGTGAGTTAGTGAGTGAGAGTTAGAGAGTTAGAGTTAGAGAGAAAGTTAGACAGAGAGCTAGAGTTA
This sequence comes from Beta lomatogona, assembly GCA_947646795.1. Taxonomy (NCBI): domain Eukaryota; kingdom Viridiplantae; phylum Streptophyta; class Magnoliopsida; order Caryophyllales; family Amaranthaceae; genus Beta; species Beta lomatogona. The sequence goes on along the minus strand of CANSNZ010001102.1, from coordinate 409,181 downwards.
TAGAGAGAGTTAAAGAGTTAGAGAGAAAGTTAAATTAGAGTTAGAGTTAAATTAAAGTTAGAGTGAGAGTGAGAGTTAGAGTGAGTTAGAGTTAGAGTGAGAGTGAGAGTTAGAGAGTTAGAGTTAGATTTAGAGTTAGAGTTAGAGTTAGAGAGAGAGTTAGAGTTATAGAAAGAGTTAAAGAGTTAGAGAGAAAGTTAAATTAGAGTTAGAGTTAAATTAAAGTGAGAGTGAGTTAGAGAGTTAGAGAGTTAGAGTTAGAGTTAGAGTTAAGAGAATGAGAGAGAGAGAGAGAGAGAGAGACCCTTCCTTTGCCACACGCTTTTTTTCCCTCCCGTTTTTCCTCTCTACCCTTCATCTTCCTCAGTCCTCCTACAGTCCTACTCTCCCCTCCATTCTCACTTTCTCAATCTTCTTCATCTCTCTCCTCTTTTCCCTGTTCCTCACATTCTTCCTCGAAGCATCTATTTTTCTTTTTTCTCTGCTTTTTTTCGCTTGCTAACTTTCTGTTCGTCGCAATTTACCCCAGAATTATCGCATTGCTATTTCAATTTGATCTCAATTGCAGTTTTCTTGAATTGGAAACCCTAATTAATCGAACTTTGTGCAAAATGTTTAACGGAATAATGGATCCTGCAGTTGTTTCGACTTGCGCAGGAGCAGATGAATCGCATGTCTCCAGTTGAGTGGCGAAATTGAGAGATACCGCCGGTAACAACTCCGCGTATTTCTCCGGCTGCAAGATCGAAACACCGTAAAACCCTAATAAAGCTCCTTCACGAATCAGCTACTGAGGTCTGTATTTTCTTTTCATCCCATTTTAATTGTTGAATTTTAGGGTTTTTTGTTTCATTTTTGCTTATATTTCTGGATCTGGAAGTTTTTGGATTAAAAACTTGAAATTTGTGACTGATTCTTTATGTTTTTAGGGTTTCATTTTAATATAAAAAGTAAGATTTGATTAAAGCATATGATCTCACCCTTTTTCGTTTATTTTCGGGTTCATGAATTCCTTTTGATGAAGTGCGACTGAGAAGAATCAGAGGGAAGTCCAGACCGGGAACCAACCAGAGGGCTTTGATCCGAATTAAAGCAAAGTGGTATTCTTCTAATTTGATGTTTTACTTGCATTAACTGTCTCTCGTAATTTGATTGATCTATTGATTTAAAAGCCTTAATTTTTCATGGTTTAGAGCCTAATTTAATTTCCTTTCCTTTTGATATGTGTATGTACACAATATACACCCAACCACTCTGAGGAGGGAAGAGACTGCTATTATTGTTCTTAATATCGTAAAACGAACACCAAGCACTGCTTCTATGATGTTGAAAGACGAAGCACTGTAAGCCTCTCTTTCTTTTAGCTGATATTTATCCAAAGATTCAAATATTCATACTTTGGAGTAGAATTTACCTCACGAATCATCTGAAGTGCTCTTTTTTCAATCATATTTATGGTTAAATTAAGTGGTGATTCTGCATCTTTTTAGGTTAATGGGTAATGAGTTTATATATGTGTAAACTAGCTATTGTGAGTTTGTGCAGTTTGACATCATAAGGTTAATTTTGTTGTTTGTCATGGAATAAGGGTTTATGGTGAAAGGTGATAAGAATTAGTCTGAGTGGAAGCACTATGAGGTCCAAGTGAGGGATAGTAGGTTTACAAGAATACAGGAAGGGACTGTGAACATAAGGGTTAGAAGAGGGATACTGTGTTATTTTTATTAGAGAGATATTTTGCTGAAGATAGAGAAGAGAGTTTCAAGAGACACGAGAAAGAGTAAGGCAAGATGGTTAAGTGGCATAGGAGGGATTTGAAGGAGGAGAGAGCGAAAGAGGCACACAGTGATGGACGCAACAACGACGATGACAACGATAATGTCAACAACGACAACAACAACTCTCAGTCGATCAGCAAAATTCTTCTTATACTGATAATCATAATTATCAATGTCAAACTTATTCTCATAAATATGGAGGTGCTGAAATTTATCAGTTTTTTTTTTCCATTTATATTCTTGAGTTGTATGATTACATGATTATCTTATTTAATCTTGGATGAAATATAATCACTAAAATTACTTAGCTATGAAATAACGAAATTTATGATTACAAGACAGCTTGGGATATGCCGCCGCTCCTTCGGAGCATGTGACTGCCTTTATAATTTCAGATATACGATCGAGTCTTATAGGAAGAGAGGGGTAAATACAAAAATTATGAGTCTACTGGAAGCAAGCGAAACCCATCGGTTAATGTTTGGGTGGTTGCATTTCCTACATTTGGCGAGTGATTGACAAGTGTTCTGATCAGTCAATGTGGTGTGGGAGGATGTTAGTGAAAAGGAGGGAAGAAGTAATTTATTTTACTATGCAAGTGAACAATCTTACCTTCAACATATCTCCAGTAAATACCAATAATGTCATCTGTATATTTGAAACTTGAAAGAGAGGTCATAAAATTGTGGTGGGTCAGCGTATGTCTTTCTCATCCATGTTGGAGGTCGCGGGTCTGTTACTTTGTATTGATAATGTTTATTTCATGGATTGGGTTTAATGTGGTAGGAGGACTACTCCAAGTGGGTGAGTGTCCTATGGCGTATGTACTCTATTGTCAATGCCTTTTTACATAATAGGTATTTCCGGTCTTGTACTGTGCATTTGGATTTTATCTTCACCAATATAAACTTTCTTCTATGTAAAATGTACTAGATATATTATATGATTCCACTATATTTGGGGACAAAAGCATCATCTTTATCCATGGATGGGTTAAATGGAATTTGGATGAATAGTCCTCATCCGTACTTATTAAGTGCACTCTATGTGTTTTCTCTGGTTTAGAACTACAGCTTATGGTTTTACTTTGTAAGAGTCCCTTCTCTTCCCCCCCAACCCTTTCACTGCCAAACTTATTGTAGGTTTTCCATATCTATGGAGCAGAATGTTGTGTAATGATACTGCTTTAATGACTGAATTGGGTTGGTAATATGTTTTCATTTCACCTTTGTAGAATGTTTAATAATACCTTTCGAATTTACAGGTCACAGATCTTGTGGTGGAGGAACGTTGTGCCTTAGAAGAGCGGCGAGTTAGCCTATCAGAGTTCCATACATCAGATGAGGTCTAATTTTCACTTTGCAAAAGGAATTTTTTACATTCTTATTCACTTTTCATTTTTTTTAGTCAGCCCTAATGCTTCCATATCCTCTGTTCTAACTTTCTTCCCAGTAAGATTTGCACTGTTTAATCCAGTCGGTGATATTCTTGAAAGTACTCTATAGGACATGCCCTAAACTTCTTATTTGAACATAGGCAATTTTCTGTTCCTAAAACTGGTTCTGCATTTTAGTCTCTGCATGATTGCATAAAATTTGGGCCATTCTAATAAATGGTGTTTCTGTAACATTATCATTGTCTTCAACTAATTTATGTATATGCTGGAGTGATAGAATCATCAGTCTACTTTTTACTCATTTTGATGTCTGTTTTTTGGAGGCATATGGCAACTGGTTTAAATTGAATATTGTAAATGCGTGAACTGTTAGTTATTTCAATCATTCAGCACAGAGATGTCTTTTAGGTCAATGAGTAACTGATCTGGTGCTCACTAGAATCTTTGCCTAGCCAAATCTAACTTAGATAAACTCAATAGTATACTCAATATATACCAAATATATCCAACCCTCTGGTCTCAGCCTTTCAAGACTAAGTGAATCATCTTCTATACATCCCAATTCAAAAATGAGGACCAAAATAAAACAAAATCTTAATACAAGCTAGGAAATTAAAGGAAAAATGACTCTTCTACTCCAGTGTATAGATCTACTCTAAAGATTCCACACTCACCATTCAATCATTGCTCATACAAACTCAAGTTGGGTAGTTAAGCCTATATTATGCCTAGGTTTAGAGTTAGAGTTAGAGTTAGAGATGTAGAGTTAGAGTTAGAGAGTTAGAATTAGAGTTAGAGAGAGGGGGAGGGAGAGAGAGAAAGAGAGTTAGCGAGAGAGTTAGAGTTAGAGAGAAAGAGTTAAATTAGAGTTAGAGTTAGAGTTAGAGTTAGAGTTAGAGTTAGAGTGAGAGTGAGAGTGAGTTAGTGAGTGAGAGTTAGAGAGTTAGAGAGTTAGAGAGTTAGAGTTAGAGAATTAGAGTTAGAGTTAGAGTTAGAGAGTTAGAGTTAGAGTTAGAGAGAGAGTAAGAGATAGAGAGCGAGGGGGAGGAAGATAAAGAGAGAGGGGGGTGGGAGAAAGGGGGGAAGGGGGAGGGAGAGAGAGAAAGAGTTAGAGTTAGAGTTGGAGTTAGAGTTAGAGTTAGAGTTAGATAGAGTTAAATTAGAGTAAGAGTTAGAGTGAGAGTGAGAGAGAGTGTGAGCTTGAGCTAGTGAGTGAGCGTTAGAAAGTTAGAATTAAGAGTGAGAGTGAGAGGTAGAGTTAGAGATAGAGTTTGAGTGAGAGAGAAGGGGAGGGAGATAGAGAGGGGAAAAAAGGGGGAGAGGGAGATAGAGAGAGACATAGAGATAGAGAGAGAGATAGAGAGAGAGAGAGAAAGAGTTAGAGTTAGAGTTAGAGAGAGACTTAGAGAGTTAGGGAGTTAGAGTTACCGTTAGTGAGAGAGTTAAATTAGAGTTAGAGTTAGAGTGAGAGTGAGAGTGAGAGTGAAAGTGAGAGAGTTAGAGTTAGTGTTAGAGTTAGAGTTAAAGTAAAAGTGAGTTAGTTAGTGAGTTAGTGAGTGAGAGTTAGAGTGTGAGAGTTAGAGAGTTAGAGTTAGAGTTAGAGAGTTAGAGAGAGAGTTAGAGTTATAGAGAGAGTTAAAGAGTTAGAGAGAAAGTTAAATTAGAGTTAGAGTGAGAGTGAGAGTGAGAGTTAGAGTTATAGAGAGAGTTAAAGAGTTAGAGAGAAAGTTAAATTAGAGTTAGAGTCAGAGTGAGAGTTAGAGTTAGTGTTAGAGTTAAATTAAAGTTAGAGTGAGCGTGAGAGTGAGTTAGAGTTGGAGAGTTAGAGTTAGAGTGAGAGTTAGAGAGTCAGAGTTAGATTTAGAGTTAGAGTTAGAGTTAGAGAGAGAGTTTGAGTTATAGAGAGAGTTAAAGAGTTAGAGAGAAAGTTAAATTAGAGTTAGAGTTAAATTAAAGTGAGAGTTAGAGAGTGAGAATGTTAGAGTTAGAGTTAGAGTTAGAGTGAGAGTTAAGAGAAAGAGAGAGAGAGAGAGAGAGAGAGAGAGAGAGAGAATGTGTAAAAGTTAGAGTTAGATTTAGAGTTAGAGTTAGAGAGAAAGTTAGAGTGAGAGTGAGAGTGAGAGAGAAGGGGGGAGGGAGAGAGAGGGGGAGGGGGGGAGGGGGAGAGTGGGAGAAAAAGGGGGAGGGGGAGAGAGAGAAAGAGTGAGAGTGAGAGTTAGAGTTATTGTTAGAGTTATTGTTAGAGTTATTGTTAGAGTCAGAGAGAGAGTTTAAAATTACTTGTAGGATCATGGTTTCATACATTCTTAGTTGGGTAGTTACACCTTTTTCTTTTTAATAGATCCCTTTATAGTTTTCTATTGCTGCATTTTCCCTTAATTCCAATGTAGAGATCCTTGGTTAATCATGAGACGTAAATGATAAAGGAATAATAGAGACATGAAAAGGATGCTTATATTATCAGGAGGAAGAAAGATATTAGAAAAACCATTTGCCGGAAAAGGTATGTACTGTTGTTTTCTAAGCATCCACAAAAGGAGAGGTTGCAATAAGAAAGGGGGGTAAATAGCATTAATACAGGGTTCTTGCCTATTATCTGCTTAACTACTTCATATTAATCATTTTCTATTAAATACATATAAGTAAGGCTACAGTTAAATCTGCCACTTTTAGATTGATTTGGGCTCCTTAGAATGAAGTCTTAGCTTTGTCCTTGTTAACTGGTACACCCTTTCTTAAGTTAATTGGGTAGGTAACTTCCTTGAAGAGTATGGATTGTTAACATGTGGAGTACAATGTGGTAAAGATATGGGATTGAGAAGATTGGATTAGTGAAAGGAGAAGATTTAGGAAACAATTTTTTTTTGGCAATAGTGATGGTATGAGGTTTCAAGGTTTAGATTAGTCGAGTGGGATGAATATAATAGTTGCAATGCTAAGATCAGGTGATGCCATATTTTGTTTAGAGAGTGTAATTTGAAATATTGAAGTGATGGAGTTTGAGCACCTTAAGAGTGATCTTGCGATAGTTACGTAATAGTCTCAGGTTTATTTTCTGTTATCTTCTTCTAATTGGGGAAGAATGGGGTCCTCATTCAATCTCTAATTTTCAGGTGACTTTTGCAAGCAATCCATTTCGTTTTTTAGTGTAGGAGGAAAACTGGAAGAGATTAGCACCAAATAAAGAATTGTGGTGATGGAAAGGGTGTGTGCACCGCATTTGCTATTTGAATAATCAAATGCAGTCATCTTAGTATGATTACACAAATTCCAAATACCACTACCTGATTTTTGGAGTCTTAATTCCATTTTGGTGAAAGTTATCTCATTTTTCGTCTTTTTAAGGAGCTTGATTTTAGTTAATTTTGGGTATAAATTTAGCTTACATCTCTGTTGGGTCAAAGAAAGATTGTAATATTTCATGTTTATGAATATTTTCAAGCCAAGAGTGATGCAGGTGGAGAACATGCCCTATCTCTTCAGTCTGTTGGGCATCATCATTTTCCTATAAACCATGGATTCACTTCAAATTATAGTGTTGACTCTTATATGTTATTTTTTTACAAGTTTCATCACATTGATAAACTATTCCCTTAAGTGATGATTACAAATTCTGAAAATATCATTTGATCAGGGTCATGCTCATACCAGAGTCACATAATTCATATGTTGTCATCTCTTACGTGTTTCTGCTGGTGGATGGAATAGATCTCAAAATTCTTAAAGTGTTCTGTAGAATTGATTTTAATAGGGTTGGATGGAATAGATCTCAACATGTCTGCTGATTATATCCAATAACTTTGCTTACAATGTATGAAATTTATGGTCCCTTCATCTTTGAGTCACTTTATTTTGGCATTACCTTTACTCTGTATAAGTTTTTATTTATTAGTATAGGTTTTATGTTTATAATAGTGTTTATGCTATGGTTGGCTTGGTTTCAAGTTTTCATTGATTGTCTTTTGTGTGAAATTCATCCTAATTTCTTTGCCTGATCTATTTTCAACATGTGTATACTATCACATATGCACGAGTTCTTGAAAATTTACTACATCACTATATGACAGGCTAAAGTCGTATCACCTTATCAAAAATAACCTAAGGTCCACTAACAAGTGGTCAGGGAAGTCAGGATCGAATCCACAGGGAGAAAGTTATATTATTGTATCTGAATTCTAATATTATACTAACTAAATCAGTTGAAAATGGGTGTGTGACTAAACTAATAGGCAAATGATAGAACTAAATATGAAGGTAAGAATCAATTAATAAAGAACTAGGACTATGGATCACTATGCATACAATTTGGAAAATCAGAGACGAATAATAACTACCCAATAAGTCAATTTATCTAGGGCACATGTAATTTCTCTCGAACATTACCTCCCTCAAAGATCACCTAGCCGCTCTCGCATGGTCAAGGATCACTATGCCTAATGATTGAAAGCCTATACGAAATCTCTCCTCTCAAAGTAGATTCAATATTGCGATAATAGAAATACAAATCAGGCCTAATTCATAAATCTAGCACGAACGATTCAATCATAGGAAATAATTGATATAAAGGGTAATTATATTAATCTATTAATCCCTCATTGCATACATAGATCCCCACAATCCTAGAAATAAAACTACTCACTCATGCTTGAGAATCCAATAACAAATTCCATATAAAAATTCATGCTTTGAACTATTGCAAATAACTAAGAAATTACTCTAATCAGTAATAGAGGAAGCAAACAATAATGGAGAAAACAAGGAAGAAGATTACCAAATTAATGAACTATATTGAACTTGCGAATAATCCAAATGTTTGATCTTGAATCACAATGAAGAGTAGTAAAACTAGGGTTCTTGAGAGAATCTATGAGAAAATAAGAGCTAAAACAAAGATGAATAAAAGATGTTCTAACTTTCCTCTTTATACTAAGTAGCCCGAAGCTCATTAAATGAGCGCGCGGAAGAGAAGCCCGATGAAATCGGGCTCAACGCAGCAGCAGAACTCCAAAAATGCACACCGCCCGATTCTGTCGGGCCATGCCGCCCGATCCCATCGGGCGGGATTCTTTTCCGCTTGTTTTCAACTCTAGAACACGCCAAATGAATTTGTTCTCGGGCCCGATCGGGCTAAGCCGCCCGATCCTATCGGGCGAGAAAACTGCTACTTTGCGTCAACTTGCGAAGGCTGTATCTCTCAAACCAGAAGTCCGTTTGGGGCGTGACACCTATCATTGGAAAGCCCTTAAAGTCTAGTTTCCAACCCAAGTGGAATTTCTTGATTATCAATTTTGTATCGAAAGTTATGATCAAAATGGTGAACAAGTGTCAGTTTTGGCACTTCTTTCACTAACTCTTTGCTTCATTCCAACTCGAAATTGTCCCAAACGGATGCATTGTGATCCTTGTGCAAGCTATCTCCATCCTCAATGATTAAAAGGCTTGATCTTAGATAATCATAATCAATTTGCATCAAAATAACCTGAAAATCATCGAAACACGCAAACGGGGAGTAGTAGAGTAAAACTTGAGTAAATCATGCAAATATGCACCTAAATGCTCTAATATGAACTAGAAATGCAACTTAAATGCACCTAAAACTCTATATAAAACCATATCATCAAACTCCCCCAAGCTATACCTTTGCTTGTCCTCAAGCAATAAGACATAGACATTAGAAAAGAAAGACAACCTACAATAAAGGACTACAATATGGCCAAAGACTCAACTGAAAACACGAGAGATATAATCACTACACAAACCAAGAATCGAAACAATCTCGAACAAAGCCGCATAGCATGTCATGTATCGCAATCGACTCTCCAATCATACCACATACCATCTCTCCCAAACTGGATTTAACCAAACCTGACAGACCTCACTATAGTTATGCGCGCTCAAATCTCTCATGTGTTTAAAGGATAAATGATGACACTCAACCTAAATCAAGTCGACTCAGATGAAACATGTACTCTTTAACTTTGACTTTTTGACTCACTTAATACTCAACAATACAATACACAATGATCAAGAGGACTTTTAAGGGTTGTAATGGGGCTGAGGTTAAAGGTATGGAGAATAATTTGGGAATTGTGGTGGAAAAACCAATGAGGGGAGCATCATATAACTGAAAACATGACCATGAAAAGTCACAACAACTCCATGCAACAACCAACAATCTCCAAAAAATAAAACCAACACTTTTTCCATTCAAAAAAATTCAATAATAACCCTTTTTATTTCACTTTATTCTCATCTCTTTTTTTCACTTCTTTTTCATTTCATTTTTCACTTTTTTTTTCTTTTTTGTTTTTTTTTCTTTTAAACTTTCAATTCAATTTCAAAGCTCACTAAACATATTTTCCATCCATCTAAACCACAAATAGAGCACTTCAATTCAATACAAACCAAACCAAAACTAATACTCGCTCCCCCAAGCTAGGCTTAGGACAAGAATCAAATGAGACCAATGGCTTGTAATATAGGTAAATAATCAAACATAGTTAGGAAGGCTCAATGGGGCTAGAGAAAGGATAATATGAAAAAAAAAAAAGAATAACTCTGGAGCTAAGATCATGAAATGAAACGCCTCAATCATATCAAAATGTATGCATTATCAAATATCAAGGAGTACCAAGTCAAAGTCAAGATCAATGTGACAACTAAGGAACTAATCACACATGAAAGAACATAACTGACGCAGATACGTCAGTTTATAGGCACAGAAGCTCACTTGGATTAGGGTGTCTGCATAGTAAAGTTAAATCGAGCCAGAGAGAGATCAAACAATCTTACCACAAACGATCAATTGCAAAACAATAGTGCTATGAAGAATCATGAACAAGATGAATGACGCTTAGGAAGTGTAGTGAAATATCAACAAGGTTCTCAAAAAGTGATAGCAATAGTCCCGTAGATGAAACTAACATGATATGAAATCTAATATGAAAAAAAAAAAATTCTAATGCAAAATTCAAATGCAACTAAGAAAGCAATACATTTTTTTCCGTTACATGTAAACTCCCACCCCTAATGAGCGGTACAAACCATGTAACAATCCTACTAAAGCAATAAATCTAAACTAGTATGCAACTAACATGCACGAAGTGACATCCTTCCCCAAGGCGAACGTTACATTGTCCTCAATGTGAACACCAAGAAGAACAACGAAGCAAAAAAAGGGAAGGGGACAACTCACATAAAAGGTGGGCAATGAACAAAGAGTGTGCCAAATAGTATTGACACTTCCACCACAGCCAAGAGCACGCCACTGGAACACACATTAGCAAAGTAGTCATAAAATAGAAATAAAGATAACATCTAAAGGTTATAAAATCGGGTTGCCTCCCGATAAGCGCTGGTTTTTTAGGGTCCCGCACGACCGAAATACTTTTTACATTATGAAGAATCCAATGCCTTCAGTAACTTATCAAATTCCCCTGCAAACATGTTATTGAACACTCGATATTGCTTGACAGCAAGCATAATTATATTCACTAGTAGGGGGTTAAAGGTACCACAAGACAAAGAATCATAAGAAAAAGAAAAAAATGTACAACTATCTTGCAAATCCTCAGGTTTCACAGGATGAACATGAATATTTACTTGGTCAAAATTATCACGCCACAATAGATCTTTAAGAAAACAAGGAGGATATAACACAGGGGATGAAGATACAAGATCAAGCTTCCGTGAAAACGGGATATGAGGGTTATGCGGGTTAGGCTCAACATCAATTTTTTGTATGCTTTCAGCATATTTAAACTCTTTACCCAAAACTTCACTCTCATCAATAAGCTTGTCAACAAAGGAGTTTTCATTCAAAAATTCAATAACCAATGGTTTTTCAATCACTGATTCTATAACTAATGATTGTTCCTCCTCAAAAACATCCATTATATCCATCTTTTCCTTATTTAAACTACCACCAAGAGTCAAATGATAACCTTCTTCTAATGAACTAGCATTCTCAACCAACACATCATCATAATACAAATGTTGCTCAATAGGTTGGCTAATAGATTTTAGTCTAGATGCTATTGATTTTTGACATTTATGGTAATTTTTGCTAGTTGCAACATGTAATCCTCCAGAACAAATTTATAATCCTCCTGAACCTTATTTAATTCATTCATGAAATCATAAAGAAAATCTTTGATATTATCAGATTCAGATGGAGCATTAGACAAATTAAACTCAGGGATAGGGTTATTGACATGCATATATGACTCATTATGTGGACAAAGAGAAATATCATGATCATAAGACTGACAACAAGAACAAAAATCAGATGGAGAGGTAAGAGTTTGAGAATCATAGATAGATGAATTTTCTAGAGCTGGAGTAACATATCTTGTCATCTCCCACTCAAAGGTTTCCCTAGCTAATTGCTCAAACAAATTACAACCCACTTCAGGTGTCATATCCATGAATTTACCATCACTCATGGAATCTACAACTACCCTCGTATCATCATTCAAACCCTCATAGATCACTAAACCAATTTCCCATTGTTCAAATAAATGGTCGGGACCAAGAAAGTTCTCAAATCTAAACTTATATCTCCAAAACACTTCATGTTCAAATTGGGGAAAAGAGATAGACGTCATTCAAATAAAAAAATAAAAAAATATTAACAAAAAAATATATACGGTTAGTCTAATATTTGACAGTTCAGATATAATAGTAATAAACCGTCTCCCCGGCAACGGCGCCAAAATTTGACAGGTTAAAGTCGTATCACCTTATCAAAAATAACCTAAGGTCCACTAACAAGTAGTCAGGGAAGTCAGGATCGAATCCACAGGGAGAAAGTTATATTATTGTATCTGAATTCTAATATTATACTAACTAAATCAGTTGAAATTGGGTGTGTGACTAAACTAATAGGCAAATGATAGAACTAAATATGAAGGTAAGAATCAATTAATAAAGAACTAGGACTATGGATCACTATGCATACAATTTGGAAAATCAGAGACGAATAATAACTACCCAATAAGTCAATTTATCTAGGGCACATGTAATTTCTCTCGAACATTACCTCCCTCAAAGATCACCTAGCCGCTCTCGCATGGTCAAGGATCACTATGCCTAATGATTGAAAGCCTATACGAAATCTCTCCTCTCAAAGTAGATTCAATATTGCGATAATAGAAATACAAATCAGGCCTAATTCATAAATCTAGCACGAACGATTCAATCATAGGAAACAATTGATATAAAGGGTAATTATATTAATCTATTAATCCCTCATTGCATACATAGATCCCCACAATCCTAGAAATAAAACTACTCACTCATGCTTGAGAATCCAATAACAAATTCCATATAAAAATCCATGCTTTGAACTATTGCAAATAACTAAGAAATTACTCTAATCAGTAATAGAGGAAGCAAACAATAATGGAGAAAACAAGGAAGAAGATTACCAAATTAATAAACTATATTGAACTTGCGAATAATCCAAAGGTTTGATCTTGAATCACAATGAAGAGTAGTAAAACTAGGGTTCTTGAGAGTATCTATGAGAAAATAAGAGCTAAAACAAAGATGAATAAAAGATGTTCTAACTTTCCTCTTTATACTAAGTAGCCCGAAACTCATTAAATGAGCGCGAGGAAGAGAAGCTCGATCGGGCCAAGTATGCCCGATGAAATCGGGCTCAACGTAGCAGCAGAACTCCAAAAATGGACACCGCCCGATTCTGTCGGGCCATGCCGCCCGATCCCATCGGGCGGGATTCTTTTCCTCTTGTTTTCAACTCTAGAACACGCCAAATGAATTTGTTCTCGGGCCCGATCGGGCTAAGCCGCCCGATCCTATCGGGCGAGAAAACTGCTACTTTGCGTCAACTTGCGAAGGCTGTATCTCTCAAACCAGAAGTCCGTTTGGGGCGTGTGACCTATCATTGGAAAGCCCTTAAAGTCTAGTTTCCAACCCAACTGGAATTTCTTGATTATCAATTTTGTATCGAAAGTTATGATCAAAATGGTGAACAAGTGTCAGTTTTGGCACTTCTTTCACTAACTCTTTGCTTCATTCCAACTCGAAATTGTCTCAAACGGATGCATTGTGATCCTTGTGCAAGCTATCTCCATCCTCAATGATAAAAAGGCTTGATCTTAGATAATCATAATCAATTTGCATCAAAATAACCTGAAAATCATCGAAACACGCAAACGGGGAGTAGTAGAGTAAAACTTGAGTAAATCATGCAAATATGCACCTAAATGCTCTAATATGAACTAGAAATGCAACTTAAATGCACCTAAAACTCTATATAAAACCATATCATCACTATAAGGCCAGTAACATATTTGCGATAGTATATACATGTTGAAAATAGAGAAGAGGTAAAGAGGTCGTCAAAGTTCTCTAGTGTTTATTTACATTTGTAGGATCTTGATCAAAAAATTTCATAAGCTCTGTTCACAGACATTGTTGTAGCTCAAAATGAATGTGAGATAGTTAATTTATTTCCATGATTTAGCTAAGGAAGGTTGAAATTGAGAAGTGGCGATTGTAAAGAGGCTGTCAAAGCTCTCTTGACAATGTTTCTTTTTTCATTGGTAACATAATTTCGTTTATTTCTTTTCAGATTGGTGGAGTACAAGAAATGCTAGCTTTCTTCTACCTCTTATCTCAGGGATGGTCGGATGGGACATTGATACTTATTTTCGTTTTTTGTATCCTTTGGTTCAGTAATAGAATCTCTTCTTCCCCGTGGTGTGAGGACCAAGGAGAAAGTATCACCTTAAAGCCAAAAAGAGAGAGAAGCAAAGTAGAAAAAAAAATCCACATGAAGAAAGAAAAAGAGCTATATGAAAGTAAGGTTTGTTCAGCTTCTTTTAATTATCACTTAATTGCAAATGTTTTAACAGCTGTTAAAACATTATATTTACAACCGTAGTGCATGTGCAAAAATGCATCTGTGTGCATTAGTGATTAGTCCATGTTTAGTATTAAAAAATACTGCAACTTTCCATTTCCATCTACTGGAAATAGTTGAACTTTCATAATTACTCATATGGCCAAGTAAATAAACTTTTCTTGTCTGATCAAATAGCTATAACTCTTAGGAATATTCGAGAAGTTGACCATAACGCTAATCCCTCTCTCTTCCTTTACAATTAAGTTGTAGTTTTGAGCACCAATTATCCTCGTTTAACAGTTCTTTAAAGGGGTGAAATAAGTTCCACCAGCCAAACTCATGAACATAACCTAATTTTCTCACTTTCTATCTTCCCAATACTTTAAGAACGCAAAATCAGCTCTAATACATACTGCGACCCAAAAAAGGAACGAAGAAAAAAACTACTAAAACGATGACAACAACAGACCATAAATAGTTCATTAGTTTGCTGCTTAGAATTTATTTCGCTTTATATCTGTCGTGCATTCTTGAATTTCTTTGTATATATACATATATAGTTCATTATGTTGCATTATTTGATTTATCGGTTAAGGAAACCTAGAGGGTTTGAATTGAAGGGCAACATTTAGCAGCGACCCTAAGAAAATTAATTAAAGCTCAAAATTCATCTTTTGACAAGTGTAAAGAGAAGTTTTAGATGAGACCAACTCACACAAATGTATTTTGAAACATTTTAATCGGACTTCATAGTGCTGGTCACTGAAGTTGACCGAATATCCAAGAAGAGGTGATCAGTTTCATTGTTTCGTGGAATGTTTTTGCCAACATGATATGTAATAAAGCCAGCCTTTTGGATTATGCATCCAGAATGAATATTAATGTTGTTGCATGCATTAATTAGTACACCTGTTAATATAATTATTATGATCAGGAGAATTGGGTAAACTTCTCTTGGCACCATAAAAGGGTCTTTTTAAGAAGTCTGCATTATAAGAAAAGATTTATGCATGCTTTTCTGTTTTAGTGAGATATTAAGATAGACTCGGACAATATAGGACTTTCTGATTTCTAAGTTAGATATTCATGTGGCATTTTTCTTGATTTTGGAAATTAAAAGTGATAGATGTTTTAGGGATTATGCGGAAAGGAGTAGTTTAGTTTAGGAATGTTC
Organism: Beta lomatogona; assembly: GCA_947646795.1. Taxonomy (NCBI): domain Eukaryota; kingdom Viridiplantae; phylum Streptophyta; class Magnoliopsida; order Caryophyllales; family Amaranthaceae; genus Beta; species Beta lomatogona. The sequence goes on along the minus strand of CANSNZ010001102.1, from coordinate 393,963 downwards.
ATGGAGATGTTCAACAAAAAAGTATGTATTCTTTTAACTTGTCTAATATATTGAGAATCAAAGTATGCATGCTTTTGAAGGTGAAGGTATCATCATGACACATTTAGGGGTCGTTTGGTTCAAGGTATGAAATGGAAAGGGAATGAAAACAAATAGAGGAGAGGAATGGTAACAAAAATGGCTTTATTAGGTGTTTGGTTCAAGCCATGGAATGGAAATCAATTGTGAGCTTCAAGACCCCAATCTTTTCTAAGAAATCAATTGTGAGCGGTCAGAAATAGCGACTTTTTTAAACTAGAAACACATCTTTGTTATTTTTATTCAAGTAGTTGGCTCATTAATACAACCTTTTTCTAACTACATATAGTATCTGATTTCTGCTTTTGCTTGAACAAGCCAATTTGTTGATGGAAATTCTTAGTTTGTCTGCCTCTGCTCAAATTTCATTAGAGATCTGGATGTGCGTGCAGGAATTGAGTTGGTCTTGAGCACAAAAATGTGAAAGTTGCTATTTTTCCAAGTCATGGAAGAGTGCAGGAAAAATCTTGAAATTTGACGTAGTAATCATTGCAAGAGAGTGATTACATTTGGTCCTACATTTAAACCGCCTCATTCTCCATTGTATGAGCCTTTACGCCTTTTTATAATCTATCTATATAATCTATAATTGAGCAATATGATGTTTGAGCTCGGCTTGTATGGCACGTAATTTTGAAACTTGCTTATGTATTTTATTTACGTATTCAATGAGTTTTGATTCTGTTTGTGGATGTATTTGACTCACTTGCAACACATTATTGTGGATAAAAATCACAGTAGCTAAGAATTACTCCTTTCCTTTTATTTGTTTACCCATTTTTTTGGCACAAAGTTTAATGACACATTTTCGGCGGTTCATAGAAGGGAAAGAAATAGGGAAAGGGTTCGACACTTAATTGAAGGTTTTGTGTGGGCCAAGAGAAGGAATATGACTTTATGGTAAATATAATAATAAAGAAAGACTGGTCTTATGGTAAGGAAAGGGGTGAAATTTTGTAATAGATAACCTAATTCTATTATACTAAACGTGAAATAGAACAATATCCTATTAGATTGGGTTCATTAAAGTTACCTAACTCAAATATATGTACTTTAAGTCGTTTTTTCCCGGGATTATTGCAAGCAACATGTGCAATTGATCATTGGTCCAACGTCTTCATTGTCAAGTAGCAAGATTCTGATCTTGGAGCTAATGTTTAAGAAATATTTCGGACAAGATTGTATGAATGAATTTTCCAATCTTATCTGAATGTTATTTATGCAACTACGTGTTGTCATCGTTTACTCTCACTATTCATGCATGTGTATAATTTTATCTTATAAATTGGAGATTGCAAATAGAGAATATTGATTTTATGTTGATTTGTTATTGCTATAACAAATAGAGGATATATTTTGATTGAAAATAATAAATATTGATTTTTTTAAAAACAAGTATGTATAATGATTTTACTATTATATTTCTGGAAATAAGTATGAGCAAGTAGCTTTTCAGTTAATTGAAAATATATTTTGATTCAATAAGGAATCTAATTGTAGATTATGTGAGAAGATCTCAAAAGTGTTTTTTTTCCCTGAAATTGTGTATTAACCTCATAAATGCATTAAATAATATAGAATAATAAGGGAAATCAAACTTGCATTGTAAGTTTTGAAGTAGAGGTGATAAAAAAACCCGACCCGCGGACTCGGCCCGAATTTTTTTTGCTTGGGGTCGGGCTTTGGACAAGCCAAAAATGACTTTTAAGTCTATTTTTGGCCCAGCCTAATTTTGTCCTGAAAAACCCGCCCTTTTTGGCCCGAAATAGCAGGCTTTTGGCACAAAATTTCGGCCCAGCCCGATATGGACCGACCAATGGACAATTTTTTTTGAGGCTTGGCCCGGCCCGAACCCGGTCCGGCCCGACCCATGATCACCTCTACTTTGAAGGTTATGGGTTATAACGAAGTTGATCTGTTTTTAAATTTTGTGCTATCATGCATTATTATTTAGATAACTTGAAAGACTATGTTAGTGTACCCGAGTATAATAAAGATTATGGTTTTTCAAAGCTCTGGTAGTTTAGCAGCTTGTAGAGGAGAGTCATTCCTTCTGGTACTCTAGCAAATTTGGTCCCTATGGTGCACGATTTAGTAATGCTTATATCCACAAGCATTAACTTTTATTATTTGGAGAGATAATTGGACTAACGACTAATCCCTGCTAGACTACTACCTTTCAGGGTACACCAACTTAAAGACCGGGTATAAGGTTTAACAACCAGAAGACAACAGGCCTAAAGACCGATAAGAGATATTCCCCTGACTTATCGTTGGGATGAGAATTCAAACCCTAGCAAAGTCCTGAAATTCGTAGGTGATACTCCACTGAGTTACGACCTCTTCCTCCAACAAGCATTAGCTATAGTAAGACAATTATGCACTTAGGATTTGTTAGTTACGAATAACATAAAGTCTTAAACAATATGTTTTAATTCACAAATATAAACTAAAATAACATTAATCAATGTTAATTGATATAATTTTGCTAAAAATAATTAAACTATTAATTGATTAATTAATTTTGACTATCTTGGGGGACCGTGCGCTATCGCGCACGGGCCAACAACTAGTATATAAAAAGGGGCAAAAGGCCTCCACTTTGGACCATACGATGAAACATACTGTTTTGGACTAGCCGACTAGACCATAGTTATTGCTAATAGATCAGAATTCAGAAGGTAGGCCTGATCCACATAATTGTGTGTGTGACATAGAAACTTAGAAAATGAGGTTAACATACAATCATGATTCATGGCAAATGACATTTTTCAGAAAAGGAAACCGCCAAATGGACGAAGTTTCCATTGCTTCCTTACAACGTTTTGTTCTTGTTTACTTGCTCTCTCAAAATTCCGGAGTTTCTTATTTCTGGGGCTTAACTTGTTCATCATTTCTGAATTGCATTTGTTAGCAGGAAACCCTAGAATTTAAAAGTCTCTTCTTTCTTGCAATGGGTCTCTGGGATTCTCTCCTCAACTGGCTCCGAAGGTACTTTCTTCCTGAAATTCCAATTTTCCCGTTATTAAAGTTATGTTTTATTTTTTCCCGCTTTTCTTTTATTTATTTATTTTTTTTTTTTTTTTTTTTTTTTTTTTGCTGTTTTATGAGACATGAATTTTGGTGAATTTCTTATATTTTTCATGTATAGAAGTTGGATAAATTTAGCTGATAAAGTGAAGTTCTATGCTCAATAGGGAGTCAATTAAATGTTATTGAATTTTATTCTTTCTGCTGTTTGTTGTAAATCAACTGTTGAGGGGCTTTAAATCATCAAGGTTGTTTTTTTATAGACATGGGAAATGCAATTATGAACAATGGGGTATATGCTATTAGCCCAAATAAATGTCATACATGGTCTTAAGATACTTCTGCAATTCTTGGGAAACGGTGATAGTAACTGGAGTTCTCGAAGTTGACGTATGTTGTGGTCGTCGTTTTTGCGAGCATGTCATGTATGTTTTGGAGGGCAAAAATTTGCTTTGACGTTCTGAAGCAAATTCTCTGTTGAGAAAGTCACAACAATGTTTCAGTCACATTTCTCCTTGCCTGAAGATTTTGTACTTAAGCAGAACGTTGTAGCTTTTGACATTCTGGAACGGGATAAAGCAGGGCTTTTGGTAATGGAAATCTAAGTAAGTGAAATATTTATGAGAATGAGAAAGGACTCTCAATCTTTTTTTGCAGAAAGAAGTTGGACAAGTAGAAAGATGGACTTATGAAGTGATAGTTATTGTGATCACAGCTTAAGTGAAGTTAGAAATTTGAAATCCATTGTGGAGCATCAGCGAACATGCTAAACACATGAGCTATAAATGTGAAGCACAAATTTCAACATTGAATGATGAGCCTCACATCTTGGGAACAGGATGCTCCCGTTGCACATCATAGTAGCCAATGTCTCAGTTTTACATTGTGTTTAAGTGTATGCTCTGCTTCTGTTTTTCTTTGTTAAAAGAGAAAAAAAAGTAACTTTGCATAATTTTGCTTCTAAAACGTAATATTCACCATTAGCGGCCTTGCAAGGCTTCAGTACCTCGTATTTGTCTTTTTTGGTTTAGAAGCAACAAAAGTGATAGCTTCGAGTTATGGCATTGTGATATAGCTCCCTATCTGTATCGATGAAAGGGACATTATTCTGGTTTAAGAATGCCAAAGGAAAGCAGTATTTTGTGGATTTTTGCGTGTCCACTATGTACTTTGCATGCTTTGAAAGGAATGATATTTAGGGAATGATTTTCTAGCATTTAGCTCCTGGTCTTGATTTTGGGAAAACGTTTAATCTAACTGGCAGCACTACCCTTTTCATTGATTTGCTTAGATGATCCTTGAACCGTTTCCTTTGCTAAATCCTGTGCATATGTATCAATTTCCACTAACCTTATCTTCCTCCTTAAAGGTTGAAGGAAAGCTCTTCCAAAACCTGTAGAATATACAAGCATTAAGGATTATGACAGGTCTGTTGTGTTAGCAGCCTTGGTGGAAGACCATGTTCTCATCTCATATGAACATCACTCCATCATGACTTCTTTGTAATGTTTAGTATTGAGAAATATGATGTCAGTTTTATTGATCCTATGGGACTTAGGAGCTTAAACTAGATTGTTACTAGAACTAAAATTTACTTATCTGGATCATGTAGCTAATTGTGACATAAAAATGGTTTCTCTAATCCAACACGTCAAGAAATAATAAAATCTGTATTTAATTGCAAGTGCCTTTGTACGTAGGGGAGAGAGGGGGCAGAGGAAGGAAGTAAGGAAGTGAGAGAGAATGAATAAGCATACATGGATCACCTATTTCAAGTGCAAGATAAGGACTCTAATTTTGTATTTGCTTCATCACTGCAAAGTCTTACAAGACTTCATCCTTTCAATCTAACCCTTCGACTCTTCTCTTTCCATGACATTAACACTTTTTCTCTCCATATCGTTCTCTTACTTATTTCTTTCTCCATCCACTTTTGAATATATTATTTATTTTTAATACATGTTCTTGAAGCTTGGTAAAATTCAATCATGAAGTTTAATTTGGGATGTAGAGAGTGTTAATTTTTGGGTTTGTTTGGTTTGGCTGGTTCTTGTTCAATTATTGTTCTTATCATAATTGACTTATCTTGTTTTCACTATTTTGTAATGAACTGAAATATAACATTCTTAATTAGTGAAGAAGATGATGATTTTGATTGATAAAATGGAAAATTATAGAAAAAAAAGATAGTTGTGAAGCTTTTGGATGGCTTTTCGTCAGGAAAAAAAGCTTTTGAATAGCTTGACTCACTCCTAAACTTAGTTGAACAAACTAAATTGACAATTTAATATATTCTCGATGCCTTTCTCTCTGATTACTCTCCTTTAATACAACAATTCTGATTCACTTTCGTTCTTTCTCTTTCTCCTTCACGTAACTTTCGTCCTTGTCCCTCAAGCTACTCCGAGCTGAATAATATTATTGATATCTACAACACTTCTTCCCCTAGGCCGGTTCATTACATCTTCTCTCTCCTAAAATATGTGTAAAACCTCACCTAGCAATTAAATTAGGGGAGAAAGAGTATAGTGGTCCTTTGCTGTTTCTCAAAAAATTGAGGCAAAATTTCTTTAATCCTTGTTCTAAACACTCAATGTATCAATAATTTAAGTAGGTCTATAATGTGTAATCCTTAAGTGCTCTTTCTAGTTGTCGTTCTCTTAGTGGTTGTTTGGTTCATATGGCAAGTCATAATTACCATGAAATTCTAAATCATACCAAATATTTTCCAGAACCAAAATCTTGAGAATTTGCTAAAAGTGTTTGGTTGACAATGGTGGAAGCAAATTCCTATGGGAATTTCTACTTTCCTATGAGACCTTAGGTAACCAACTTCCTCCATTCTGTGGGATGTTGAGATCTAGGAAGTTCAACTTCCCCCATTTTGCAATTTTTTTTGTTAACCAAACAATTGACTCATTTTCCTATTCCAAGAAATTTCTACTTCCTATGCTTAAAAAGTGCGCCTAGGCAAGAGGCGGATGGAGACACTTACCGAATCACTTTTGACTTGCTGGAAACTGTCCTTTCCGGTAGACGGGTACCTGTCCCCGCCCCATGATGTGCGCACCTCCTGCAATGTGCTTCGCCCTAGCCGTTAGTACTGACTGGTGTAGACGCACAAGATTTTATAGATCTGAGTTAAAAATTTCCCACTAGCCTGTTCTTCTCCGAAACCATCATTGGCATGTACAAGTTACATGAATATTATATGCAATAGAGTACTTTTCAGAACCCAGTAGTCAATTAGAGGGGGCTAATTGCTGGAGAAACAGCATGGAGGAATATGTTGGTCTTTTCCATATAATGTCCACTGGTTAAATCATGGCGTAGAACTTGATTTCACTTGTTAGTCCATCGTGCTTGTTTCCTGAAGCTTGTATTTCTGTCCCCTACTCCTACTTGAGATAAAATGATATGATCAGGATGCTAATTTCAGCTTGTTGTGAGAGATCTGCAATGATATGTTTGTTTAATTTATGTGGTGTCTGATCTTCTGTGTTGATTTTGTGCTTTATGTTCTTTTGTTTGTGGGTTTATTTGTTTCTTTTCTCTTCAGTCTTTCCATTTTTCTGGTATATCGTGTCTTTCTTTTTAAAAAAGTACTTTAAGTGGTACAAACATTATTTATTGGCAAGAAAATGTATATAGACTACAAAAAACTTTTGCTCTACTGTAAGGAGATAGGACTGCTCGAGGCTTATAATTTTTTATTATTGTATGCGTTTGCCAGCTTGTTTTTTAAACAGGAAATGGAGCTCTCCCTTGTTGGCCTTCAAAATGCAGGAAAGACATCCCTTGTTAATGCAATCGCTGTGAGTAGTAGCATAACTTTTTTGGTTTCTGTTTTCATTTATTTTTTAGTGTTTCTTTGACAACTGTTACTTTTCTTAAAACAGACAGGAGGATACAGTGAAGATATGATTCCAACTGTAGGTATCTTTACATAGATGTTTTTTTTAGCAAGTGATTATCATCTTACAAATAACAGTTTACTCCATAAACCAGGTGGGGTTTAATATGCGCAAAGTTACAAAGGGCAATGTGACAATAAAGCTTTGGGACCTAGGAGGCCAAAAGAGGTTTCGCTCAATGTGGGAGCGTTATTGTCGCGGTGTCTCTGCAATTGTGTAATTCTTCTCACTCAATAAACTCCTTTGTATTATTTTGTCTACTTGTTTTAGTGGTTAGTTAACTGCGATAATCAAAGTGTCCAATAGTCAGGTAAGATTGATATTTGACACGTTGTCTTGCAATGAAATCTCTGCCAATAGGACGTCTTTTCAGGTACAAATTGGCACTTCAGTCCACTAGGAGAGACTATTTCTTTGTGCCATGTCTTTGCCATATCCCTAAGTCTTACTTCCATGCAAGAAGAAGAATGTCAAAGCCTTAATCCCATAAAATGGTTTCGGCCAGGGGCGGATCAATGTAGCACAACCTGTAGACACCCATCAGGGGTTCGAATGCCCTAGTTGCTTAATTCTATGGTTAATCATGTGAAGACTTTTTCACTTATTTCTTTTTTTTGTATGATTAACATCAAATATCGTGGGTTTCAAAACATTTGGTTTTGCATCGTACTCTCATTTTTTTATGTTTTCGTCAAGCCTTTAAATTATATCTATTTTAATCTAATATGAATGTTTTGAAAAGTATTTTTATACTTTGGAAGGAAAAATTGATAAAAAGTCCCATCTATGGTCATTCCGCCATATTATATTGAGTATCTCACAGCAGGCTAAATCTTATGTTGTATTTTACAAGAGTGGTCTGTAACTGGTCATGTGTGCTCACCTGACCAACATTAAGAACACCCATTTCTCCTACTTCTCTACTTTCTCTCTCTATCAATCACAAAAACATCTCCCTGCACCCGATCGCCACTTCCACTTAAATCAACAGAATCGATGTTGGTTTCTTCCTTGTGGCAGAAATTGGCCGAAAACTTTGTCCATTCCAACTGTTCATACCCACCATAATCAATCAATACCACTTTGTACTGCTTAGATATTTATTCCAGAAATTAATCAAACATTTGTCTATCTCTATTTCTCTATCTGTTCTTCTATCTCTACTTATTTTTCTCTTCTGTCTGATGTTCTCTTTTCTGTTTCTTCTTCTATCTTCTTCTACTTCAGTTTCTATCTTCTACTTTCAATCAACATTCAAACAGTACTCGTATAACATTAATTTGAAGCTTTAAACTAGGATGATTCTCAATGCAATAAGTAGCATTTATTAACTGTATTATAGTGGGAAATAATTTTTTGATAATTTTGCTTGAGTTTTTAGAGAAGCATTAGCAGGGGTACGTGATTGATTATTAGAGTAGGAAGAAACAAAGAAAGAGACAGCCCCCAAACTAGCGGATAGAGCTCACAGATTAAGGCTCTGTTCTTTTGGACTGAACTGAACTGAAGTGAATGAAAACTGTGAGAGGAAACTAACTGAACTGAAGTGAACTGAATTTGTCTGAATTGAACTGAACTAAACTGAATTTTATTAATTCAGTCCAAAAGAACAGAGCCTAAGTTTTGTGGGTTTTGCCAAAGAAGATGAAGAATTGCACCTCACTAGACAGTAAAAATAAAAAAATGGAAAAATAATCTTTAACAAGTTTAGCCGGTCGCCAGTCATATGGGACCACTCTTGTAAAATACGACTTAAAGTTTGCCCTGATGTGACATACTCAATATTTGGGACTGAATATGGCGGAATAACCATAGTTGGGACTGTTTTTATCAATTTTTCCATTTTGAAATTATGCATGTATTTTGTTTTTAAGGCCCAAATTTGATAATTAGCCCAGGGCTACTTATATGATTTAAGGCAGCCTTATAAGAGTGCATACCTCATTTAAAATTCTTGATCCGCCACTGGTTTCAGCTCCATGATTCTATGTTTTATTTCCTTTTGTTGTCCACATGGATCATTTGCCTCCATTACCTTCTACGAAGTGTGTTTTTACATGTATATTGGAATCTATGAGATGCTGAATGGCTTATGACCTTTTTGTACTAACTTAAACTTTGTACATCCATGTTGTCAAATAAATTGCCTCAATTATACGTTTGATGATAATCTGCCTCAGCTCGAAATACTGTGTTAGATAATGAGTTATGTTCTATTACCTGATTGTAGTAGTCAGGTAGTGAGCAATATCAAAATTAATATTGTTTAATGAGATTTTTCATTGCTGATCCTTTTCCCTTGCATTCTTGTTTTCTTTAGTTGATCTTCTAGAAGAGTGGAACATTTGAGTATTCCTTAATTCCTATCACCAACTGTTTCTGCCTATCTGATCTGCATTTCGTACCATCACCAAGAGTCCTAAGTTACCGCCTTGCATATAATGCAGGTACGTAGTAGATGCTGCTGACCGAGACAGTGTTCCAATATCCCGAAGTGAGCTACATGAACTTCTGGAAAAACCATCCTTAATTGGGATTCCTTTGCTTGTTCTTGGTAACAAAATTGACAAGTCAGAAGCTCTTGCACAGCAAGCATTAATGGATCAGCTGTGAGTTCAGTGAAGTCTGCTACGGTTTAACATATCCTGAACTTATCATTAGTGTTCCCTGCATTCCTAAATAATAGGTTACATTTGGTTTTGGGTCTTTTTCCAAGTGATTGAGTTAAAACCATCATATTTTTATATTTATCGTCGTATCAACATCGTCTTTATTCAGTTTTCTTAGTTGATGGTATAATTTAGGGTAATACTCTTTCCGTTTTTATTTAATTGCTACATTGTGTTTTGAACAATAGTTTAGGCGAATGTCACTTTCAAGCTTTTTGCAGTACTTTTTTGACCCATATATTGTAAAATAAGGGGGAAAAGTGAAAAAGGAGTACTTTTTGGTGGAAAAAGAGAAAAACAACTATAATAACATTACTTTTTTATGGGTCAAGTACTCCAAATAAGGGAAGTTTAAACAATGTAGCAATTAAAATAAACATGCATCTAAGATAAATGTAGCAATTAAAAAAAGAGCGGAGGGAGTATAAGAAAAGCTAACTTACTAAATATCGAAAGTAGCATATTGTTGTTGGACAGCCTAAGATAAAAATGTAGCCTATTACCATAGTAGACACAGATAGCATATGTTTTCGACATTTTTATGACGTTCTCGTGATTTTTTTTTCGCATTTATTTGCTTTATTGCAGAGGCCTACAGTCAATTACTGATAGGGTGGTTTGCTGTTACATGATCTCATGCAAGGAGTCTATAAACATAGACATGGTCATTGATTGGCTTATCAAGCATTCAAAAGTTGCCAAATAATCCAGCGCAAAGAGGCATCATATCGTGATTCTCTTTGATCTGATCGATGAATGTGGCTGAAACACCTTAGTTGGAATGGTGTGTGAAAGTGAGTCTCTCAAGATGCGGCAACTATGATCCACTTTCCTGCTTGTAGAATCATTGCCAGCGTATTAGGTAGCAAATGCATGCCAAGGTAGTATTTGTTTGTGTTAGGTTATTTATATTTTATGTATTCAATTGGATTTATCATGTTTGTCACTGATGCAATCTTGTACAATCCTCGGCGAAGCTTATTTCTTGTATCTTGTAAAGTACCTAATAAAGGTGTAAGCTTGAATTTTCGGTTTCGATTTATTTTGGTCCAAGTCCGACCTAATCAAAATAAAATTCAATTTTGGGGTCAAATTTAATACATCCCCCGTTCTAAAATAAATAGAACACTTATTATTTTAGGTTGTTTCAAAATAAATAAAATATTACTTTATTTGGTATTTACTTCCCTCTATCTCTCTCCTCATCACATGGGTCTTTGTTTTTCTTTCTCTCTATCTTTCTCCTCTCATAAATCCCTGTGCTACTCCCTTATGTTTCATTTAAAATATAACGGATGAAGTATTAAATTTTCACTAAGCTCAATACTCATTATCCAATCTAGTTTATTAGGAATTGCTAGTCTAAATCAGATCTAGAATCCAATATAATATCTCTTAGTTGATAAATCTTTGAGTCTTATTTTTTTCTATTAGTGGACTAAAATATAAGAGTAGATATTATAATTAATTGTTACAAGCCCCAAATATTGGTCTTATTGTGCACGAAATTATATTCAATATTATTGTATTAACTCTAATACAATGTCAACTTTTTTGCCCTAGTTCTCTCTCTGAAACTCGTCCCCAAAAAACCAAACCCTAGAACCCTTTAAAACCTCACCTGCCACCCTGTAGGCTCGCTGGTGGCCGCAGGATCGCCGGCGAGCCTGCGTCGGGTCCTTCCCTTCGTTCTTAATTCGTTTTGTCCCCTCCCCGTTCCCCTGTAGCATGGTCCCCTTACCCTCCCTGGAGTAGCGTCACCCCTCCCCTTCCCTGCAGTCGTCGCCCCTTCGTTGAAGTCACGTCGTTCCCTTCGCCGTAGTCAGTTTTAGGTTTGTGTTCAGTTAGCGTCGAAGTTCTTAGTTCCCTGTTCCCCGCGTCGTTCGTCGTTTCCCCCTTCCCCTGTTCGAACTCTCGTTGGTCGCCACTCCCATCCCCAGTTGTTGTCGGCCTCCTTTCCCCCATCCCCACCGTAGAGTCTTCCCCTCATCCTTTCGTCGATCGCCACCCCCATCCCCCGTTGAGTCGCCCCACCACATATTTTTTAGGTTTCGTCTTGTAAGTTCAGCATAGCATGCCTAGTAACTCCCCTCTCTAGCTATTTTAGTTTGTCAAGGTAATTAGGTTTAGCCCCCCTCCCCGTCCCCCTTGGTGATTGAAGTATTAGGTTTTAGGTTTCTCTTCCCCGGTCCCCGGTTCGTCGTCGAAGTCGTTAGGTTCTAGGTTCCCCTTCCCCGTTCCCCTGCTCTTGTCTGGAGTTTTACAGTTAAGTGTCTCGTTCCCCATTCCCCGCTAGGTTTTGGTTGTTGTCTGTTTGGCTGGATCTTTAAGGAAGTAATAGGTGGTACGCACAGGTTACATTTAGTTTTAGCAAGAAGTGTGGTATTGGTGACGGTGTGCTTTTATGTTTCGGTTGTTTGCCTGGTTCAATAGTCTTGTTTCTGTTTGTTCAACTCCAAATATGCAAGTGTAAGAGGTCAAGGATTGGGTAAGATGAGAGGAATTTGTTACTTTAATCCTGTTGTGATGGAACAGGTGAATCAAGTGGATGAGAAGTGTGAGTATGGTCGAGGCGATGAACAGTATTCATGGTTTGGACATCTGTTTTCCGGTTTCACAAACCGGAGGTGTAACAGCCCGCACTTCTGAACTGCTAGTTAATCACACTTAAGATACATAAACCTCAAATTACATTATCTTGCGGCGTAAACATAACCCATAAAACGACCCTGGACCTATGGGTAAGGTCCACAATACAACAACCCAAAATATAGATACAATGAATTGATCTAAAACAAGACTCTAAGATGATACATTAATATCTCAATTAAACTATATAATCTCCACTGGTGCTCATCCGAAAATCATTTCATGTAACACTTATTATCCACTGTCCAATTCGGAACTTTCACCATACCTGCAAATTCACTAACAATGAACACTGCCCCCACCAGGACAGGTTCCAAGAACAAAATAAGCGAAACTGAGCACACTGTCCAACCAGAAAATCTTTTTGGTGGCTTAAAACGTATTTACAGAGTTAAACTTATCTTACTAGACATTTAAAATCAAGATATAGAAAAGTCATAAAGAAAAAATCATATAACAATTACTAAACACAATTTACAATGATACTTGCTTAGAATAATAATATGAGTATCTCACGAGACAAATAGTATTTATAAGAACCATTACAATTCCATAGAATAATACGATTTCCAAAATCGACTCTAATTATATTCTAAGACATCGTAATATCTCTCGCTTATGTATTTCAAAACTAATAACCTATAATCCAGTATGTATAACGTAGCTAACTCCTTCCATATATTCCTGACGAGTTTCTTTGTAAATCATTCCCATGTTCGGCACATGAATTCCATAACTTGAGTGAGTAAAAACATCACTTCGGAAGTAAAGTTTGAAATAACTTTCCACGATACAACTTGCAATCAAATACAAATTTTATTTTCTTTCAGAAATCATATTATATATATTGGGGGAAGAGAACACAGATAGAGTTGCCATCTAGGCGAATTCTCTAAACTTTTACAAGGGACGTCTCCCTCTTCCATTATGTACTGCTTGCAAGACTTTTTAGGACATGTCCCCAGAATACAAAATGTTGTTCCTTACTCCTCTAGCAATTTCTTCCCCTTACAAAAACGGAATCAAAATATATTATTCAATCAAAATACATAATTCATAATTCACTATTCTCTGCTCTTATCCATAGTTATCTGAGCCAAATATATCAAAATTTCATAGCGTAATCACATTTGGGAAATTCATATACAAACTGAAATTGTTTGATGAAGTATACTCAAATTTCCAATAACTTAGTACTCCCTCCGTTTCTTTTTAATCTACACACTTTCCTTTTTGGTCCGTTTCTTTTTAATCTACACACTGTTGCCTTTTCTATTTTTGGTAACATGTCACATCTATTTTCTCCTCTTTTTCCACCCATGTCATTCACTTTTTAATATTTTAACCCACTTTTTAATTTCTCTCTCTCACTTTCAGTTTCTCTCTCCACCTTTTCAGTTTCTCTCTCATACTTTTGCACTTTCTCCTTGGTTCTCCCCCAAAGTGAAGTGAGTAAATTAAAATGAAACAGAGGGAGTATAAATTAACGTTTAGAACATTCATTTGTTGAAAACTACTCAAATGGGCTTTAAAGGAAATATAGTCCAAATATATAAGCTTATCATGTTTGAAAATTAAAACACAACAGAACTTCATGAAGGATTAAAATCCCAAAATAGAATTTAATTCTTATAGAAACTTTATATAGTCAAAATATAATAACATTAAATTCTTCATCTTTCATATCCCAACATTTTAAAATACATATCACATCTACTTGAGTCTCATAGTATAAAACATCTTAGAACATTATATGTAACTTAGGTGAAAACTTGTGAAATTCGCACTTATATATTATAATAAGAATTAATTCTTTCGTTATCATAATGTGGCGTTTAACCCCACTCTCAATTATTATGATCTTTCTTGAACTTCCTAACTTTTAGTAGCCCAACTGGCAGACAATCTAAAATTATCATCACATACATTCCCAAACATACTAGAGCTCACTCCTCATTACTTTAAACTTGATATCCTAACTAGTTATTTGTCCAGACTTTATTGCCTCAATACTTCATACTTCCAAGACCCCATTATACATACCATAGTAAATCATCTATCATTATTATTATAAATTTAAAATATTTTACTCCATCTTTCCATGTCACAAATCGATATACCATGACCTAGCTATCTGTTTAAATTTTATTCTAACTTAACATACTTAAACTCATAGTCCACTTTAATCCTAAATCTATAACTCAAAACAATACCTCTCAACTATTGAACTCAATGTTATATTAATGTTAACTCTATATCTATTTTAGAATCAAATCATCTCACTAATTCCCAAGCGTTCCATTATACAATATATATATTTCCCCAACTTTCCACTCTTAACCTTATTCTTTCAATTAGAGGATGACATTTCTAAATTTTTTATTTATCCCCGCTCCATATTCATAGTAGAAATTCGAATATAGTTTTTCACAACTTAGGTACTACGACTTATAATACTATTTTTCTGCTCTTTCAATCCATAATTCATCTCGTGAACTATTATATTACCAATATACACCTTACATATCCAATTTACTTCTGCATACTTGATTTATGTAATCCCAAAATTTACAACTACTTTACCCAAGGTGCTTAGAGGGCCCATGAAATTCCTGTAACAAGTTTCTTTACTCTACTAAACATTTAAACTCCGAAAGTTACATCCTAATTTACAACCTTAATTGTCCAACTTAACTGTCTTAGATAACAACTTACATTGCAAGTAGAACTCTTTAGACAAGCAATTTATTCTATAGCCACTCCAACATAGATTTTCAATCTTATAGGACCCAATTCCAGAGATTCTTCAAACATACCTCTGAATAATATAATATGACTTTTGATATAAATTTCTTTTCTTCACAAAAACAGAATCAGAAATTTATAACTAACCCCAGTAATTATCATACATCCAAAAATATAGCTAAAACTTAACATCTCCAAATAATAGTTTACTTTTGAAATCTCCATCCTTGAACTTTCCATGACCCAAATAATCCAAAGCATGCAAAACTCAAAATAAGACATATATATCCTGAAGTTTTGTATCATAGTCAGACTTTCCAAACTCATATCTCCCAAGAGTCAAGTCCGCATTCCTTGACGTTGATAACCAGGATTTTAGAAATCTTAGTATCTTGAATTTACTCCAGAATTTGTATAACGAACTTGAATTTGAAGACACTTGATCTTTACAATATACACGGATTCTTAACAATATTTTATAAATGCAATTCTTGATACATTTATACACCCCAGACTATATATAAGCAAATTTCAGCTAAAACATAATTAGATTGTATAGCTTATCAATCACATTGACTTAAAGTCTATCACTTATTGCAAAGCATACGATATTGCTCGGAATATCCCACTTATAAACACACTTATAAATACACTGAGAATTATAACGACATTACTTAAATACTTATAATCATACGTCCATACCTTCCATATAATGTTTTAAAACGTAGGTCACAATTAATTTATACTATTAGGTCTCAGAAACCAAAATATTCTTCAATACGGAACAATATTGACATAGTATAAGCTGATATCACTGGGTAACTTTTACTTACTTAAGAATATACGAATAAAACTATCTTCCATAACCATAACTGATAAATATATCTCAAATCATGATCAGGAAATCAATGCTAAACTCGATATAGTCAAATATTTGGCGTTAAATCATATATTCCGAAAACCAAACTTAGGACTTAAGAATCACACTTTTAAACAAGTTGAACTTATAATCACAAAACCATAACAAATTCAAGTCAGAACTCAAATTCCTTTTTGGAAAGTCATGAAATTCATACAATTTGCAATAACGCAAATACGATTTAGTTATAAAGTGGAGGGACAATGTGTACCTTTTTCGATCTCCGAATTCTACTTTTATTCCATATCGAGTCTTGGTTCATCCAACATACTTGAGCTCCATACATCAATATCCATATTATACCTCAACAACGATACCGATAATTAATACCATTCTCACAACAACTTAGATGAATAAATTGACTTTCTTGTACCTTCTAAACTCCTTTATAAACTAACTACCATCCTTACAAGCTGACTTCAATCCTCAATAATAACAATAATCAGCTATCATTCTAAAACCAATCTCACAACATCAATCTCTAACTTTCCCAAGACTGAATTCATAGAGAACTTTATCAACAAAATAATTCATAAAATCAGATTTTATAAGTTAAACTCAAAAAGGATTATTACATATTATTATAATCTTCAATCCATTAAATAAAAGAGGAAAGATTCAATCTTTACTTTACCACAAACTGATTTGTAATCTTTTAATCAAAGTTCCTAACTCAATTTACAACTAATATCAAACATCTATAACAAACGAATATTGGTTATGAAGAATGTTCTTATCAACATCAACATGAATTCTGAATTTAGGTTATTGGAATTAAATATGAGAAAAGGGAAAGACATAAGTCCAGATTATACCTTGCAAAATCAGACTTGGTTTTCTTTTGAATCAAGTGAGGAAACATTGGAGTGAACATTAAAATTAGGTAGCAGCGACAACAACTACAATGGCTGCAACCACAACAACCAACACAACCAGCAGCGGCGGCAGCGCCAGCAAGGACCAGAAGCAACGCAACACCACACAACCGCAACAGCAAAACACAACAGAGGAGAGAGAAAACGTGGCAGCAACGACGATAATTTGAGTCACCAGCATCAACACAGAGGAGAGAGAGAAGAACAGAGATGAGCAACGGCGGCGGAGCGTGCAACGCCGGGGAGATGGCAGCACCGGACGAAGAGGTGGCGATGAATTGGGTCAAAATGACTGAGCAAGAGGAGACACGTTTTGAGGAAGAATGATAGTTTATTAGTTAGGAAAAATTGACAATAGAGGTCTCAACTTTGGGTGATAATTTTTAAAAGGTTTGAACTATTGATTAACTTGTGTAGGTCCCAACTTTATGGGGTCTTAACTTTTAGCGGGTCTTAGAGACTTGGCCGCAATAGGTCATCAGCTTGTAAAACTTGGGTCGCGGAGAAGGTTAATTGAGGGAGAGATGTAGGAATTAGGTGAGATTTTTAAAAAAATCGTCAGTTTTAAGTCACCGAGGCCCGCTAAAAGTTAAGACCCCATAAAGTTTGGACCTACACAGGTTAATCAATAGTTCAGACATTTTAAAAATTATCACCCAAAGTTGAGACCTCTGTTGTCAATTTTTCCTATTAGTTAAAGGTGTACATTTATTGTAAAAGAGTTTCATTGTAGTCGAAGGGACTCCCAAGTATCTAAAATGGAATCCTCCAGTAGGCATGTTAATCACATTATGTAGAGTAGTAACCTCGTTAGGGGAGATGCCTGCAAAATAGGCATTGCTTTTGTCTAAATTAGCTTCAAGATCTGAAGTAGAGAATTAATGAAAGGCTTAAAACATATGTTCTACAAAATTAAGATCAACCCTTGCAAAAAGGAGCAGATCATCAGGAAACATAGATACTCAGCCTTTAACACCTTGGATGATAATTAAATTATGGGTTATGCTTCAAATTACCAAGGCATCTAGATAAGTACTTCTTGCAAATTACAAAAAGAAATGGAGATATTAAGTCTCCCTATCTTCAAACCTTCAGCTTGGAAAAGGAGGGCGAGGGATGCCATTTATTAAATTGGAATAAGAAATTAAACTATAATCGCACATTTCATTACCTAAGTGACAAACTTTGGAGGGAAACTAAACTCTTCCATGATTGTGGAAAGGAATGGCCACTCCACAGAGTCATATACCTTTCCAAGGTCAATTTTCATCATGCATCTAGGATTGAGTCTCTTAGTGGTGTACTTCTTGATCAATTCAGTAGCTAATAGGATATTATTTGAAATATTCCTATTAGGATGAATCCAACTTGAGCAAGATCAATAACACTCCAAATCATTGTATGCATTCTCTTGGTGATAATATAAGCAATCAGTTTGTAGAGAACAGTACAGTAGGCTATAGGCCTATATTCCTTAATAGAACAAGGATTAGATACCTTAGAAACAAGAATCACCAAGGTACAATTCACATCCTGAGGCAAAATATCATGATAAAAGAAGTTACACATAGCTTGATACACATCAAATTTAAAAGTGGGCTAAGCAGTCTTGCAAAAGAAGCTATTATACCCATCTATTTCATGGGCCTTATTGTTATCAATAGAGGCCAAAGCACCATCAATTTCAGCTGAAGAGATTGGCCATGTAAGGCTTTAAACTGCATTTTAGCCAACGTGAGCACCTGCTCTCATAACAGAATATCAGCATTAGGGAGTGAAGATGCAGCAGACCCAAGAAGCTTCTTGCAGAAAGCCAAGACTTTTTTCTGAATTTCATGAGGGTAGTGAGCTTTTGTCCCTTGATCATTATATTATAAAATATTAATGTTATTCCTAGCACACCTTTTTTTCATAGATGAACAGAAATGAGAATTAGAGTCCCCAAGTTTGAGTCATATAGACTTTTGCTTGTAGGCTCCTTCTTCAATTGCAAGGAGTTTTTTGAGATAAACAATACCATTAACCTCCTATAGTTGAATTCGCACATCATCCACAACATTAGCTAACCTGGAATGCACATCTACTAGATGATCTCTGACCTTAGTGGTATGAGTTTCCAAGCTAACAAATTCTTGATATGAAGATGCTTCAAATGATGCTTGATTTTCTTCAACTTATGCCAAACTTGAACCATCTTAGACCCTTCTGCAGGTTTACTCCATTCAAAGGAAATAATGGAGTTAATGCTTGATTTTCTTCAACTTATGCCAAACTTGAACCATCTTAGACCCTTCTGCAGGTTTACTCCATTCACAGGAAATAATGGAGTTAAACTTATCAATAGCCATGTAATCTAAAATTTTAAAGGGTCTGCCACCTTTGAGTAGTGCATTTCAAGATCAATGGTGAGTAATCAGATAAGTCAAGATTAAGAATTTTAACAATAGGACCATTGAATTGGAGTTTCCAGTGAGAATTGATCAGACATCTTTCAATTTTGCTAGCTTTTCTAGCACTTATGTGGCCTTTGTTTGTCCAAGTAAACTGATGTCCACATCTCCTTGCGTCACTAAGATCACTATGCAGCAAGAGATCACCAAAATCTTGGGTCTCATATGCACTTACCTCTCTACCATTAATTATATCATCATAGTGAAGGAGTGCATTGAAGTCTCCCATTGCACACCATGACTAATGAATGACACTGTCGAGCCTCAACAGTTATGTCCACAAGCCATTCATATCTTCAACTAAAAGCCATACACTTCTGTAAAATATACATATTTCCAACTCTGTTTATCATCAACCAGTCCATGTATGATCTTCTCATTTATATGTTGAATTTGAGAAGAAACCATAGTAGGGTACCAGACTAACCAAATTCTTCCCTTGAGTGAGAACATGTAATTATCTTCCCACATCCATTGAGATCCAAATCTCTTTATAAATCTACCTTTATTAATTTCTTTCACCCTAGTGTCAAGAAAAGCAAATAAACTAATCTTATTGAAAGCAATAAACTTCTTAACTTCAACTACTTTAGGGGTATTAAGAACTCTCAAATTCCAGGTACAAAAAATCATGTGGGGGACTAATGAAATGAGCTAGTCTCTTCATCATCATAGAATTCACAACACACCCAGGCTCAGCTAGATCAATTGTCATAACTTTGCTACCTCTTGTCGAAACAACATACCATTTTTCAGTGGCTGGTGACCTATGGGCTTCCTCTGCAATTTTCTCAGAACTTTGTCTTTCTTCTAGATTTGGCTTTACATTAATGGACCATGTAGTTGCCTTGATATGATGTATAACCTATTCAGATGATGTAACAACCTCTTCTCTGACAAATGGAGGATCACTATTAGTGTGATTTTGGGTACCCATTTATGTGTAGGTTTATATTTCTACTAAGTGGACACAACATGAGCTTTCTTCTTGACACAATCATGCCCTACAATATGACACTTGGTGCTAAAGGAGGCACCCACTCAAATTGTACTTTTTGCTCTAGAATTACTCCACGAGCATCTTCTATATTGACAAATTTAGGTAATGGCTTAGTCACATCTACTTCAATCAACAATCTAGCAAATGAAACCCTCATTTGCCTAAATATGCATTCATCAGCAAATAAGGGAACTCCAATCACGCTTCCAATTCAACTAAGTGTTTTAGGTCCCCAACAAGCTCATGGTTGATTAGGAAATCTTACCCTTAAAGGAAGGACCCTCATAAATTCATCATGAAAATGAAAGTTAGGGGTCCAGCCTTTGACAATAACAGGGTTACTATTCATGGAATAAGGACCAAAATACAGAACTTCATTTTGATCATTCATATTATTATAGTTAATGAAAAAATATCCATCCTCATCTAAGAAGACTTTAGGTTTACTTACATGGTTCCGTTCAAGTGCAATAAATAGAGGATGTTTCACCAACCACATACATAACCACAACATTTGCCTAAATTTAAGCTAATTTAGCAGCTTTAGATTAAGCCAGTTGAGCTACTTGCTTACCATCCTTAAAAGAAAGAGCTACAACTTTCAGAGAGATGCCTTCGGTTGTGAGTTTCTTACCTGCAACCATTTTTTATCCACTTCTGGCCGAAATTTCTTCAATCTCAAATGTCTTCTCTGTTTCAAGCCTTAGCTTCCTGACCTTTTCAATACCGCAAATAGTATGTCCAGCTGAGGGATCACCATTATCACTCAGAATTGCAGCTTCAACTACTTTGCTAATAAGCGAAGCTTGACGTTGTGAAATACGCTAAGCACTGCTCACCAAAGGATGCGTAACTAATTGCAATTAATTATAATGCATTATGTTGAAGATACTCTGATACTCTGGAGAAATCAGCCCTACACTTGGATGCGGTGATAAGTCAACTCCATTAGCTGTTGATGAACCAATACCACCTAAAGGAGATTGCTTTTTGAATAATCCATGATTATTCGGAGTTATTGGGAGGATTAGGTGTGCTTGTTTTCTTCTTACTCCTCATTCATCAACGTGTAATGTGGACACAAATATTTGACAACATTATTGACTGAAAATTCAACTAGGATTTCATTGAAGGTAATAGCATACTGGTCTATATTTTCAGTGTCAAGCATTTGGCTGTTACGTTCAATATGTGGTTGTTGTAAAAGTTGCTAGGGTGATGGTTAAAGAGGCTCATAACTTGACCATATTGGCCGGATCTAGGCACTAAGTGTTCTTGTTTTGTCTTTCTGTTCAAGCTGCTAAAAAAGACTAAAACCATATGTGGCTCACATCATATAATGTTGAAGATGTTATTTTTAATGTAGAGAGACCCTTGAACGAAGTTTTGTTTTAAGAGCTCATAAAGAGTGGTTAAAAAAAATAAAATACATCTAGAACCTAAACCAATGGGGGGAGGATTACTTATTCAAATTATTAACGATGATGATTTTTGGGATAAAGTTCAAAAGGTTGTCATAATTATGAAATAAATTGCAAGTTATTGAGATTTCATGACGGTGTTGGACCTAGGATGAGGAAGGAATAAAACAGAATTTTTTCCTTCAATAATCTTTAAAATGGGTATTAATTCTGAAATGTGCCGAAGTTTAAATTAATTCCGGTATGCCGTCCACGTAGGACGGCACGCGAGAATTTTGTTTTTTTAACAAAACCGCTACTCCAAGTAGCGGTTAATACCAATAATGTAAAGTTGACCGCTACTTCAAATAGCGGTTAAATGATGTCCCTAAGACAAGTTATAAAAGGCATGCATATAAACCGCTACTTCAAATAGCGGTTAATACCACTAATGTAAAGTTGACCGCTACTTCAAGTAGCGATTAATACCAATAATGTAAAGTTGACCGCTACTTCAAATAGCGGTTATATGATGTCCCTGAGACAAGTTATAAAAGGGATGTATATAAACCGCTACTTGAAGTAGCGGTTTACTATGAAACAAAAAAAAAAAAAAAAAAAAAAAAAAAAAAAAAAAAAATTTGTAAACCGCTACTCCCAGTAGCGGTTTTACCCCATATACTGTTTTCAAATAACTTGAAGTTAACCGCTATTTCAAGTAGCGGTTTGCTTTGAAAAAAACAATTTTATGGCGTGCCGTCCTACGTGGACGGTATCCATGGAATTAATTTGAACTTGGGCACATTTCAAGAATTAATACTCATTTTAGCATTATTGAAGGAAAAAATTCCAACTCTAGGTGAAATAAAAGAAATTATGAGTGGAGCAAATACAGATCGATATTCCTACAATAGAAACCATTTTGGTAACAAGATGGGATATGAAATGCATCAAAGTACCATGTTTTGGGGGTAGAATTTGGTCACTTTTTGCGAGTATGTGCTACTTTGGTTTCTAAACCAACAAACTATTACCCATCGATCTAATCTAAACTAACATATACTAACTAGATACATACCTTTTGAAAATCATCGATGTTAGTGCAATGGTTGACTATATCAAACATGTACCTCAGCACGTAATAGCCACACTCAACTCCATTATCTTGTTGCGGACACTAAAATTCACCAAAACATGCATCCATAAACATTCATCTTAGATTTGAAGTATGTGGCAAAAAGTGTTTCTATATAAGGACAAGCAAATTAGTTACATTACCTCGACTGATATCGACACAGGAGCTTTTCCTACTCGAAGTCCTACTCCACTATTCTGCTTAATCACACTACATCAATACATTAAATAATTCATACATTATAAGATGTATTGTTTATATATATGTGAATAATGTGTAATATTAATAAGTACGTATATATTTAGTTTCGGTTATGTTACCTATTTAACAATGATTTGGATAGTAAGGACTGTGGTGGTTGTCGACGCAAAGAATCAAAGTGGTAGACTTGGCTACTTGACAAACATATCGCAATGAGTGTCCAATGGAGCCTACAACAAGGAATATATTAGTTATTAATCATACAACAATTAATAGGTGAATTTGATTATCGAGCAATAAAAGTAAAGCATGTTTAACAAGCATACTTTTCAATATACGGGACAAGGATGAACTGATCTCCTAAACGAGATGATGATTTGAAACTCATGTCGAGATATTCTTTCACGTCGGCTTTGTTTTTTAAGCAATTCTCATCTCGATCATGCTTGGACATAACCAACCAATCTTTGACTCACTTGATGTTCCAAGCAATTTAGTGTATAATAATCTGATAAATCATAGAAGTTGAAAACTAATTAAGCATCTATGTATATATTTATATACTTATGTATTACCTCATGAAAGTTTGTATCACGGAAACATTCAACTCTACCCTACATAAGAATTCTTTAATATCGACTTTAGAAATCGATGTCGATGACTTCTCAATGTAGTAGAATTGCTGCGCCCCCAAAGGAACCTCTATTGTACTATCATTGAGCAAATCGTCAGCGCACTCATGTAACCAAAAGCATGCAGTACTAAGGCCTCGCAACACCTCTGGCTCGAGAATAGGTGGATTCTTTATCATAGAAACTTTGTCATTCAACACATTTGGTTCACCTTTATCACGTAAAGTTGCCTTCTTATCAGGTAAACATGCCTTCTTTGCCTTCTTGTCATGTGAACCGACCTTCCCCGGAACCTAGTAATTAATTAAAAGTAAAGATATTACTAACTATCATAGGAAATAGAAAAGAAAACATTACCGTAGTTAATTTATTACAAAAAATCACGCATATATATATGTATGTTAATCAGAGTACCTCATCTGAAAACCGCACCCATGCACGCGGCCATAGAACATAACTGCCAAGGGCATCACTCAAGAATGTGGACTAACCTCGGCTTCGGCACCGGAAGACTTAATTCTTCGAAACTCGACACAACTTCATCGAGGCTGACCACATAGTGATTATTGTTCACTAACTGGTGATTCAATTGTATTCGATCACTAGGGGCATGTGCATGGCCATAAGCTACCACAATCAAACTATCAGAACCATCTCCTCAAACTAATAGTTGGCATGGGGTCTCCTCCTTTAAAAAAAACTCCATTTATAGTTAGCCTATGAAATACCATTATTATAGTAAGAATTCCATGCATTTAAGAACAATAGTTGTTTAATAAAGCAAAGGGTTGGATGACAGCTTTTGGGTAAATAGCCGAGTAAGTTGCGATATCCATTTGCTAACTTTCAATGAAAAAGGGGAATTATTCCATGCCAAAAGGTTAATCTAATGGTGTCACAATGGATGCTACTCGCTGCTGGTATATATGGTGCGAAACCCCATATTTAGCATAGTAGCTAAAAAGGTTTCAGCACAAGAATTATCATGTCTTTGGTGGTGAGAGCTACTTTACATTCACTCCAACCTTCGTCTGATCTCCAATGTGGCAGCAAAAAAAGGTCCTTACACAAAATGGTATATTGATGACAATAAAAATTTATTTGGAGAATTCAACTTTAGAATTTGAAGATATGAGATGGGCTTAACTTGATTGGGATGGTGAAGATATGATTGTAGAAGAAGATATTTATAGTGAGACAAAAATAATTCTAAAAAGGCAGGAGTAGCAGAAGGTAATGCATAGAGGAAAGACGAGGAAAAGGGAGTTAGCTCTAAAGATCCTGCAATATTGGTGGCATAAGGATTAGAGAAAGAAAGTAGAAGATAGGAGTAGTTTAATTCCTAAGCTTTTGTTATATTTAAACCTATTTTTTTGTATTTGTGCACCACTGATAGTGAATGAGTGTGTGTGTTTTATTCCTGTATTAATTAGATTTCTTTGTCTTTTATTATTTTCTAGCTGGTATATTGGTTTTACTTTGTAAATTGTGTAAGCAAGGCACTTTCTATTATTATCCTTTTTGCATGCTTTTTGGGTGTAACATGTTACACCATAACTTGTTGTGTAACAACGTCTCACATGTGTGAATTAATATAAATGTTTTATGTCATTATAAAACTCTTTTATGTCATTATTGGTTTATGTCATGTCCTTTTTGAATTGTTTAATGTCATTAATATATGTTTCATGTCATTTGTAAAATTCTTTCATGTCATTTGGTATGTTTCATATCGTTGTGGAAATCTTGCTTGTTATCTAACAATTTGTGTCATTACTACTTACTTCTATGTTGTAAATGGATTGGACTGGATTGGACTTTGCCAAATCCAAATCCAATCCAAAGTTTTTTAGACTCGAGAAATTGAGTCCAAATCCGATCCAAACTTTTTTTCGAGTCCAGTCCAGTCTAGTCCGAAACTTTTTTCTTGAGTCCGAATCCAGTCCAGTCCAGTCCGATTATTATATAATTTTTTTTTATTTAGGTTCATAATGTTTTCTCATGATCAAATCATTGAAATTTGAAGAATTGGACTCGTTACATCATTTCATAAAGTAAGTTACATAGATCTTTAAAGTCTTATAAAATGCAAAACATAAAAGGCGCCAAAAAGGTTATAATAACTTTTGACTTTTCATTTTTCAGTTCTCATTTTGGACTTTTGGGGGGTAAATGAAAATTCTAGAGATATGTTAAAGAATTTAGAGCGAAAATGTTAAAAAGTCCAAAATTTCAGCAAAAATGTTAAAGAATTTTTTTCAAATATACATTATATATATATATATATATATATATATATATATATATATTATATGCTACAATTTTTTTGGACTGGATTTGACTTATTGGACTCCAAAGGGGTCAGTCCAAATCCAGTCCGGAAATATTTGGAGACGAAAATTTGAGTCCGAGTCCAATCCAAATATTTTTGCAGTCGGTCCGATAAGTTTGGGTTTGGTGGATTGGACTCTGGATTTTTCGCAGTCCACTTACACCCCTACAGTTACTTCCATGTCATTTTTCGGCAAACTTATATCATTTATAAAACTTTTATATGTCATTTTCCATATATTTCATATCGTTATTCATATCTCATATCATTTTGTGATTGTTTCATGTCATTATAAAACTTTTTTATGTCATTATTCGTATGTTTTATATCATTTCGAAATTGTTTCATGTAATTTTTAAGAGAAATTTGGCAAAAAAAACTTTTTGAAGTTCAATTTTACGAGAAAAAAACTTTTAAAGCATTTTCTACAAAGAAAAACCACAAATTTAATTTTTCTTGCAAGATGAAACCTATTCCCATTTTTTCGGTGTTGACCATCTTAATTCCGACGTTGATCCTTCTATCTTCCTTCTACCCCCTAATTCCTTTCTCTTCAAAGGCTGCCTCTGTAATTTTTCAACCTTGCTTGGGTGGGAGGGGAGGCTGCCGGGGGGGTTGCGGAAGGGGGTTACGAGCGGCGCGGGGGCGGGGGACGAAGGGAAAGGAATGGGGGAGGGGCAAGGGAGGGAAGAAGGGGAGAGAATAGGGGGTTGCGGTGCTGCCGGGGAGGGGGGGGGGCTGCGGCTGGAAGGGGGTGGAGGGAAGGGTTGGGGGCTGCTTGTAGGGGTGGGGTGGACAGCAGGTAGGGGGGCAGCTGATGGGGGGCTGGGGTACGGTGGGGGTGAGGTAGAGGCTACAGGGGTGGGGGCTGGCGAGAGGTGGTAGTGGTGGGTAGGTGGTGGTTATAGAGGAAGAAGGAAAATAAAAGGGTCAACGCTGGAATTGAGATGGTCAACACCGGAAAATGGGAATAAATTTCATCTTGCTAAAAAAATTAAGTTTGTGGGTTTTTTTGTAAAGAATGCTTTTAAAGTTTTTTTTTTTTTTTTTTTAAAAATTTTGAGCTTTTAAAAAGGTTTTTTTTTGCCAATTTTCCCATTTTAAAATATGTTTCATGTTATAAAATCTTTCATGTCATTATTCGTATATTTCATGACATTTTTTTTATGACATTATTTATATATACTCTACATCATTATTTTGTAATATACCTCCTATGCTTCTTTTTACTTGCAACCAAGTAGTTTGCATAGTATTTAAGAAATAGGAGAGAGAGTGTTGGAAATGGCATCTAGCTCATTTAAGTAACAAAACTAATATCGTACTAACAAACATCAACCTTGATAATTACCTAATCCCACCCACCTTCCCTTCCCAGCCCACCAACTGCCCAAGTGCACGAGCCCCACCACCTTTGCCTCCGCCGTCAGTCCAAATGCATGCCCACCACCACCATCCACAACCAACTGCACGGCCACCACTGCCAGCCCAACTGCACGCCCACCACCACCACTGCTTCCTCCGCCAACCCAACAGCACCACCACTGCCTCCGCCAGCCCAGACCGTCCCACCACCGTCAGCCATAGCCGACCAATCATACCAGCACCATCTCAAAATTGGATCTCAAAAATGGGAAAAACACACTCTCAACAACAATTCTTAAAACTCATTCTCCCAACAAACCCAAAAACAATTGTTTAAGAAAGAAGGACTCCTTTCTAAAACAAACCAGATTAAGAAAAGAAGAGAAAAATAATGAAACTCAACCAACCTTCCTTCTTAACAGTAGATTTTTTTAAAGAGGGAGAGAGTGTTTGAAGAAGACCAATAAATTTGAGCCTTTAATGGTTAAATTTTGTTATTGAGGTTCTAGAACTGAAACTTTCGGCCAGTTTTTACCACCAATAGCTCTGATTTGACCTCGAAACTTGCCGGAGTTGGTGAATGGGAAAATTTAAAGTGGGGGTAGGGGACTAGTGGTAGTGCTGGTGGTCACGGCGCCTGCGAAAATTGGGGTTGAAGGTGGTCGATTTGGGGTCAGGACTCAGGAGGTTGGAGGGGTGAGGAGAGATAGAGGGGTAAATCGAAATGGGGTGGGGGTTATGAATGATTTAAGTTCTTGATTATTTAGTTAACTATCGGTAAATAATTTATGTGATTATATAAGATTTGCCATTTTGAGCTTCATTGCAAGTATTGTGGCGTTTCCCCAAAAGGAATATGTTGCAAGTAAAAAGAAACGGAGAAGTAATTATTTATAAATCGGTTTTTTACCAAAATCCGCGACAATTAAAAAATTCATGATATACACTTCGATGTTCAAAAATTCGCCATATACCCGGACATTTCAAAATTGTTCACAACTTACCCTTTTTGTTAACGTCAGTTAACTGGGCGTGAGTTTGAAACTTAATGCACCATATACCCTTTAATGTAAACTTATTGCACCAAATACCCTTTGATGCTACAACGGCTATTTTTCCAGATTTAAAAAACTAGCCGTTGGGTTTTAACTTATAAATACTGACGGAGTTTTAAATTTGTTTAGCATCCCCTTTTTTTAATAAGCAATTGCATCACTTTAATGTAATGAGTTCACATACTAAAAGCTCCTCTTCTTCTCATGAATTTCCATATGTTAAGGTCCCTAGCTATTCTTGTAGTTGTAGAAGAAGATTTAGCATTCGAAGTTCGAGACAACAAATCCAAGCGAGGCTATACTATAAGTGCGATGATTGCAACAACTTCAAATGGTACAAAGGGACATTTGAGCGAGAATTACAACACCCAACAAGAATATATGAGCGAGGGCGACGGACTTATGTCTCGGACATAATAGAGGAAGCGGATATGAAGAGGAAGAAGACGAGTGCACTAAGTAGCCGGTTGAGAGAAGAAGTGAAGCAACTTAGGAAGAAAGTTAAACAACAACAAAAATTAATGACAACAACAATTAAAATAGGGCTAATCATGTTTGTGGTCTTTGGTATTTGTAATCTTCAAGTGAAGCACATAGTTGTAATGTTTAGTTCAAAAAGATAATTGCCACCTATTTGCTTTACAAAAGTAGTATGGCTTCTTGGCCTCTAGCATTATAATCCTATTTGCAACTTAATGCACAAAAAATTCATGTTTTGGCTTGCTTGCATATGTAATGAGTGCTATACAAAAAGTTATATTGTCAAACTCTAACCCCAAAAAACTGTGCAAAAGGACAGTAATGACTTCTTGGCCCTCTTAGGTGGTGCTTGGTCGGTGGAAGCTCCATCCGCCTTGGAAGTCTTCTTGGCCCTCTTAGGTGGTGCTTGGCTTGTAGAAGGCTGCAAGCGCCTTTCTCTTGGTGCCTTTCCCCTTCCCTTTGCTCAGGTTCCACAAGTCCTGGAATTGTGGCCCACTTCCTTGCATTTTTGCACCTAAGCGAGCCGTGCCTCTTCCCATTCTTAGCTTCATTAGGCCCTCTCCTCCTTTGCTTTGTAGGTCTTCCAGGTGGTCTCTTGATATCAAGGGGGGCAATGTGAGGGAGGTTGAACTCAGGCCACTGAGTGGGGTCAGTCATAGGGTGGATATGATCACCATAAGTGAGCTTGTATGCTGCCCCCTTGAAGAATGGGGAAACAAAATCAGCAGGCTCAAGCCTTTGATTGAATATGACCCTTAGAGCATGTTTGCAAGGGATGCCCGAGCCTTGCCATTTCCCACACCCACATTTAGAAGTTGTAAGCTTAATAGGAAAGTTCACATTGGCATCCCTCACCTCATACTCACCACCTCCACATGCTGTGGCATAACAGAACCTTGACTCATCACTCCTTACTTCCAAAATCCTCTTTGCATACTCTGTGAGTTCATTTGGACCCATGTCCACAGCTTTATCAAACCTTGCTCCAGTCCTCCTCATGCACCATGTTCTTATTTCTGCAAAAAAAACCAAGGGGATAAACCATGTCATTGATTTAGTGGAAGATTAAAAGCAAGAAAATGCAAACAAAAAAACCAATACCTTCAAGTAGGGTCAGTACAGGTAAGTCCCTGTATGGCTTAGTGCAGGCATTGAAAGATTCCACAAAATTTGTGGTGTTGTGATCACAACAAACACCACTTTGTCAAAGAATGCTCTGCTCCCTTTGCTCTGTACACTTCTCCAAATACTCAACAGCTTTGGCATTGTACTTGGCTATCTTTTCCATGGCCTTAGTGTACACATAGTGGTTGTAAGCATCAGCTGCAGTCCTGAAAAGTTTATGGAAGGCTGTCCCACTGAAGCCTTCATTCTTGCAATTGCTATAGAGGTGTTGACAACAAATTCTCCTTGTTGCCAGAGGGAACACATCTAGCAATGCTGACTCAACACCCTGCAAATAAGAAAACAAGCTAATGTCATGAAATTAACAGAACAAGTAAATTAATGTCATGAAATTAACAAAATAAGTTAATGATGTTACCCTCATCCTATCACTGATGAAGGTCCAGTCAGTCCTCTTGCACCCTTCTTGCATAAAAACTAATTTCAGATTGCTGAAGAAGTAACTCCATGAAGCAATGCTCTCAGTTGGCACAATAGCATAGGCAATGCCAAAAATTTCATTGTTGCCATCTATGCTAACTGTTGTCAACAAAATCCCCTTGTAGTTGCCACTCAGATGAGCTCCATCTATCCCAATAATGGGTTTGCATCCTCTAATGAAGCCCTTAACCTGAGCACTGAAGGCTATGAAGCAAGACTTGAACTTGGGCTCACTTTGGGTTGTGTCTCCTGTCCAACTGATGAGGGCATAACTTCCTGGGTTTGTCTCCTTAATCACCTCAGCATACCTAGGAAGCATACTATATGCCTCCTCAAAGCCCCCATAAATTTCCACCCTTGCCAAACTCTTAACCTTGTACAACAACCTTTTTTTTACCCTTAACCTAAACCTATTCATGCACACAGTTTGGAGGGACTCAACAGGAATGTCTGGGTTTCCTCTCACCTCATTAGCCAACTGCTTGCAAAGCCACTTAGAACTCACCATGGGGTTCTCCTCCAGTCTCCCACAAGTTGTATGCTCACCCCTTAGTGTCTTAATTGCCCAAGATACATTATCACTTAGCACTGATGCATGTATCCTCCATTCACAGCATTTCATAATGCAAGTGGCTGTGAATCTCTTCTTATCAGCCTTCTCTATGTTCAATCCAAAACCCTCCTGTATACAAAAATCCCTCAAAACATCTAGGAACTCCTCTTTGTTGGGGAAGATAAGCCAAGGGTGCAATTTGATTGATCCAAAGGGTGCATCACACCAAATTGTCCCATTTTTATACAACTTGTCTGTTGATGCACTACCATCAAGGTGATCCTCAAAAGTTTTGTCACCTATATCATCCTCTACATCAATACTGATTTCATCCTCAATGAAATCAGTTCCAAAAATTTCATCCCCACTGCTCTCATCATCATCCATCACTTCAAAATCATCATCACTCTCATCCTCAGTAGACTCCTCACTCACCTGAGGTTGACTTTCAGTTAGCTTCCCCTTCCCCCTGCTATTCCTTACATCAGCTATCATCTTAGGCCTTGGGATCCCAAATTTAACAGCAGTACTCTTAGGTATCCTAAACCCAGCGGGCCTACTCCTTTTTGGCTTTGAGGGGGGCTGTGATGTTGGTTGGGATGACTGCCCTTTTTGGCTTGCAGCAGGTTGTGTTGAGGGTGGTTGTGTTGAAGGGGGTTGTGTTGAGTGGTGTGGTGAATGGGGTGGTGAGTAAAGTGGTGGTGATTCAGTTAGGGGGCTAGCTGGTGGAGGTGAGGGAGGTTGTTGTGGTTGTGAGGGTGTGGCAGTTGGAGGTGAGGGAGGTTGTTGTGGTTGTGAGGGTGTGGCAGTTGGAGGTGAAGGAGGTGCTGGTGAGGGGTTAGGTAGTGTGGCAGGTGGTGGTGAGTGGTTTGGAGAAGCAGGTGGTGTGGGAGGTGATGGTGAAGGCTCATTTTGTTGGTCTTGTGATGGTGGGGGTTGTGAATCCCCTGGAAATTCGTCAACATGGTCTTGTGAGGAGTAAACCCTCATGTACTCACAGACAACCTCAGGTTGCTCTGCATCCCTAACTGGGACCTCCACAGCCAATAGGAGCCTCCTTAACTCCTCTTCTTCCCATTCAACCTCCTCCTGTTTTCTCAATCTTTCTTCCTCTTCAGCCTGTTTTTTCAATTCCTCCTCCCTCTCCTTCCTTAACCTCTCCTCAAAAAGCCTCCTCTATTCCTTGACCTCTCTCTCAGCTTGTTCCCTCAAAGCTAAATATGACCTAAACACTATCCCAGGACTGTTTGTTTCCTCAACCCACAGTTCTATGGTGTCACTACCCACATACATATCCCACAACCTTGTCAAGTCCATGTCAGATGCAAGCTCTGTTTTCCTATTTGTTCTAGGCCCTCTGAATAACAACCTAAATGCTTTGGGTAAGTATACATTTTGCTTCACAGACTCAGTAACTATTTCCTCAAACAACCCAATCAAATGACACAAGTCAGTGTCACTAACCCTAACATCAAAGTCATGAGAACCATAGTGCATCAACAACCAAACAGCTACCATCCTAACACATGCACATCAAATCAAACAACAACAAAATTTGTCTTTTAGCAAAATGGACACTTCAAAGCATATCAAACAAACACATAAACCCAGAAATTAACCCTAAACATAATGCGAACCAACTTTAACTAACCTGAGTTCAAATTTTGTTAAAAAATTTGAATTTTGCCCTCCGCGAACTTTCCAAATTGCTTCCTCTGCTTCATTATTCTTCAACACCACCAACAATTGCGTCTTCGCGTTCAGTAGTCTAAGATGAATCACTCAGTAACTTCGTTTACTTCGAAAATTTGTAGGGTTTTTTTTTCGCGATTTGGGGTGAACAAAGATTAGGAGAGAAGAAGATGAAGGGCCTAATTTTTTTCTTTCATAAACTGCAAGAACATGACGTGTCCAGGAAATAAATGCCGCCAAAACACTTAACACTAAGTAGGGGCAAACTTGTAAATACATGGTAACGGCGACTTAACAGACGTTAAAAAAGGGTAAGTTGTGAACAGTTTTGAAATGTCAGGGGTATATGGTAAATTTTTGGAACATTGAGGGTATATCATGAATTTTTTAATTTGTCAGGGGTATTTGGTGAAAAAAACCGTTTATAAATTGTCTCTCTCTCTCTCTCTCTCTCATCCCCTTTAAATACCCCTTCATTACCCACCACCTCCTCTCAGCGACGTTGCATCCACCCCCACCATCGAAAAACTCTTTCTCCTCCACTGCCGACGCCTCACAGATTGAAAGAGACAAAAACCACCATATCTCTCGATTGAACGACGAACACAAAAAACTCTCTCTTCTCCACTCGCAACAACCACCACATTTGTTGCGTTGTAACAAAAACAACCACCACCACAACAACCAACAAGTTTCAGCCTTGAACGTCGATTGCAAAACTAAATCGCTAAAAGTTTTACTGATTGATGTTTGTGGTTTCTTCATCGAAATCCCGATTTCCACGAGTACTACAATTTTCTGGTTTTTTTCATGACATGTTATTTCACTCGATTTTCTGGCTTCTATTTCAGCGAAATTTTCAATATATATGATTACTTCTCCGGTGAGTTTCTCAATTTTTCTCTCTCTCTCTCTCTTCCATTTCTAGGAATGAGTTTGATTTGTTTTTAAATTCAATTTCAAGAGGCGGTTGGAGCGAATTTCCTTCGTTGAATCGTCGATTGAATGCCGTTCGAAATCTCTAGCGACGATTCCTTCGTCGCCACTTTCGCCGCCGACGAAGACTTGTGGAGACTAGAGAGGGATAGATTTGATGAAAGAGAGAGTGTCGAAAGGTTTTGAAGTATAAGGGAGGAGTGAGAGAGGGCCGATGAATGTGCCATTCTTGGTGAATTCATTATGAAATTCACACATGAGAATATATTGTAACACAATAAATTATTGTGTAACGATTACACACGAGACTTTGTGTTAATATTTTTTATTTTAATTTAATTCTTCTCCTTTAAGTTTTCATCTTTATGAAATGTTAGAAAAGTTAAAGCTCCTGAAAAAAATGTATGATTTATAAACAGATTATAAATTGTTGATTACAAATCCAGGTTATATAAATTATCTCAAATTATTTTCAATATTCGTACCAAACAACCCTCCCTCCCGTCCCTCCAAATTCTCCCGACTAGTGAATCACATTTCCATACCTATTACGTATATTAGGTAGCACTGTCCTAAATAATAGATCATATCCCTCATTCCCTAAAACTTAAACTGATGATATTGATTTTTAGTGGTTTGTTTACATAATATGTGATATTTAACTAAATGGTAGACTAATCAAAATATAACTCCTGATTATTTAATATTACTCCTAATTTAAGTAATCAAGTAATAAATTTGAATTTACTCTTAAATTAATACTAAAGGTTGAATGTCATTCTTAACACTTGAATAATTCAAAAGATTAATTTTTTACAATCAACTTTCTAACCCTGGAATGAGGTTAGACACCTTTTATTTATATTGTTTAAGTGAACCCATTATATCCTCGTATGTTGTATCTTGGCCCAATAGGAGGTCCTTAGCTTGCGGTTGTCTTGCCGTAATGAAGAGAGATGGATGTAATCTCCTTTTACTTATGTTATATTTTTGTCTTGTAGCTTAGTTTGTTTGTTAGCTAAGGCACCTAAGGATTTGCAACTATATGTATTAAGAATGTAAGGTGCAGCCGTCATATGAACATTGGGAATACAACAATCTGATTTCCTACCTTTCTTGTTCGATATTTGATTTCATACCTTTCCTCATTAAATTAATGTGAAATTAATTCACTCGTCATGGTATCAGAGCCGAGTTAAGTTGAAGCAAATAACATCGAGAATTTAAGTGAAATCAGCAAAATCATGTCCAAAGTCTTGATGATAAGTGCATATTCTAACATTATTTAGTTGCATATTCGGTGCATTTTTATGTAGTATTAGAGCATTTACATTGCATTTATGCATATTTAGGTCCCTTTTTATCATCTACGATGCTTTCACAAGTTGTTTGGTCTTTTGATGTAATCTCAGGTACTTTAGACTCCTATTTGAGAACATGATGATTAAGGCACTTGGATGACCTTTAAAACGATATACCATGTGCCCAAAACGGATTGGAAGTGAAGAAGATACGCACGACTTTGTGTACTTGTCCATAACTTTTGACACAAAAACGATAATGAGGTAATTATAACTGGGTTGGAAACTAGACTTCAAGGGCTTTCCAACGATATATTACATGTGTGAAACGAGGCCCTAGATCAAAAGTTATAGATGTTCAAAATTGAGCTGAAACATCTGCCTCGCTCGCACGCCCGTGCGGATATGTGCCCGGCCGTGCAATCTGCAATCAAAAGCCACTAGAGCTTCTTCCTTGCTCGCACGACCGAGCGAGATTTCGCTCGACCATGCACGACCTTGCACGACCGTAAAAGGAGTTGCTTGCCCGTGCAACCTGCTGTAATGTCGAATTTTCCGCGTGACCTAACTTATGTCGGTTTATATTATTCTTAACTTATAAATAGGAATTTAAACCTTATTTTCAGCAGCTTAGATATTATGGTCATTATTATTAGTTTATACTTAAGGTTTTTAGAGAGAGAAGTTAGAGTGAGAAACTTGTAGATCTCCATTGTTCTTCAAGAATCCACCTTTCTTGCATTAATTCAAGTATCTTTTTTTCTTCTTCTCTTCTCCGTGTTTTATATTATGATGTTTTATTATTCTTCTATATATTTATTTATTTCAATTATGCTTGTCCCCCCGTTTAGTTACCCAATGATGATGTGTACCATCGTCCTAATCGGTCCTAAACGAAGGAGAACAATCAAAAGAGCTGAAATCCAAAATCGTTTTAAAGTCCCGAAATAGTTTTAAAAGCCTAATTCATTAATCTTGATAATTAAATGTGTTTTTAGTCAAGCCCAATTTTAAAAGCCCAATTAATTATTCATAATAATTAGTTGAATTTTCAAATAAATATTCCTTATTAAATGAATTTATGAAAATCAGTTTTTATCTTCTTAGATAAGTGATTTTCGAGTTTAAATGATAATATTTAATGAAGGATAAAAACGATCTTTTAAGAGTGGATAAAAAATAAAACACGGCCATATCTGCAGATGCAAATCACGCACCCCAATGCGTATAGCTCACCAACGGTGCACATGAACGACATCGATATAGTCATCAAAAGCCAGATTCACAGAGCATGTTGTTGTCGTGTTTTGTTGATGCTTGTCGCGCATTGCAGATGTGTGATGTGCATCGCTGATGTGTGCCGCGCATCACGCTTGCACGCCGCGAATCCTTATATCTTATCCTATTATTCTGTTTTCCCTATAAATCTTGTTCTATCAGATTTTGGGACAGACTTTCACACGACTTGACATAACTATTTTCCATCATATTCTCTCTCCAAATATTCAACCCTAAATACATAAACACACTTCGATACATTCCAAAACTCCGTTTATTTCCTATTTCAAGCTTCAAGAATTACTCTTTGAAGGATGTTCATAAGACCAAGGCGATTAAGGTATATTCTTGAGGGTCCTTAAATTTATTCAATTCCTATTTAGTGCTTTGAAGTTACTCACTTTTTATTCATGATGTAGATCTTTAAGAGATTCGTTCCTTGTATATATTCTATTCTCTTTTTTAGTTTCTTATGTTTTTGTATATTATTATTCTATTCATGCATACATGATGCTTTATAGCTTTCATCACCTCACATGCTAATTATTGCCAATTATAAGACCTAAATAAATGTTCTAACGCCAAATCAGACTACTTGGATAATTGGTTTAGGATCCCAATAATATGATTGCTAAATAACATGTCACTAAAAAATTAGTCTTTTGCGTGTTTAATGAACCGACCTACATTAATAAGGTGCTAGAAATCAATTGTTTGGTTGTTTAGTTGAAAAAAATTAGTCTTTGAATCGTGTTAAGTATAGGCCAGCAATGGGGGAACGTGATTCATGATCATGTTCGTACCCTCCCCCCGAACACAATTTTTGGTTGAATGACCAATCATGTAGTTATGACGGGAAAATCTACATTGCATAAGTCCCTAACTTGTCCCTATAATTTACCAATATCCAGTTAGGTTTATGAGATTCCTTTAAAGACTTACTGGTGAATTCAAATATGTTTTTAAATAAAACCCTGCGATGAGGTAGTCAAATCTAAGCTCATACCGCATAGGCAATTAAAACATGCCAACAATTTGGTAACTTCAGTGGGGAAGATTCAAAATATTTTTTCGATGACTGGGTAAAACTTGAAAAATACAGTTCATACTTTTTTTATGCCTTTAAATGACATACAATTTTGCATATGAATGACTATTCTTCTGAGCCACTATAAGGTTATTGTCCTTGCCCTACCAGCATGTTCTATGCATGGGGTCACCCATGGGGGATTTGCGCTTTTTCCCTCCAAAAGTATAGCATTGGATCTTAATCATAAGCAAACCTATCTAACCATGGCTTTGTTTTCTTATTCCTGACTTGAGATTGGAGTGCGTCTTACGTGTGGCCATCTTTTTAAGCAAAGAAACGAAGCGTGGGATCAATCTCTTAGTCATGGACCATTTTAATCCTAAACCTAAACATGACCATAGTTTCAAAAGTAGAACTTTACTTTAGGTTGAGAAGTTTGAATACTTACGTGCCAATTTGCCTACTAGTGCATATTTTACTTATTGCTAACTCGTAAATATTGGTGTGTATTGCACCTAAATACGCGTCTCAAAAACTGTCAAATTGACCAAAATTTTGCCTTAATTGACAAACTGCATGACGGGGAGCAGAGCGCCTAAAGTATCTCGCACCACGTGCAACATTGTTGTTTGGAACGCATCCTATGTGTCCCACGTTATTGTTAATTTAGACGTTATGATGGCCAATTACGCATTTTTGTGTCCTGCATTCATTTGAGCTCTTCAAAATCCCCACCATTTTTTGTCGAAAATCTCAATCTTTTTAAAAAGTTTAGCACTTATCTTTTTCGAAAACCTATCCTCATAATTTGTGAAAGTGCATCCCCATATTTTGCCAAATTCCTATCCCATACCTCCACCAAAAATATATCTCTATCCTTACCTCCACGAAATCAATCCTTATCTCGTCATAAAAATCTATCCCAATTCTTAACTTCACAAAAATCAATCCCTACGAAAATTAATCCTTATCACCCGAAAAAATCCTTATCCCCACCATAAAATCAATCTCATATCTCCACCACAAAATTATCCTCCCATATCAGCAAAAATATTCCCCTTTATCTCTCCTTTCACCACAAACTTACCCTATATCCCTACATCACAACTTATCCTACAATTACTCAAATTTATCCTTACACAAGCTTATCTCCAATCTACTCTCCATCCTTTTAACACAAATTAATCTTAATCCTTCCATCACAAATATTCCATAGCCTCTCATCCTTTTAGTAAAAGTCTTTCTTATTTGATTACATCATTTCAAAATTGACCAAAACCACATCAAAACTGACAATTGTTCTCTTGACGGTGGGTTTGAGTTTTAAACCCACCGGCCGGATTTTTCCCTTCGAAGTTGAGATTTTATTTCGCTTGCTTTGTTCTTGGCTCTTCAGCTGCTATATGTTGGCACTATCATGGTGTCTTTGCTGCCATATTGTGCGTGTTTGATGGCTAGTTGATGTGTGCCTTTATCTCACGATGTTGACTACTATTTTTGCTGCATGTCTTGGATGCCTTCTTGTGGCTTGCTAATTGCCATACTTATGGGGTTTATTGGTTTATATATCAAACCTTTATAATAAAGGATGCTCACTTTTGTTTGTTTATCGCATTTTGCACCGCATATGATTTGTTAGTGATTCAATTAAATCCAATCTAGTGCATGGTAATTGCTTGGTACCGTTGCTGCACTCCTTCTATTCTCTTATAATTTTGTCGCCGTTTTTCTCCCATATTTGAAGATTAATTCGGTGGTGTTTTTGTTTTCATGATTGCGAATTATTGCTCATGTCTCGTTATACCCATATTGAAGATTAATTCAATGGTGTGTTTTCTATTTATTTTTGAAGGCTCCATCTAGGAGTTACGATTAATTTGATCAAATTGGTGTTTAGTCACATTAAAAAAAGTTTGAATTTTGGCTCTCCCTATGTCATGAGTAGGGATGGGCAAGGGTCGGGTCTGGGTCGGGTCCAACCGGACCCTATACCCGGACCCTAATTTTTTTGCGGACCCGGACCCTAAAGGTTTGGAAAAATTGGACCCGGACCCTTAGGGTCTGGAGGGTCTAGGGTCCAAGCTTAAATTCTTTATTTTTACCAAAATTTCAGTTTTTAACCCTAATTTTCTACAAATTCGACTCATCAAACACAAGAATTCGCATGATGAAACAAAATACCTGAATGCCTACATCACCAAAATTTCTCCGCGATCTCGCGGCGAATAAAGTCACCAAATTTAACCTCAATACTTATCCACAACGCTAAACACGATCAAAGAGGCACCAACAAGCATGAAATTTTCACAAATATACCCCAAATTCACACAATTTACAGCTCTAGAACTCAAAATAAAAGCTGAAAAAAGCAATTAAGAGGAGAGAGAAAAAAAACTTGATCGGAGAATTACCTTTTTGATCTAGGAGTGGAACGCAATGTCATTTCTTTTTCAAGTATTTTATCATGCTACTCAAAGTTGAGCAGGTTGAAGGAGGTGCTTAAATTGCTTATAATGTTATTTTGCACGCTCTTGCAAAGGAAGATCGTGCAAAGGAGGCTTTAATTTGAATATTCTTCAAACCATGGAAGATAAGGGCATTGCTCCAAATGCTGTGAACTGTTGAACCTCCGAACTGAAGCACCATCTTCTCGCCTGACGCCATTGATGAAGAGCTTCGAAGGTTGAAGATGAAGAAGAGGAGAGAGAAAAGTTTTTAGGGTTTCGAATTGGAGGGGTTTTCGAAAAGGATAGAAAATGGGTTTTCAAAGGCCCTGAATAGCGTATTGGTTTTTAGTTTCTTAGGAAATCAATTTGTTTTTTTTTTTAAATTAAATTTTATATATTAAATTAATTTAGGGTCTAAGGGTCGGGTCCGGGTCTAAAATATCAGGACCCGGACCCTAAAAAATTTACTTGGACCCGAACCCGGACCCAGACCCTTAGGGTCTGAAAAAGTTGGACCCAGACCCTTAAATTAGGGTCGGGTCCAGTAGGGTTCGGGTCGGGTCCTAGACCCATGCCCCATCCCTAGTCTCACGAGGTATATTGGTTCTCCTTGTACCGTGAGACAAGGTGTATTTCTCCTTGTACTGTGAGACAAGGTTTGGTTCTCCTTGTGCCATGAGACAGGGGTTTAATGTGATGTTAGCGTGGTTTTGCTCAAAAAAACCAGTATTTGAAGATAGCTCGACATTGCTCAAGAAAAGGCAATATTTGCTATGAGCTTGATCTACTCAAGAAAAACATAACACTACGGGTTCGATGAAAATAACGTTCCCGTTTTGTTAAAATATTTGGTGAGTTCGAAAAAATGGCATTCTCATCATAAAGAAGAAAAATTGGCAGGTTCAAAAAGAATGGCATTCCCATCAATACATATGTTTTTATTTGATTTTACTTACTTTTTTTGTTTCTCCAATCGTAACATTCGTGTTACTACCGTTGCTATTGCGGGAGGGTGTTAGGATAGATTTAGGAGTATTTCCTAAATCTATCTATCTAGAAGTGTTCATTTAGAGATAATATTTATTAGTATTATATTTAGTTTAGGATATGTTTTCCTAGTTCTACCTAAGTTAGGTTTTATATGATGTACTATAAATATTTCCTTTGGATTAATAATAATTCCAACCTTTTTCCCTTCACTATATTCTAGGCA
Source organism: Beta lomatogona (assembly GCA_947646795.1). Classification (NCBI taxonomy): domain Eukaryota; kingdom Viridiplantae; phylum Streptophyta; class Magnoliopsida; order Caryophyllales; family Amaranthaceae; genus Beta; species Beta lomatogona. Next base: position 352,979 of record CANSNZ010001102.1, on the reverse strand, counting down.
TGGTATCAGAGCGGGTTAGATCTTGAGATAGTCTACAGTAATTTTTCTCCTGCCGCGGATTCATCGGTCAAACTCACCGGCGGGATTCACAATCATAAAAACACAAAAACCGCTTCCACAAAATCTTGATTTTTTTATGTGATTTTTTCCACCAACAGCATACACCCCCACCCCTTGTGCGGTGTTTGTGAATCTCTCCTATAGTACTCTCTCCATAGCCAATGGCTTATATTCTCAAGAAGAAAATTTAAAACATATTTTGTTTTTTCCACCAACACAGTATTATTTTATACCAACGTTGTCTAGCAAAACCCCACCCACCTCCACTGTTGGATAGTCCTTCAACCCATCATAGCAGTTGAAGCCAGTGCAAGGTATTTCTCGCGGGTGCAGCAACGAGGTTTTCAATTAAGTGTTCTACTATTCGGAGTTCTCTGAACGTGTTGTCCCTCTGTAGTAACACAAGTTTTAGTTCCAGCGCCCTTTTTTCCATCTTCTACGCCGTTTGTAGATCCATCAGCACAAGGCTTGTCATTCGAAGTTTGTGCAAGGCAGCTCCTCCCAGTTGTGTTGGTTTGATCTTTTTTCTCAGAATTTTAGATCCCATGTTTTTTTTTACGTTCTACTGTCCAAGTGGGACATTTAGTGTTTTCGTTGTTTCCTATTAGGAACATATTTAGTGGTAGTTTCTATTTTTTTTACAGCAGCAATGCCTCCTCGGCGATAGCCATATATTCTGCTCCGCAACTTAGCCCAAATCCGCAACTCGCACGCGCCCTTCTCCTTTGGCCAGCAGCGCTCTCCTCTCCTCTACGTAGATTGTGGTTGTTGCTTCCCTTGTCATTATTAGGTTATTGTTGCTTCTCTGTTTTATCTTGGGCTATCATATTATCCTCCATCTTCCGATACATGATTCAGATCCAGTTTGAGCGTCCGACTTTTTCTCGCTCCGACTGCAGGGGTGTGATAGAGAATATATTTAGGATAATATTTTCTCATTGGTTTAGGATATTTTTGTATTATCCCTATATAGTTTAGATTCCTAAATGGGTTAGGATTATTATTTTTTAAGCACTATATATAATGATCAATAGGAAATACTCCTAAATTTATCCTAACAAGTACCAATTATACAAAACGCAATTGAGAACCCCAATTTGTTCCAAAACACGACTCATTGATTCAATCATTTAAAATCAAGATCAAGAGGATGTAAAAAAAATCATTATACTTGGATAAATTAAACCCCCAAAGTCAATTTGGGTTTCTCTTAAAACTCTAAAGAAGAAGCAAAGCAAGGACGCAGCACCAATTAAACTGCACAATGTCACGGCAGCACTGGCAGCGACCAGTAGCACCAGTGGCTGCAGTCACGCACCAGGGCCACCTGCACCCCTACGAACAGTCGTTGCACCGCAAGCAGAGGAGAGAGAAAGACAAAGCAGTGATCGCAACAGGGCATGAACAGCACCGCCAACACGCAATGGCGGTAGCAGCACCGCCAGCACGAGCTCAATCTTGATGGCCGAACAAATAAATAAAGGGTTGGAGGAAGATGTAAGTGAAAGAGAGAGAATTTAAGGGATTGATTTTCATACCTCTAAGTAACTAATCTCAAGATTTTAACTAGATATAGCATGGAGTGCTGATCAAAGATTTATGCCCAAATTTTGTCAGCTTAAAGAATTAACAATGATGGCTTTTTTTTAGCAGAGACGAAGGAAGGAGGGGAATGTCATTTGGTTGGGTTTTTTTTTTATTTTTTCCTCTTTTTGCCCAAAATAGTACATACACACTTTCGTAGGATGAGAACCATATGCATGATGAACATGAAGGACTAGATTATGAATACAAAGACCAATATCAATGAATATGTACCAACAGAGATGTACATATGTTCATTTGGTTTGTTGTCCATGTACATGTGTTCATTTGACTTGATATCCATGTACATTTGGCTTGTTATCCATGTATATGTACGCACTCTGCTCTATGTACTAGCGTGTGCACCATCTAAGCTTTGCTCTTTTTGACTCGAAACACTTAGCTCTAATAAACTTAGTTCATTAAAACCCAAGATAACATTCATACTAATTTCGAAACTTAATAGCATAATTATATTTTATAGAATAATCAACCTTTAATTAAACAAGCTTAAAATGTAGGCTATTACATCTTCAATCTAGCTTTGTTCTTGATCATACCATTGATGAGAATATTATTACTATAAAAGGAGTGGATCATCTCTTTAACAAAGCTAGTAGAAAGAAAAATATTATGACCCTCAAGATTGATCTTGCCAAAGCCTTTGATAGTGTGGAATGGGACTTTATAAGAGATACCATCCTTGGTTTCAACTTCCCTTTCCAATTAGCAATGTTATTATGAATGCCATCTCCTCTCCTTCCATATCAGTTCTTTGGAATGGTAAGACTACTAATGAATTTCTTCCCTCTAGAGGGATTCATCAGGGATATCCCCTATCCCCTTACATTTTTGTCCTGTATATGGAGCGGCATTCTTTAATGATTGAGGAGCATGTTAGGAATGGTTCTTGGGAACCCCTGACGATTAATAGGGATACTAGTCATTCTCGTTTACTTTATGTTGATGATGTTTCCATCATTGGGCAAGCTTAAACTAGTACTCCGGATACAATCATGGAGGTTCTCAATGAATTTGCTCAAATATATGGCCTCTTCTTAAATGTTCAAATATCCGCCTTTATTGTTCCTATAAAAAATGTCCTTTGTTGTTAAAGTTCTCTTGCTCCTCACTGTAATATGAAGCTTTCTTAGCTTTTTCTTTTGGAAAATATCTTGGTGTGCAGATTTGCCCTAATAGACTTAAGAAAGGTGATTAGTTTGAGTTGCTTGAGAAAACTAAGCATAATATCAAAGGTTGGCAAGCTAAGGTCCTAAACATGGCAGGTAGATGTGCAATGGTTAAGTTCGTCCTGAATACTTATCCAGGGTACGCCATGCAAACTAATATCCTGCCTATTGTTGTTCTTCATGATCTCAAAAGAAATATCATGAAATTTTTCTGGAATTAAGTTGGGCACTCCCTTTACCTTTCTGGTACTTCTTGGGATAAGATCTGCCTTCCAATAATGATGGGGGTTATAGGTATTTGTGATCTTCGAAGGTGGAATCTTTGTTTTATGGCCAAATTAGGTGGAAGATGTTTACTCAATAAAACAATTTGTGGGTTAGAATACTTACTGAAAATATTGCAAGGGTTCTAATTTCCTAGATGTAATCCCATATCCTTCTAATTCTGCTATTTGGAGGGATATCTTGAAAGGCATGAAGATCTTAACCAAAGTTTTTAAAATGAACATTTGGGAATAGAAAGGATATTTTCCTTTCGTTTCATTTTTGGGTTGGTGATGATCCTCTTTACCAGTTATCTGTATTCGTATTCCTGAGTGCATATCGCATTGGAGAGTGGCTCATATTATCTCCTTTGGCTCCTCTTATGTCCATTCTTCCTTCCCATATCATTCTTGAAATTCAACTTCCCAGTTTCACTAGTGTGGCTGATAATATTAGTCGAATTCACTCTGTTAATGGGAGGTTTACTATTAAATCCACTTACCATAAATGTTACCCTAAACCTTTTGGAAGCACTTATTCTAATCCTAGTCCTAGGATCTGTCCCATCATTTGGAAAATTCAAGCTCCTCTTAAGTATAAGATGTTGTTACATAATATTGTTCATAGTATTCTCCCTGTGGGTACCGTGTTACTTTCTAAAATCCCTAACTCTGATCCCATTTGTTGTTGTTGTCGACTTTACCATGAAGACCCCCTTCACTTGTTTAGAGATTGCATTCATGTTTTCCTAGTGTCATGAATTTTTTTTTTTTTTTGAAAAATTCTCTCCTCCTTTCAGCCTTGATCTCTCCTGATCGGTTTTAACATAGCTCAGGGTAGTACTTGGTTATCCTTATTTGTGGTGGCACTATGGCATATCTGGAGTTTCAGGAATAAAACGATCTTCGAAGGAATGATGACTCACTCAAGTTCCTTCGTTAACCGTTTTGTTGTTGATTTTATGTTCACTAACTCTGTTTTCTAGAAGGATAGTCTTTCCTCCAATGGGAACATTCCCAAGCTGAGATGGAACCCGCCAGTTTATGGTTACTTAAAGCTGAACAGTGATGGGAGCTTGAAGGGCATTGACAAGGCTTGGGGTAGTGGTGTCATAAGAAGATCATATGGCTCCTGGTATATTATATTGGATTTTCCATGAAGTTCAAGACACTAAATCCAGCTGCACCAGAGCTTCTTACAATTCATTAAGGCTATCTATTGCAAAGGATTTTAATGTTGATAGGCTCGAGATTAAACTGATGCCCAGGGCTTGAAGATCGTGCTGGAACGTGTAGAGAATTACCCTCACTATGAGCTCAATGTCATAATCTGCAATGTTGTCAAGTTGATTCAAGGTAGTAGGGCGAGTCTAAGTGTGCAAAAAATAAACGGGTCTGGACCCAAACCCGACCCATTGTCATCCCTCGTTATGCTTCATGATAACCATGATACTAATGTTATTGCACATAAGTTGGCAAAATATGGCAAGGAAATGATTGAGGAATCAGTTTATTGCTCCTACGTGTGTTTTCCAGGACTATCTGCAGGAGTTGGTTCATCCCATGGGTTAATGGATGCTATTTTGTTGTTGTGGTCCTGGGTTATGTTTTGTTTTAGGATAACATTTTTAATTCGGTTTTTTCACCATGTACTCCTGTGGTTTTTCAAAATTCATGGGGTACCCCTATTTTTAAAAAAATGCACCAGGTACCCTTACTGTTTCAAACAAATGTACGAAATGCCCTTAATTACTAACGGTGTCAAGTTTCCGTTAGCTTTATTTACCATTTTGCCATTGTCAACCCCCTAATCCTAAACCCTAAACCCTAACCCTAACCCACCCCCATCGAATTCCCCCCTCCCACCCACGCACCACCACCACCCAGCCACCACCACCTCCCCCCCCCCACCCCGTAGCCCCGCGGAGAACTTGCCCCACCCTCGCAACCCCCACCCCTCATTTCCCGCACCCCGCAACCACCAATTATTCTCCTTCTCCAATCGGACCATCAATGTCGAGACGCGAGTCAAGGAGAGAGAAAACGGTCACATCTCCGATCACGACAACAACAACATACATGGACGCGACGAACTAAGATCAATTCTATCAAAAATCTGGGTTTCGAATTCTGGGTTCGAAAAAATCTGGGTTTAGGGCGGTGGCTGAGAAGGAGGGGGAAGGGCGGTGGTTGGTGGTTGGTTGTGCGAAGAGATAGAACGGGAAACTGACGATGAGTAGGAGGAGGGAGGGCTGGCGGGCGCGGATGTGTCGTTGTGCACCGCACCCGGCCAAAGATAAAATTTCTCCTACTCTCTTTTACACTAAGCTAGTATAATGGAAGTAGGGGCCGTATCCACAGGGAAACAGGGACAAGTTTAATATTTAGCGTGAATTAATACCTAGATGACTCTAAGGGTCGAGCAACCTAATAAAAAGGGGGGTTTTCAAAAGAGTTATAAACAAAGTAAAATTAACTAGCAAATAAATAAGATGAGAAATCAATATGGAAAGATCTTGAATCCGATTAACATCCACTTCAATTCATTATCGATCATTGAACCTCCACTCTAATTATTTCCATGATTATCTATTGCCGAGAACTAATCTCGCATTCTCCTTATTCTCAGTTGAATAGCACGATCAGCGTGACTATAAAACCCTAACTAAAGGATAACCTAGTCCGATCAGCGTCTAAGTTCAATCCAATAGCAGCAATAAACACAGAGAATCAATAGACCTGCTAATGTCATACACGCGATAAACATTCAACAGTTGATTTAATTTCCCCAAGAAATAACCAAGACGATCTGCATCTAAGTTACTCCCTAGTTTGCTACAATTAGATAAAAGAATAAAACAATCCGATTCTATTTTTAAATCTAGCATTAGATTAATTACACAATCAAACTAGTAACGTTCCTAGCATAATTATGCAATAATCATATATCACAAGCATATAAATTGAACCATAATCAAGGAAAATAGATAGAGAGGAAAGATCTCACAATAACGGTTGAAGCTTCATGCTAATTTCTTCAAGAACAGTTCAAGCTACAATCCGATAGCAAAAACCAAATCCATAGTTGAAATCCCTAAAAACTAAACTAAGAAATGAAAACTAAAACTAGGAAATGAAGAACAAGGAAGATGAAGAAGGAAAGAGGAAAAGAGGAGCATGAAGAAGGAAAGATGGAGAGAGAGGAGGATCCTCTCTCTCCTCAAGTTTGCTGCTCCAAATCCTACATTTTGGCTCTCCTTTTCGTCGTCTTTTTCCTCACCCCCAAAATAGGTTTTTAGGAGGCTTTTAAACCACGCACAAAAGTGGCCGCTGAACCTACTAAAACGTCGCGAGTCGCGACACTGATCGCGAGCCGCGAAGAGCTCGCTGTCTTCCCGCACAACTTAGCGCAGCATTGGCACGACAAGCAGGGGTCGCGAGTAGCGACCTCCTTCGCGAGTCGCGACCTGCGTGTGCTGCTAGCAGTGAGCGCTGGTCATGCTTGCGATGGGCGATGCTGCTGGGCGGGCTTGCGATGGGCGTCTTCCGGCCGGGCGGAGTGCGATGCTTTCTTCTTGTCTTTGCCGAGCTTGGCTTGGCTTGGCGAGCTTGCGGTGATGCTTAGCTTAGGCACACGGTGGAGTTTGGTTGGTGAGACGATGTTGTGGAGTTGTTCCAACCATTCATGCTTCCAAGAGCTCGGAACTTACAACTTTAACAATAATTAAAATACAAAATTCCGAACTTCCGCTAAGGTCGATTTATATGCAAACATTAACAATTACGAATAAATCCCTTAGCAAAGTGTACCTAAAATACCACAAAAACAACGTATAACTTGAGCGTATCAAGGGCGGTGGGCGAGAGGGAGGGGGAAGGGCGGTGGGCGAGAGGGAGGGGGAGGGGGTTCTTGAGAGAGGGTGGGGTGGTTGCGGGGATGTAGGGGAGGGGGGGGGTTGCTGAGTGGGGTGGGGGTAGGGGAGGGGGCGGCTACGGGGGTGGGGTGGGAAGAGGGCCGCTGTTGGGGTGAGGGATGGGTGGGGAAATCGATGGGGGTGGTGGAGGAGGGGGGGCTGGCGGTGGTGGAGGAGGGGGTTGGGGTGGTGGGTTAGGGTTAGGGTTTAGGGATTGACAATGGCAAAATAGTAAATAAAGCTAATGGAAACTTGACACCGTTAGTAATTAAGGGCATTTCGTACATTTGTTTGAAACAGTAAGGGTACCTGGTGCATTTTATTAAAAATAGGGGTACCCCTTGAATTTTGAAAAACCACAGGGGTACCTGGTGAAAAAACCGTTTTTAATTTGCCTTTGTATGATGCAAATGTGTGTTAAAACACCTACTATGAATTTTATGCTTAATATATACTTCCTTTGTTTCCTTTTACTTGCGAACGTTTGATTTTCATGCTTGCCAATGCATAACTTGAACTATTAATATATTTAAATACCGATAATTAAAAATTGTACAGAGTAGATTTTCGGAAAATATACATTAAGGCGAATCTAACAAGATCCCACATGAACATATTTTCCCTTAACAATAAATCACCAAAGATAAACTAAGTACAATTTGTGAATAGTGTAAAAGTCAAACTGTTGCAAGTAAAAAGAAACAGAGGAAGTAATATACTACCTCCGTTTTTTATTATTTGGAACGATTAGACATTTTCCCTCTCTACTTCATGTCAAATCGTTGCACATAATAAAAAACGGAGGTAGTATATTCCTTGCTTTGTGTTAAAATAAGAGCATGGGTAGAATCGATAAACATTTGAGGATGTTGAACAAATGGGCCAAGGGTTAGCAGACAACCATCACTTCCCCATAAAAACCAAGCGTTTAAATGGATGGTCGACCAAGTAAATGAGGATCAAGGGGATTGTGAATGATTCATTAATATGGCAAGTGACCAATCACATCTTTGATTAATTTGGAGACATTAAGAGAGAGAAAAGGTTAATTCATCTCCGAAAAGTACAAATCACATGGCATTTTTGTAAATAAAATGCTATTGATATTAAGTAATGGGGTTCAAATATTAAGTCGTGTTTTTTTATTATTTAAAAAAAAATAATGACTTAATATGCAATCGATATGACTGAAATATTACGAAAATGACACTTAATGTACAAAATTTGTACACCTCCAAGATGAATGGACGCTCGTTGCTTAATTGATTGGAAATCCAATTAAATCCTTGAATAACAAAATCCTAATAGCTACAAGAAGGATTATACGTGAAAAGCGCGAAAATTGTATGAAACAACAATTTATCACCACAAACACCTCTACAACATGAAAACAGAGAAAGAGAGAAACTGGAGAAAATTTCCTATTCATTGATCTAAGATGTGCGGTTCAATCGTATGGTATGCTTTCCGTTACTAAAGGAACGTAACTACATCGTTTTATGTCCATGAATTGATCGAATCGACTATTTGGGGGCACCCTATAAAGGCATATTAATATTAATATTGTTGCTAGATTCATAATTAATATGCATAAAGATCATTTGATGTTTTCGGTAAACATAGATTTTATCAAATCAAAATTTGAAGGAGCAGTCCCAAATAGTCCTTCCAACAAAAACTGCCCTAACTTTCGTTAAATATTGAGCAGTTCTCGTTTGGGGGGTTTTTTACAAAAGCGGTTTCAACAGGTTAATGACCTACTATAACAGATAAACAACATCCACCACCCCCTGCCACCAGGTAGGGGTGTACATAAATATCCGATCCGTGATCCGGTCGATCCGATCTGATAAATCGGATATCCAATCCGATTTTTTAAGTTCGGATATTTAAGATCAGATATCCGAAAAATTTCAGATCGGATTCGGATCGAAAATTTTAAGTTTCGGATATCCGAAACATGTGAATTTTTTCGGATACAGGACCGGATATCCGAAATATCCGATGATCCAAAACTAATTTTATGTACTTTTCCTATGAAAAATTGATTTTTTAGTTTTCGGATATCCGATTCGATATTTCGGATCGGATTCAGATCGCTTTTCCCTCAATCCCAAATTTTCGAATATCACCTGCCCAAACCCCCCTCCCACCTCACCTCTCCCCTGGAAACACCCTCCCTTCCCTTCCACCACCTCCTCCACACTCGAAACTCTTCCCCGCCCCCTGCGACCACCTCCCCCACCCTCGAAACCCCCCTTCTCCACCCGTGAAACCACCTCCCTCGCCCCTTGAAACCCCCCGTTTGTCACTCCCTCCACCACCCTCTCCCTTGCCTCGCAACTCCCTCCTTCCCCCCACCCTCAAAACCACCTCCTCTCGCTCCTCAAAACCCCCTACCCCGCCCTGCTACTCCTTCCATTACCCTCTCTCTTGCCTCGCCACTCCCTCCCCCTACCCTCGAAACCACCTCCCCTCCCTCGAAACCCCCTCCCCTTCCGAGCCACTCCCTCCCCCCCACCCCATCCCTTGACACCCACTCCCCAACCCTTAAAACTGTCTCCCCCTCCAAAACATCATCGCCTACCTGCCGCTTCCTCCACCACCCTCGAAACCCTTTCCCCCCCTTAAAATCGGTCCCCAAAAGTCTCTCTCTTCCCTACCACCACCTCCTCCGCCTCGCAACCCCCCCCATTCCCTACGACCCCCCCTCCATCGAAATCCACTACACCTGCCACCCCTCCTCCTTTATTTTGGAATAAAAAGTCACATTTTTTTTACCTCTTTGATCGGTTCTTTGGTTAACCTTGGACCGCTTTTGTAAAACGCCCTCCAAACTTGGGACTTCATATTAAAGTGAAAGTTATGATTATTTTTTGTCAGGAGGGATCAGAGTTTACTATTCTTGTCAATTTTTCCTTTATCAAACGCCAACAATTATGTCATTGAATAGGTAAATAACTATCAATGTCCACATTTTTAAACCAAGCAAGTAATTTTTCTATATTACATAGTAAGTTAAAATAATACATCTCATGGTCTCATGAACTAATTATGAAACAATTCCTAAAAAGTAGTAGTAGAGGACTAGTTTACAACACGTCAAAGGAGTATGACTTATGTTCTACACGACTTCGTTTTTTCAGATCTTTGAGAGCAACTTCAGAGCTTGCTAGAGATGTTAATAGTGCGAACTTTAGAAGGCTTTGGATTATTATCTTTAGGAACAACAATGGTTAATACACCGTTTTCCACCTGAGCTTTAATCTGATCAACTTTTACGTTTTCCGGAAGCTCTATTTGCCGATGAAAGTCTGCCTTTCCGCCTCTCTCGGCTGCGTGCCAAATGATGTCTTTGGCATGGGTTTCCTCTTTTCCTCCTTCCCCTTTTATGTGGAGAACATTGTCTTCATCCACCTCCAATTTTATGCTATCCTTGTTGTATCCTGCTCATTATGATTTTATTCACTCGTCAAATTACATATTTCTAAACTATACTTTCTCCGTTTCTAAATATATGCATGCAACATTTATATATTAACCACTATTCATCTACCAGTCTTATCCTATATCCTTTCACAAATGTATATAAAAAATGTAGTCAAGTGGTCTTATTTGATTTTTCTAAATGCATAGTTTCATAATATCAACTTTTTATAGTTTATACTTACACATAATTAAAGAACAAAATAGTGCATTGCATGCAGCAAATTTTATATATATTTAGAAACGAAAGAAGTATATTCACTCAATTATCCGCTAAATTTTACTAAACAACGAAAAAGCAACACTATTAAATAGAGGCAAGCTATACAGTTGATTGTCCATTTACTTCTTTTCTTTAAGTCAAAGTTCAACGGCCTTCAGTTTTCACCATATTTTTTTTACTAAAGAAAGAATTGCTATATGAAATCATGTATTCATCACAATGCCTATATTCTTCATACTACTTTTGAAAGTATTTATTTATATACAATTAAAGATATTATTAAAAAGGTCGTAAAGGGCACATCTTGTAGACCTATCCAAAAATGACCTGACCCGATTTTTCTTAACCTAAACAAAATCTTTTGACCTGAACCAAAACGACTAGAACCGAATTAACCTGGAAGTCGACCATAAATTTTAATTAAATTTGGAAGAATTATATCTTTTACATATAAAGTATAATATTTTGAATAATATAACTTATACATAATCAAACGTATTATACATTTACATGAAATAAATGTTTATATTCATCCCAACTTCAATATCTTTGACTTTTTATGATGTAACATTGTTTATATAGTACCATAGTTGATCTAACTATTACCAAATTTGTTGGTTATTAGATCTTATAGTTAACTAACATCATAAAAAGCTGAAATAGTAGTTATATAAAAGTAATATACTCATTTTATATGATCAGTTGCCTGCTGATAGCCAAGACCGACTGAAGTCTGAAGTTTCTTATATGCTCTGATCTTCACATAGTCATAGAGGACTCAGGATATTTCTCAACAAAACATTCTAAATTGTACAAATGAAATTATGTAAAATCAACTTAATTCACGCCTCCATGTCATAATAAAACTAATATTTTCACCCGGGTGATGCCCAAGTCAGTTACAATTATCAAATATGTTGTTATTAATAAATTTCACAATTCATCGTATTAGCTTTTCGTAAATTTCTGCCTAGTGCGAAATTGAAAAATAGACGTTATAACATGATAAGTTGTTTTATAAAAACTTCTAAGGAAATTGAGATAAAAATAACAATTTCAATGAAATTGGGATAATTAAAGAATGTTATTAGTTATTACATTAATAAAAGTGTTAAAGACCAAAAATCTTGTCTATGTCTTGTATAATTACATATAATTATAAGACTTTATTATGTTTTACTTGTTTAAATTATAATAGATTAGTGGTCAAAATTTCACATTTCATTTCGAGAGTCATGTGTTCGATTTATGATCTCATTTTAAAATAATAACAATGTGTAACTATTAGGAATCGAACACATGACCTTTGAGATGAAATGTGAGAGTTTAAACACCAATCCACTACAATTTTAATATTTGATGTTTTAAAGTAAGATATAATAAAGTCTTATAATTATATGTAACTATAAAAACATAAACAAGTTTTTTGATCTCTAACACTTTCTATCCCCAATTACTTAGAAGTTTTTTTGTTAAACAACTTATCAAGCATGTCATAATGTCCATTTTTCAATTTCGCATTAGACGAAAAATAACGAAAAGCTAATAAAATCAATTATGAAATTTATGAAAAATAATATATTTGATAAAAACTGACTCGAGGCATCGTCCGAGTCAAATTACTAGTTATACTCTTAAAAGGTTAAATGAGCAAGTTAACTATTGAAAATATGCATGTTTAGAATTTCTTGTAATAATTATGACCTATTAGCGATATTTTACTTTCCTTTTAACCAAATTTTAAATTTATCAGTACATTTTTTTGAGAATTTTCTATATGTATAACTTAATAAGGTCAAAGCATATCATTTTCATGTCGAAAATATCAACCTGAACCTAACCCATTTAATTAAATGGGTTAATCGTGAATTCCAACCCTTACCCACTTATTTCGGGTTAGGTTCGAATCGGGTTGTCGGATTGAATTGGCTTTTGCTAGCCCTAGTCATGTGGCACCGTAGAACGTCACATTAATTAGAGGCTATTTTATGTGAGTAAAATTACACAATTAAGTTGAATAATATTACTATCCTCTCCCTCTAGCAACCAATTTTTTCCTCGTTTTTTCAAAAAGCGTCAGTTAACTCTGGAATAATAGATGCATCAAATATAAATATACTCCCACTGAAATCTCATATGCGAAAAAATACATTTTATAGTGTACTTTAATCCTGCTAATTAGATTGAAAAAACGTACAGTAATCAATTGGAAACAAATTTTTGCACTAAAAGTTGAAATCTAAAGCAGAAAAATAAAAGAACCTGGAACATTGATTTTGAAGAAATGTGTATTCGGAGATTCGAACCAGTCCAAAAGAGCAGTTGAACCGGACCATTCACGAAACATTTGGGGACTCCACACAAAACGAGTGAAAGGGTCGCCCAAGAAACTCCTTGCCATTTTTTTCTTGGAATAAACAAAATTCTTTTTCTCTTAGTATACAGAAATGGTTGATGGATAGAAATTGGCTACGAAGAAAATAAGAATATTTGGTTGATGAGGAGTTTGTTGCAGTAAGAGCTTGGTTGATCGGTATAAAAGAGGATAATCATGCCATGCCACAATGCCTAGAAGGTTCTATCGGTCATATCCTTCTATAATTATGCTTTTGTCTTTGGTGCTTCCAAGATCTTCTAGAGCATTGCACAGTAATAATAGGGCATTGTTATTTCCTACCTGTATTTTCCTAGTATTGCTCTGTACTTTTATACATTTGTACAACTCATTTTCCTCACATTTAATCCCCTTTCTTTGAGCAGCAGGTGATAACCTAGTAGTAATGACATCACCTCCGATTCTAGAGATCCTGAGATCGAGTCTCACCCCTTACAAGAATGGATCCCCGATTTTCCCCCTCCTTGCAAGAGATTTCATCTTACCTTTAAAAAAAAAATCCCCTTTCTCTCATCTATATATTATACTACAAAACAAGAATTGTGTTTTCTAGGTAATTATATTTTCGGTTAACCAAGCTAAGTTTTGCGAATTAAGTGCAAAGTTGAGTACTAAACTTCGGCCAAAGTTGCAGTTTGAATACTCTAGTTGCAAAAGTTGTAATTTGGGTACTCAAATGTAACTTCTATTACTTTTGATGTTAATCTTACTAAAATAATAAGTATTCTTGCACAGTTTTTCTTTTTTTATCTTTCTCAAAAAATAATATTTATGTTTTTCTCTCTCTTCTTCCTCAAAACCAAATCCACCACCCCCATCCACCACTCCACCTTATGTTACAATTTATGGGGGTGGTGGATTTGGTTTCGAGGGGAGGATAGAGAAAAACATAATAAATTTTTTTCTGAAAAAGAAAAATCTGTGCAATTACTTTTTTTAATATTATTTTAGTAAGATTAACAGCGAAAGTAACTTCAGTTACATTTGAGTAACCAAATTACAACTTTTGCAACTAGAGTATCCAAACTGCAACTTTGGGCAAAGTTTAGTACCCAACACTTTGCACTTAACTCTAAGTTTGGCCTAGTGGTTGGGATTGTGCCTTCCAACATTGAGGTTGGGGGTTCAATAACTACTAGGGGCACTTTGTGGGTAGACATTTCTCCTACCATTCTCCCCTACTTTTAAAGTGTCTAACCCGCTAACTGGGGTCGGATTAATCTGTGTGAGGTTCCAATTCGGTAGGGCAATTCAATTTACCAATTTTTAAAAAAGATATATTTTCGGTTAAGGGTACGCATCCATAGAAATACGAGTCATCGGTAACGAAACTTTTGGTCCATTTGTTCGGATGTTTTAATTAGTTTAATAAAATATCGAATTCTTATAAAAAATTGTTAAAAGACATTTTTACCATAGGTCAGTGTAGGGACCTATTTCAAAATTTATATAGATCATCCTCAATGTTCTAGAAAATAATTTGCAAATATTTACTAGTTTTTAGTATTCTAGAACATAGAAATTTTGGTTTTTTCACCATATACCCCTGACAATTTTTTTTTTGCACCATATACCCTTTCAACTTTCCAAATTCACCATATACCCTCCACGTTTCAAAAAATACATCCACTTACCCTTTTGACTAACGGTGTTAGACTTCCTTTAGTCATTAGGCCCCAATCTTCCCCTAACCCTAATTAACTAACTTAAATCAAACCCTAATCCTAACTCTAACCCAATTCACTAACTTGGGCCCTAACCCTAACCACCCAGTTACCCCCACTGCACCACCACCACCCCCTCCCCTCCCCTTCCCCCGCCGCCCCTCCCCCCGCCCCTTCCCCGTCACCACCACCTATAATACTAACAAAGCGCAAAACTACTATTTCGTTAATATTAAATATCTAACTTTAAAGTTCGAGGACGAACTTTGTTTTTAAGGAGTAGATGTAATACCCCGAAATTTCAAAATTTATTTTATTATTTATTAAGGTTTAATATTATTTCCATTTAAAATTTATTTTATGATAATGCGATTTTATTTGATAACTATGTTTATTAAAATAATAATTTCATTTAGTTTTGAATTATTTAACGAGTTTATTTAAATGATTTAATTGAAATGTATTTTATTATTTCTAAATATTTCAAAGTATTTTAATATGGTAATTGAAAGGTGTATTTAGTTGTGGGCATTCTTATTCATTCAAGTTGTCCATCCAATTTAGTAATCCAAGCCCAAATACAAATCCAAAGCCATATGTCTTTTAGCCAAAAAGAAAAAGGAAAACAAAACAAACAAAACAAAACAAAACAAAAAAGGGAAAAGAAAATGGGATTTCATCACCATCTTCCTCTCCTCCCTTCCTTCGTTCCTGATTTTCAGTTCACAAGAGCAAATTTTTCAACACAAAATCTCAGCTTTGTCAGTAAATAATTGAATTTCAGTCCAATTTTCAGATATTAGGGGCAACAATTTCAAAGGCCTAAACACCATAGCTCTCATTACCTCACTTCCACCATTAATGGAGCTTGACCAAAGCTAAAAAATTTCTGACCAAACTCCTCTATAAATACTGAACTTTACTCACCAAATTACTCAAGCAAACAATCTCAAAAGGTTTGTTTCAATCCTTTATCTTCTTCCTTAATTTCTGATTTCTGTTTTGAAAATAAAAATAAAAATTGCAAACCATTAACAACCTCCCCTGATTCCTTTGAACCACCACTCGAACCACCTGACTTCAGCACCGGAAATCACCACCCCCTACCACGCTGAACCTTCGACGCCCACCATCAACACCATCGCCGCCACCTGAACCGTCGAGCCTCACCGCCAGCCCAAACACCCCAGCTTCGCGGTGCCCCTGCTGCCCTGACGGGAACCCGCGCCCAACCACCGTCCTTCGCCTGACTCCGGCCGCCGTGCGGCGAGCCACCAGCCTCCCTTCCTTCCTCCTTTCTCCTCCTGTTCGCTCCCCTGTTCTTCCTTCCTTTTTCCTTCCTTCCTTCGTTTCTTTTTTTTGGGTGAATGAAACTGATTCAAAGAATCAGTAAACAACCCCCCTCCCTTTCCACTTTATTTTAGTTTTATTTGTTTATTTTATTTTTTTTAATAAAACTAAAACCCATGACTTTCCTAAACTAGCCTACTTTAATTAAGTTAGTATATTTTAGTTTAAGTTAATCTTTTATAACTTGAAAATGTTTCTTAAATAAAATGAGTATAATAAAGTTAGTTTCTATGTTAAAATAATGGTTTAAGTTAATGAAAATTAAGTTGAAGTAATATTTGAGTACTTAAAATGATTTCGTAAATATATTGAAAACCATAAACTTTAATTATTAAGAATTTCATTAAGTTATTTAAATTATTTAAATTGTTTATTTTATATGAAAAGGGGTTATTTAGGTAACTAACTTAGATCTCGTTAACGTCTAATGTAGATTCCGATTGCGTAGACGAGGAATATCAAGAATGTTAATCAGTTCGTGAACTTAACTTTTGGGCACGCATCATGAGGTAATCTCAGATGTCCATCTAAACATAGATCCCGTTAGTATAAAATGAATTGATTATGTGATTACGTGATTATGTGCTTATAAAATTTATAAGTATGGACTATAATTATGGGTTATCGACTTAATGCGAATTATGAATATGAAGGACAAAATGGACAACAACTATGGATTTCGATTATGAATCATGATTATGGACGATAAATGATATGACAAATATGTTTATTATAACGTTATTAAAACCGCTTAATGTCATTTAGTAATGTTATGGTTATTATTATTGTTGTTGTTGTTGTTGTTGTTGTTGTTGTTGTTGTTGTTGTTGTTGTTGTTGTTGTTGTTGTTGTTGTTGTTGTTGTTGTTGTTGTTGTTGTTGTTGTTGTTGTTGTTGTTGTTGTTGTTGTTGTTGTTGTTGTTGTTGTTGTTGTTGTTGTTGTTGTTGTTGTTGTTGTTGTTGTTGTTGTTGTTGTTGTTGTTGTTGTTGTTGTTGTTGTTGTTGTTGTTGTTGTTGTTGTTGTTGTTGTTGTTGTTGTTGTTGTTGTTGTTGTTGTTGTTGTTGTTGTTGTTGTTGTTGTTGTTGTTGTTGTTGTTGTTGTTGTTGTTGTTGTTGTTGTTGTTGTTGTTGTTGTTGTTGTTGTTGTTGTTGTTGTTGTTGTTGTTGTTGTTGTTGTTGTTGTTGTTGTTGTTGTTGTTGTTGTTGTTGTTGTTGTTGTTGTTGTTGTTGTTGTTGTTGTTGTTGTTGTTGTTGTTGTTGTTGTTGTTGTTGTTGTTGTTGTTGTTGTTGTTGTTGTTGTTGTTGTTGTTGTTGTTGTTGTTGTTGTTGTTGTTGTTGTTGTTGTTGTTGTTGTTGTTGTTGTTGTTGTTGTTGTTGTTGTTGTTGTTGTTGTTGTTGTTGTTGTTGTTGTTGTTGTTGTTGTTGTTGTTGTTGTTGTTGTTGTTGTTGTTGTTGTTGTTGTTGTTGTTGTTGTTGTTGTTGTTGTTGTTGTTGTTGTTGTTGTTGTTGTTGTTGTTGTTGTTGTTGTTGTTGTTGTTGTTGTTGTTGTTGTTGTTGTTGTTGTTGTTGTTGTTGTTGTTGAAATTTGATGAAAGTTGGAATTAGTAAGAACTTGTGATAATGAAATGATTATGACTCTGAAGTAATAAATGAACTCAAATGACGGTTGTGAAATGAGTTATTGAAACCCTATGAATGAATTGAGATTATGATGGATTGAATATGTTCATACTAGATTGAACAAGATGACGTAAATGTGTACGTGATTTATGTGATGACTTGATTAAAAGATGTTAATCACGTAAAGTGAAATATCGGAGGGAAATGATGAACAAGGTTGCCCTGTATGAGAGGTTCAACGGCCCCTATAGGTTCTCTCGGTTACTATGCTGATTATTCTCACATCGTCTTCCTTCTATCTTGTTGTGATCCAAGTAGAAGGGGTGTGCACACTAGGGACTCCGTTATTATGGCCATTATGTTATCCGTAGGTGGTTACAGGGGGATTGACCCCGGCCTACAATGTTAAGTAAGTGGTTACGGGGGATTGACCCTGGCTTACTAGCGTTCTCTTTCCTCTCCTTAAATAACTCGGATTAATTGAATTAAGTACGTGATTATTCGTTGTATATATATGTATATATGTAACGTACTATTTTACAAAGTATTTTCAACTTAAGTATTTTACGGGATGGAGTTGGAATTACTCGGCTTTTTCGATTTTTGGGAGCTTGTCTCTCTTGTTTCTTTTCAATGTAATTGTGCGGGTGGGTGATCGACGGGGAACAAAAGGGAGATCACTTAGAGTTGTCATCCACTTAGCTTATGATTTAGCTTCCGCTAGAACTCGAAACACTTAAATAATTAGTAATATTTAATGAACAATTTACTTGGTTGTAATGATTAATTTATTTGAATTTAGTATGCTTTAATCTAGTCTTGCATTTATTTCCAAGGAGATAAGTGCGGCGGTAGCACGCCCATTGATTCGAACCCTCGTGGATTTTCCCCCATCTCGAGTTTTATTAAATGAAAAAGAGTTCGGGTTGGCGGGGGTGTTACAAAGTGGTATCAGAGCGGAGTTAGATTAACTAGGGAAAGACTAAAATTATTAAAATATAATAATTAGGGAAAATGAATCAATAGGGTTGAATTTAAAATTGGTTTAGGAGGTCAAAATAATAAATTATTTAAGAAAAATGACTTAATAGGATAAAAATATGACTTAAGGATTTAGTCTGGGTACGAATGAGTTATGTGTACATGTATGAAAGTACTCGTTAAAGGTACTTATTAATTGTTTATTATATTTTATTAGATGGCCAAGACACGTATGACCGCCAGGAAATGCACCAGAACCCCTCGTCAAGGACCCTACCTTCTAAGGATGAGGGTAGGAGAGTCTGTTTCAGCTTATATTTACAGGTTATGGTTAACAATGAAGTGTTACCACCTCAACGAAGGCCACGGGCATTCAGATTACCTCACGCTGCCTAAACAGGCCGATGTTTTGATTCACACTCTCCCCGACGGTGGTCCATATGCCGGAATCAAGAGCGAATACTCTGATGTTCTGAAAAATGGAAGGCCTAACTATGAACGATACACGTTGAAAGGGAAGTGGTATCTCACGTTGAGTTACCTGGAGAAAAGAATGCTCGATGCTAGGGCCAAGTGGCTTAATGACCAATTACCCACTGATGACGAGGAACCCAACCATAGTGGCGATGAAGAAGTAGGAAGCAACCCTGCCTCACCCGTTGTAAATCTCGATGGAGATGGAGATGGAGATGAAGATGAAGACGAGGATCCGTCCGAGTACGCTGATTAAAAACCTAAATCTCTAGCCTTGAACCTTAGATTTCTAATTAAGGTCGTAAAAGACCAATTAACTTGTTAACTTAGTTAAGGATGGTGCAACTAATGCTTATTTGACTATTTGAAAACTCTTATGCTACTATGAACAAATTGTTATGGCACTTTTGGAGTAATGAATGATGAACTTTTGACATGTGAATTGATTGTGAAATGAATGATGAACTTTTGATATGTGAATTGAGTATGAAATGAATGAATGGTGTGAACCATGATTATGTGAATTAGCCTTTATATAAGAGTCAATGTGAATCGTAGAAATACCAATGTGAATAACGCAGGTAGCTTATGCAATACGTTTATACGCGATCTAGAGCAAGGCGACAAGAAAACCAAATGGCCGAAACTCCCGAACAAGTTGCAGCACGACTTAGGACTCTCGAGCAACTAGCTCAGAGTTTTGGCTTAGTCCTTCAAAACCAGATCAACAACAACCACCATGGAGACGATCCACAGGCTGTCATGGCGAAAAAGATTTCCGCTTTGAAACCACCAACCTTTGTTGGGAGAGAAGACCCACTACTTCTCGAGAATTGGATAAGAGATTTCGAAAAGATTTTCACGGCCACGGGTACGCCTGAGGCCCGAAAGTAGACCAAGCAACTTTTTATCCGCATGAAGATGCTGATACTTGGTGGGAAAGTGTAGGACCTACTTGTTAAAGCTCAAGAGAACTTTAACTGGGAAGCGTTTAAGGTAGCAATTAAGGCTCGATTCTTCCCCGAGCACATTCGTAGGCAAAAGTACAATGAGTTTAGTAGGTTTAACCAGAGTTATAACATGAGTGTGCAAGAGTACGCTCAGAAATTCAATGAGTATGCCCGATTCTGCCCGACTGTAGTGCCAGATGAAGGAACTAAGGCTCAGAAGTTTGAAGATGGACTTAAGTTTGATCTTCAGACTCGAATGGGAGGTAGCAACTCTACTACTTTCGCGGAAGCGTATGCTAAGGCCTAAAACCTGGAAAGAATCTTACAGCGTGAGAGAGAGGTGCTAGGGAGACATAAAAGGAAGGAACTCGCCAAGAACAAAGAACAGCCAAGGGTACGACAAAAGGCCCAACAATGGTGGAAACAACAATAACAATGGTGGACGCTACAACAATCGCAACAATCAGAATTCTGGACAATAGGCCCAGCAAGGAAATAGGAACCAAAAGAACTTTGTTTGCAAGAAGTGTGCCAAGAGCCATCCAGGGTTCACTTGTCAGCGTGAAAGAATCAAGTGTTTCGAGTGTGGAGAAGTAGGTCACAAATCGTTCAACTGTCCCAAGAAGCAAGCTCAAAGTGGACCAAATGGGAACAAAGGTAACAATGGAGGTGGAAACAGAATTCAAAACTTCAATAACAATCGCCCCAGTGGAGGAAATGCTGCATAGAACGGGAACCAGAACAACCGCTCTTTTGGAGGTGGAAATGGAAACTATGGAAAGAATAGCAATGGAGGCTACACCAATGGAAGAATCAATGTCATGAGCCGAATTGAAGCTGACACCGATGCCAACGTTGTGACGGGTACTTTTCTCGTAAACTCAAACCCTGCTTGTGTACTCTTTGATTCTGGAGCGTCTCATTCTTTTATTTCTAGCACTTTTGTTAATAAGTATCCCCTCAAGTCTAACCAGTCTTGTCGAGCCAATATAGCCATGCCCACCGGCGAAACTGTTTCTTGTAAATCTCTTTTCGAAAGTATCCCTGTAGTCATAGCTGCTACTGAATTACCGGCCGATCTTATCCTTTTTGACCTAAAAAACTTTGACGTTATCTTGGGAATGGATTGGTTAGCTAAGTATAAAGCCAAAATCGAGTGTCATAACCAGAAAATATCTCTTAGAGGACCAAAGGGAAATAGGATATCTTATAAAGGCATAACCTTCCGACTCGATGTCAAGATAATCTCAGCCCTGAACCTTCAAACCTATCTTAGAAAAGGCTACCCAGTCTACCTGTGCCAAGTAAGGGATGTAAGCGTGGAAAATGAGGAGTTGACTCAAATTCCGATAGTAAAGGAGTTTCTGGATGTATTTCCCGAAGAGATTCCAGGAATGCCACCAGAGAGATAAGTGAGCTTTAAGATCGATTTAGTCCCCGGAACCGACCTATCTCTAAGGCTCCGTATCGAATGACGCCTTTGCGAAATGCAAGAATTGAAGGTGCAATTGGAGGAATTGTTGGATAAAGGGTACATTCGACCTAGTGTTTCGCCTTGGGGAGCCCCGGTATTGTTTCTTCGGAAGAAAGACGGATCTTTGAGGTTGTGTATCGATTATAGGGAATTGAATAATGCCACGGTAAAGAATAAATATCCGCTTCCGAGGATCGAGGATTTGTTCGATCAGCTTCAGGGTGCAACAGTTTTCCAGGATCGATTTACGATCAGGTTATCACCAACTGCGAATCGCTGAAGAAGACATCCCTAAGACAGCCTTTCGAACAAGATATGGCCATTATGAGTTCACTGTTATGCCTTTTGGACTCACTAATGCGCCAAAGATCTTTCATGGACCTCATGAATAGGACTTTCCAGCCAGGCACTGGACAAGTTCGTGATTGTATTCATCGACGATATATTGGTGTACTCGAAGGACGCAGAAGAGCATGGGGATAAGTTGAGGAAAGTTCTGGAGATTCTCCAAGTAAAGCAATTGTACGCGAAGTTCTCGAAGTGTGAATTTTGGTTGGAAAAAGTTTCATTTTTGGGTCATGTGATATCAAAAGAAGGCGTTTCCGTAGATCCATCGAAGATTCAAGCAGTGACCTATTGGCCTCAACCTAAGAACGTCACCGAAGTAAGGAGTTTCTTGGGTTTAGCTGGATATTACCGGTGATTTGTGAAAGATTTTTCGAGAACAACCCAACCTCTCACTAACCTGATGAAGAAAACAACAAAATTTCATTGGGATAATAAGTGTGAGGAAGCGTTTCAAGAGCTGAAGAAGAGACTTACAACAGCCCCGGTATTGACATTGCCCTCTAGAGTAGAAGGATTTGAAGTTTACAGTGATGCCTCAAAGAAAGGTTTTGGGTGTGTCTTGATGCAACATGGTAAAGTAGTGGCCTATGCGCCGAGGCAACTCAAACCACATGAGCAAAATCACCCTACTCATGACCTGGAGCTGGGAGCAATCGTGTTTGCGCTGAAAATCTGGAGACATTATTTGTATGGAGTGCAATGTAAGGTCTATACAGATCACAAGAGTTTTAAGTATTTGTATACGCAAACGGAGTTGAATATGAGACAGAGACATTGGCTCGAGCTTATAAACGACTATGATTTGAAGATAGTGTATCAAGAGGGAAAAGCGAACAAAGTAGTTGATGCGTTGAGCGGGAAGAGTGCTCATTCGCTAAACATGTTGATTTTGGCGAGATGAATTGTGTGAAGAGATCAAGAGATTGAGTTTGGAAATAGTTGAGCCCGGTTATGTGAAAGCTCAGTTGAATGCTCTTACTGTTGGACCGGACATATTTGAGGAGATTCGGGTGAAACAAGCTGCAGATAAGTGGTTAAGCAAGTTAAGAGAGATGAAGGAAAGTGGTCAAGCACCGGAGTTCGAGATCGACAGCAATGGCGTTGCGAAGTATAAACGGAGATTGTGTGTACCACAGGACGAGGAACTCAAAACGAGAATTTTAAGGGAAGCCCATAGTTCGTCGTATTCCATACATCCAGGAGGAGATAAGCTTTATAAGGATTTGAAAAAGCATTTTTGGTGGCCTAGGATGAAGCAAGAAGTAGCCGACTTTGTTGCAAAATGTTTAACATGCCAGAAGGTGAAAATACAGCTTATGAAGCCTGGAGGAAAATTGCAACCGTTAGAAGTGCCAGGATAGAAATGGGAATCTATCTCTATGGATTTCATCATGGGGTTACCGAATACGAGGTCGAGAAAGAATGCAATATGGGTAATAGTGGACCGCTTGACTAAGACGGCAAGATTCGTGGCAATGAAGGATACTTGGTCGTTGAAACAGTTGGCGGATGCTTACTTTACTGAAGTGGTTAGGCTACATGGTGTTCCGAAGGACATCGTTTCGGATAGGGACTCGAGATTCTTATCAAAGTTCTGGAAACAAACTTCGACAAACTTTGGGTACACTACTGAAATTCAGTACAGCCTTCCACCCAGCAACAGATGGTCAAACAGAGAGAACCATTCAAACCTTGTAAGATATGTTGAGAGCATGCGTAATGGATTTCGGAGGATATTGGGATGATCATTTGATGCACATTGAGTTCTCGTACAACAACAGTTATCACTCGAGCATAGGAATGGCACCTTATGAGGCATTGTATGGACGAAAATGTAGAAGCCCTATATGTTGGAGCGATGTGAACGAGTCGTTGAATTTAGGACCAGAAATGATAGAAGAGACTACCAACAAGGTGAAGATGATTCAAGAACGTATGAAAGCAGCTCAGGATCGACAAAAATCGTATGCTGATCAAAGGAGACGAGATTTAGAGTTTGAAGTTGGAGAAAAAGTGTTGCTGAAAGTTTCGCCAACCAAGGGAGTAATGAGGTTCGGTAGAAAAGGAAAGCTGAGTCCTCGTTATATCGGACCTTATGAGATACTCGAAAGAATTGGGAAAGTGGCCTATAGATTAGCCTTGCCCACGTAGTTAGCCAATGTTCATAATGTCTTTCATGTGTCTCAACTTCGTAAATATGTCCCTAACCCCTCCCATGTTATCCAACTAGAAACCATGAACTAGATGAGACCCTCACTTTTGAAGAACGTCCTATTAGAATCCTTGATTCCAAAACGAGAAATACCCTGAATAAGGCAGTAAAGTTAGTCAAGGTTTTGTGGTCTAATCATCAAACCGAGGAAGCAACTTGGGAAACAGAAGACGAGATGAGAAAGCGTTATCCTGAACTCTTTTCTGAGGTAGGATTATCGAGTTTCGGGAACGAAACTCCTTAAGGGGGACCGAATATAATACTAACAAAGCGCAAAACTACTATTTCGTTAATATTAAATATCTAACTTTAAAGTTCGAGGACGAACTTTGTTTTTAAAGAGGAGTAGATGTAATACCCCGAAATTTCGAAATTTATTTTATTATTTATTAAGGTTTAATATTATTTCCACTTAAAATTTATTTTATGATAATGCGATATTATTTGATAACTATGTTTATTAAAATAACAATTTCATTTAGTTTTGAATTATTTAACGAGTTTATTTAAATGATTTAATTGAAATGTATTTTATTATTTCTAAATATTTCAAAGTATTTTAATATGGTAATTGAAAGGTGTATTTAGTTGTGGGCATTCTTATTCATTCAAGTTGTCCATCCAATTTAGTAATCCAAGCCCAAATACAAATCCATAGCCATATGTCTTTTAGCCAAAAAGAAAAAGGAAAACAAAACAAACAAAACAAAACAAAACAAAACAAAAAGGGAAAAGAAAATGGGATTTCATCACCATCTTCCTCTCCTCCCTTCCTTCGTTCCTGATTTTCAGCTCACAAGAGCAAATTTTTCAACACGAAATCTCAGCTTTGTCAGTAAATAATTGAATTTTAGTCCAATTTTCAGATATTAGGGGCAACAATATCAAAGGCCTAAACACCATAGCTCTCAATACCTCACATCCACCATTAATGGAGCTTGACCAAAGCTCAAAATTTCTGACCAAACTCCTCTATAAATACTGAACTTTACTCACCAAATTACTCAAGCAAACAATCTCAAAAGGTTTGTTTCAATCCTTTATCTTCTTCCTTAATTTCTGATTTCTGTTTTGAAAATAAAAATAAAAGTTGCAAAGCATTAACAACCTCCCCTGATTCCTTTGAACCACCACTCGAACCACCTGACTTCAGCACCGGAAATCACCACCCCCTACCACGCTGAACCTTCGACGCCCACCATCAACACCATCGCCGCCACCTGAACCGTCGAGCCTCACCGCCAGCCCAAACACCCCAGCTTCGCGATGCCCCTGCTGCCCTGACGGGAACCCGCGCCCAACCACCGTCCTTCGCCTGACTCCGGCCGCCGTGCGGCGAGCCACCAGCCTCCCTTCCTTCCTCCTTTCTCCTCCTGTTTGCTCCCCTGTTCTTCCTTCCTTTTTCCTTCCTTCCTTCGTTTCTTTTTTTTGGGTGAATGAAACTGATTCAATGAATCAGTAAACAACCCCCCTCCCTTTCCACTTTATTTTAGTTTTATTTGTTTATTTTATTTTTTTTAATAAAACTAAAACCCATGACTTTCCAAAACTAGCCTACTTTAATTAAGTTAGTATATTTTAGTTTAAGTTAATCTTTTATAACTTGAAAATGTTTCTTAAATAAAATGAGTATAATAAAGTTAGTTTCTATGTTAAAATAATGGTTTAAGTTAATGAAAATTAAGTTGAAGTAATATTTGAGTACTTAAAATGATTTCGTAAATATATTGAAAACCATAAACTTTAATTATTAAGAATTTCATTAAGTTATTTAAATTATTTAAATTGTTTATTTTATATGAAAAGGGGTTATTTAGGTAACTAACTTAGATCTCGTTAACGTCTAATGTAGATTCCGATTGCGTAGACGAGGAATATCAAGAGTGTTAATCAGTTCGTGAACTTAACTTTTGGGCACACATCATGAGGTAATCTCAGATGTCCATCTAAACATAAATCCCGTTAGTATAAAATGAATTGATTATGTGATTACGTGATTATGTGCTTATAAAATTTATAAGTATGGACTATAATTATGGGTTATCGACTTAATGCGAATTATGAATATGAAGGACAAAATGGACAACAACTATGGATTTCGATTATGAATCATGATTATGGACGATATATGATATGACAAATATGTTTATTATAACGTTATTAAAACCGCTTAATGTCATTTAGTAATGTTATGGTTATTATTATTATTATTATTATTATTATTATTATTATTATTATTATTATTATTATTATTATTATTATTATTATTATTATTATTATTATTATTATTATTGTTTCGTCCACTTGTCCAACAAGTAAGCTGTAGGCTTAGCTTCCTTGTCAAGCAAGTAAATTAGTATCTTGAGTGTTCTTCAGATGGAGACTTGTGCAACAATGCCTGAATTATAGCTTAATCCTTAGCCTTGGCTTCGCTCCCGAACCTGCACAAAGGGACCCACCCTGGAGGTTTGGGTGGTGGTTCCCCCTCCGATGCTTAAGTCAGTTATCAGGAGTTGTAAGAGAAAGTAGAGATAGAAAGAGAAAGTGAGAGAGAATTTATCAGAGTAACTTTACACTGTTTGCATTGAATGTGTTTTTCTCCTGATTTCAGGGGTATTTATAGTGATAGCAAGTTGACAGCTAACCTTAAAAACTGACCTACAATAGTGGCCTCTGATTGGCTGAGGAATCAGGTCACGCCACGTGGCAGACAATGACTGGGGGAATGTCTATTATCCACTCTCCTTCAGCCACTTGGCACTGTTGGGCTTCTGACTAATGGGCCAGAACTTGATCCTTTTAACTCAGCTGAGTATAGCCCAGAGATTCAGTTTACTCTTATGTTAAAAATAGGGCGACACGTGTACGACTCTGATGAGCCCATGTGTCGTGAAGGGAGCCGTAGATATTATGCTACAACATTTGCCCCTAAAAGGGCTTTCACTGTAGGCCCATCTGACGGTTGATGCCCTTTTACCCAAGGTAGTTTTGGTTGGCCCATCTGCTAGTTAGGGCCCGTTTTACAGAAGGTCGCATATTCAAAATGGAGGAAATGACGAACCTCTGGCCTTGTGCTATACCGGTCATATTAGACCGTTTGACTCTTGTTTCGGTCATTCTTGACCGGCTGTGCAGGTTTCTTATTCCTCTATAAATATCCTTGGTGTGAAAACATTCAACCATTTACCACATCGAACAAATTTTTTCTAGAGAGAGAGACTCCGCAATTTTCTAGAGAGAGAGAGATCGTCCGGCCTTCGGCGCTCCTCATCGAATTTCCCCGGACGTTCTTAGCGGTATCGTTTCCTTGATCCTTTTATTCTTCTTTATTCTTTATTTTTTTCTTAAAAAATCAATAAAAATGGAATCATCTTCGTCAAATAATCCTAGTCGACCAAGAGCTTGTCTTGACCCTAGAACCGATACTTCCTCTTCGGCACATTCTAGAGTTGGGCCTCTTCTGGCCGAGTACATATTTTTTCATAGTTTTGGCCGAGAAAGTCAGACGACCCAGTCTTTACCTGTGCAGGGTAATCTGGCGCGCGTCAAGCAAACGGCCCGTTTAAGACGAAAAGCAATAATTCCATCGAATAGCTCGGATATGGAGGAATCAACTGGACGAGTGCCAGATGAGGCAAGAGAGGTCCAAAGTGCTCAATCTTTGGGCCGGCCTCCTTTTGATCATGATGAAGAAACTTCCGAAATAAGGACTGAGACCAGTACTTCTGGCCGGGATGCCGATACGGAGGAGATCGGCGAAGGTAATAACGGTAGCGATCCTGAGGCTGCCGAAGAATCAGACGAAGCCTCTACAACCTCGTCAGAGATTAGAAAACGCTTAGGTCCCCTCTCTGATCCAGGCTTCATTTTAGTTAACCGTAAGTGGTTAGAGAAACTAGGACCAGACCCTAATTTCTTGTCGTCTTTCATGCCCATGCCGGGCTTCTCCTTTGTCACTCCCTAATAATGACGCGACGATCCCGAGTGCCCCGGGAGCCATTTAGCCGTTTATAAACTGGCCCTTGACGCTGGACTGAGGTTTCCTCTCCATGACTTCATAGAACTAGTGCTGCAGTACTACCATATCGGCCATAACCAGCTGGCGCCAAATGCTTGGCACAACATCCTGACGTTTATTGCCGTCTGCGAGTTACGCGGCCTAGCCCTTTCCCTTCAAGCCTTCACCCATATCCATTACGCGTCTAAGGTACCTGGGGCTATGGACGGCGCCTGGCTAAGCATCAGCAACCGTCCAGGCTTCATGACCGCTTGGGGGAAATCGTCAAAGATGCACGATTGGAAAGCCGATTTCATCTTTTTACGGGCGGCCAGCGACCATGTCACAGAAAGCTACAGATTTTATAATAGATCCGTCACCAATACCGGACGAAAGCGGTCTTGGCTGGAGCTGGAGGATGAATTTGACGAGGAAGTGGTGGAGTACTTCAGAGTGAAGGAGTACTCCCGGCCCGGCCAGCGATCTTTTAAGGGACCGTCCAACTGGATACCCTTTAAGGAGATGTTTTACCAAGACGACTTCTTGGTAGCTGCCGGCTTGCGTTTGGCCGAGGATAGAGGTATATTTAAAATCATCCAAGTAAAACCCTTCGTCCATAACTCATATGACAGACGTATATATTTTTTTTTTTTTTTGTATTTACAGACTCGGCCAGACAACGCCTCGACCCATCTTGGACAGGAGAAATCAGCATGTCCCAATTCACAGATAATTTGTGGAAGGAGTATGCAAAGAGCAGCGCCGAAAAAAGGGCGGAAACAGTGGTAATAATAATATATATATATATTTTTTTTTTTTTTTTTTTTTTTTTTTTTTTTTTTTTTTTTGTGTCCAATTCTTGGACGTGGGTCACTCCAAGAAGGAGAACGTCCAAACCTGGACGGTCATCTCCTTGGGCCCACGCTCGTCCAAGAATTGGTGTCCAATTCTTGGACGAGAATCAACCAAAGAAGGAGGTCGTCCAGCCTTGGACGACCAGCTCTTTATCACCATGCTCGTCTTAGAACTGGTTCCCAATTCTTGGACGAGAGTCATCCCAAGAAGGAGGTCGTCCAGACTTGGACGACCAGCTCTTTGTCACCATGCTCGTCCTAGAACTGTTTCCCAACTCTTGGACGAGAGTCATCCCAAGAAGGAGAACGTCCAAACTTGGACGGTC
Source organism: Beta lomatogona (assembly GCA_947646795.1). Lineage (NCBI taxonomy): Eukaryota > Viridiplantae > Streptophyta > Magnoliopsida > Caryophyllales > Amaranthaceae > Beta > Beta lomatogona. The sequence goes on along the minus strand of CANSNZ010001102.1, from coordinate 323,615 downwards.
ACCTCTTTGGGACTATGCTCGTCCAAGAATTGTTTTTCAAATCTTGGACGAGGGTCGTCCCAAGAAGGAGAACGTCCAGACTTGGACGGTCACCTCTTTGGGACCAGGCTCGTCCAAGAATTGTTTTTCAAATCTTGGACGAGGGTCGTCCCAAGAAGGAGAACGTCCAAACTTGGACGGTCACCTCTTTGGGACCATGCTCGTCCAAGATTTGGTATTCAATTCTTGGACGAGGTCACGTCTTTAGTACAATGCTCGTCCAAGAATGGTGTACCAATTCTTGGACGAGGGTCATCTCAAGATGGAGAACGTCCAGACTTGGACGGTCACCTTCTTGGAGCCATGTTCGTCCAAGAGTTGGTGTCCCATTCTTGGATGAGAGTCACCCAAAAAGGAGAGCATCCAGACCTGGACGTTCACCTTCTTGGGGTCATGCTCGTCCAAGAGTTTTGCCCCAAATCTTGGACGAAGAACAACTAAAGCAAGAAATCGTCCAGACTTGGACGGTTACCTCTTTGGGACCGTACTCGTCTGGATTCTTGCATCCAATTTTTTGGCGAGGGTCGGCCATAGTAGAACGTCCATATTTGGACGGTCACCTTCTTGGGACCATTCTCGTCTGTATTTTTACAATGGTAGTTATTTCTTTTTTGTGGACGATCAGTCTGATGCCTTAACTTTTTGCGAGAAAAAATGCTCCTACAAACAAGCTTCCACAGGGAAGTCGTCCTCGTCCGGGGAAGAGGCCTACTTGCAGCCGGCCGACCAGCCTTCAGCGAAGAAGCCAAAGGGCTTTACAAGGAAGAGAGCGGATAAGTCGGCTCCTGCGCCGAGAGTGGGGAGAAAAGCATGCCTCCCCCCACAAGCGAAGACTCTTAAAAGAGAGCCGTCAACTCGCCGGATCGGCCGAGGAGGTAAGGGATGCACACGCAGCTGTGCCGCTCAGTGTTTTGCCGGCCGACTCTGCCGAGGTCAACCCAGAGTCTGCCCTGGCTTTGGTTGCGCCGGGAGCTGATGCTGCTGCCGAGAGCTATCCCGGGTTCAGCGGCTCAGTGGCAAAGCTAGTGCCACGAGATGCCCCTAGGCTGTTAGGACGGCATCGATTTCGTGCGGTGAGTCGTATTACCCCAACATAGTTAGGACGATGCGGGTCGGTGGACGGTCCATGAGTCCGTCCAATAGACAAGCCATCGTCTTCCCTATCAAGATAACTGACTCTCCCCCTCTTTCGAGATAAGGGCAAAGGCCCCGCTATTCCCCCAACTCCTCCCACCGCCGATTCGGACGAGGAGTCTTCTCCCGCCTTTGCCAAAATGTCAAAGCTGGAGAAAGAGCGGCTGAAGCAGGAGCTCTTCAAATGCTTCCCTGAATCCTACATCAAGGGATTAAGGGGAGCGTCCGCCGGGCATGTGGGCTACATGTCTCGACTTTTGCCGAGGTATTGCTTTATGACTTGCCTTGTTTTATACTTGTATAAATTTTTGCTTTGCAAATCGTCTAACAACTTGCCTTGTTTTCCATGCCCCGGCTTCGGCTCGCAAGCATGCTAACCAAGATTGGGCGCGGGAGCTTAGAAAAGAGAATAAACGGCTCGTCCATTTGGCAACTACAGGCGGCGACAAAGCCATCCATGATATTGAGATGGCTAACACTCTCCATCGTCAATCCCTCGGAGGCTTTGGAGAAGAGATCGGCACTCTGGAGTCTCGAGAACAAGAATCATCTTGTTAAAATCAACCAGCTATATGCCGAGCGGGATCGTCTAAGGATGATCATAGACGCTCTCTACGATGAGTTGAAAGGCGAAAGGGATGTCGCTCTTATTGCCGCCGCCGAGCCGAGAAGAGAGAACATTCTCCTAAGGGCAAGGACTGCCCGTGCGGAAAGGGAGGCGGCCAAGTCCTTCGACGACGCCAAGGAAGGGTTGAAACAAGTCGTCAATACGACCAAGGACCGGGCCGTCAAAGCCTTTGGGATGCTTGGGTCGAGGAAACCGAGGTCCCCGGCTTCGTTCGTCGTGCGGAGTATCAAGAGAGCGTTCATCGGGCTATGGTATGCGCCGAGGAACCTCCCGGAGTTTGAAGAGTCGGGCGACGAAGCCTGGCTGCCGAGGTGGAGACCCCTAAAGACGACCAAGAGACCCGTTACGAAGACGAAGCCTAAGCTTAGGTTTATTTTCATGCTTCTTTGTAACTCTTCGACTCCTACTTTGTAATTCTTCACAAATCATATATGAAAGAATATTTTTGTCAATTCCCCGCCTTTTATCTTTCCGAACACTAATTTTGACCAAGTATAATAGCACCTTCGTCCTAAATCATCGGACGATCTCGCTTTTCATGAAAATTTACAAAATTTTAATCTTAAGTAAAAATGTGACTCGTCTCGAAAAATTGGACGGTCTACAATATGAGTTTGATAATTGCATATGCATCCAAGTACCAAAAAAGGTTCGTGCGGGCCGGCATCTAAGTACCATTGAAGGAGAACGTCTACACTTGGACGATCACCTTCTTGGGGCCATCTTCGTCCGGAATTTGCCTCCAATTTTGGACGAGGATTACCCAATGAAGGAGAACGTCCATACTTGGACGACCACCTTCCCGGGGCCACCTTCGAATGCGGGGCCATCCGGGTTTTTGGACGACCTTCGATCAATAGCTCGTCCTATATACTTCGTAATCCCCCGTTCTTGGGCTTAGCTCAATCAAATATCGAAGGGAGCTAAAGTCTAAGAAGGAGAGCGGCCAGACTTGGCTGAGCCTGCTGAAGTTGATGGGCGAGCGTTAGATGCATGTTCACATAATGTTTTAGCCGGCTTCCTTGAGGGAGCAACACTCGTCATTAAGTAGCGATCCCTTACTAGGGTGCTGGACTACCTAGTTGTCCGTATTTTTTGAAAGTAAGCATCCTTTACTAAGGGCTTATTTCGAGGCCGGCTTTCTCTCGAGACTATTGACGTTACTTCTTACTAGAGGTTTTGTCAATTCGACGGCCATATATGCATTATTGGCCGGTCTCTTTGAGGAGTGATGTTTGGCGTAAATGCTAGCAATTCGACGTTCTGCTTTCGTTTGTATTTTTTTTTGTCCAAGTTATTGTCACTTTTAGACGAGTAACTGATTTTAATGCCCCAAAGTGAAGCAACTTGGTGAAAATAAACAAAAAGATAAGATAGTAGGAATTGTATTATATGGATTTTGCTTGGTCGAAAGCCAAGATGCATGTATACAATTCTTTTCTTACTAATATGTGCCGTGGCACTTTGGAGTAACTACAAAGTACCCTACTTATATCCGACGAGGATCGAGAGCTAGACGTGGTACTTCTTTAAGTTGTCCGAATTCCAGTGTACGCTGAATAGGTCGTCCATCTAGACTTTGCGGACGAAAAGTCCCACTTGTGTATTTCCCGGACGATCGAGATAAGGTCCTTCCCAATTTGGTGTTAGTTTTCCCAACTCTTTAGCTCGTCCAATCGCTTCCATTTTCCTCAGAACAAGATCCCCCACCTTTAGCGGTCGTCTAACAACTCTTTTGTTAAACTCCCGAGCCATACGCAGTTTATATAATTGCATTCTTAGCAAGGCATTGCCCCTGACTTCTGGGACTTGGTCCAAGGCCGTACGCAATGCGGCCCAGTTGGCTTCCTCTGTGTATAACATGACTCGTAGGGTGGGCTCCTCGATCTCAATGGGCAAGACGGCTTCAGTACCATAGACTAGCATGAAGGGCGTCTCGCCTGTAGAATTCTTAGCAGTTGTTCTAATGGACCATAATACCAATTGCAGTTCTTCAACCCATTGCCCTTTGGCATTGTCCAACTTCTTCTTGATTCCATTTGATAGAATCTTGTTGAAGGACTCGACTTGCCCATTAGCTTGTGGGTGGGCGAACTGACGAAAGTGAGCTTTGATTTCTCTTTCGACGGCCAGGTCTTTCGGCTTAGGCGTTTCGAACCGTGGACCATTATCAAAGACGATTGATCGAGGCATGCCAAATCGAGTTATAATGTTCTTCCAGATGAAGCCCTTGACGTCGCTTGTTGTTATTCCTCGCATGGCTTCAGCTTCTATCCATTTAGTGAAATAGTCCACTGCTACAATCACAAACTTCTTTTGCCCAGCGGCCACAGGGAAAGGTCCTAGGATATCCATGCCCCATTTGGCAAAAGGCAGAGGGAACAAAATGGGGGTCAAATAGTTGGACGGCTTCGATGCACATTCCCATGCTTCGACAACCTGTCACATTTCTTTGCATAGCCTATAGCATCCTCCTTTAAGGTAGGCCGGTAGTACCCCGTCCTTAAAGCCTTCTCGCCTAAGGCTCTTCCCCCAATGTGAGAGGCACAAGCTCCTTCATGGAGTTCTTTCGGGACTTCCGAGACCATCTTCTCTCGGTGACGCACTTGAGTAGAGGCCGGTTGAACGACTTCTTGTAAAGTGTCTCGTCCCATAGTTCAAACCACTTGTCTCTGGCCTTCACATACTTGGCCTCTACAGGATCCGAAGGCAATCGCCCCGTCTTCTTGTATTCAATGATCGGCTCCATCCAGACATTCCCTCGGCTGAGAAACATAACCTCCTCTTGGTCGATGCTCTTTTTGGGTTTGACTTCCCAAAAAACTGTTCTTGGTACCTCACCCTCGGCCGAGCTGGCCAACTTTGAGAGAGCGTCGGCTTGATGATTTTCTGACCTTGGTATCTGGTCGAGAACAAATCGTTTTAGTGGCTCAATCTCATCCTTGATCGATCGCATATATTTGCTCATTGATGCTTCTTTGCATTCAAAATCTCCGTTGACCTTGGCCGACAACTAGGAGAGAGTCCGATTTTGCCTCAATTTCTACGGCTCCGGCCGCCTTGCACATTTTGATTCCAGCCAAGAGTGCTTCATATTCAGCTTCATTATTGGACGCTTTGAATTGGAATCTTAATGCATATTCAAATTTGTCCCCTTCAGGAGATTGACAAATGATCCCTGCTCCACTCCCATTGATTGTGGACGATCCATCAACCATGAGCGTCCAATGCTTCCTTCCTTTAGCTGGATCAGATATTTGCTTTATGGTTGGCCGAGTAAGCTCAACTATAAAATCAGCCAAGGCTTGCCCCTTAATGGCCTTCCTTGGTTCGAATGATATATCAAACATGTTGAGCTCAACCGCCCATTTTAACATTCGCCCAGCGACTTCCATCTTCTCGAGAACTTGCTTCAAAGGCCGATCGGTATAGGACGAGTATACTGTGCGCCAAAAAGTAGGGCCTTAGCTTTCTGCTGGCCATGACGAGGGCCAATCCAAACTTTTCAACATTAGTATACCGGTTTTCCGCGTCCTTGAGCACGTGACTCACGAAGTATATTGGAATCTGGACGGATTCTCTTTCAGCCAACAGGACAGCACTCACAGCTTGAGTGGATACAGCCAAGTATACAAACAATTTTTCCCCCTCTGCGGGATGACCACCAACCTAGGCAATTGTTGAAGATGATCTTTGACCTCTTTGGAGGGCTGCTTCCGCCTCTTGTCCATTCAAACTTGGCTTTTTTCTTGATCGTGGCAAAGAAGTGATGGCACTTGTCGCCCGACTTGGACAAAAATCGTCCAAGGGCGACCAAACATCCCGTCGGCCTCTGCACCTCTTTTACCTTCGAAGGAGACTTCATGTCTAGGACGGCTTGAATCTTTTCGGGGTTGGCTTCTATTCCCCTACGATCCACCAAGAAACCTAAAAACTTGCTCGACAAAACCCCAAAGACACATTTCTTTGGGATTCGGCTTCGACTTGTATTTCGGGAGAGTTTCAAAAGTTTCTCTCAAATCATCCACATGACTTTCTTCTTGTCGGCTCTTGACTATCATATCATCAATATATGCCTCCATATTTCGTCCCTAACTGTGGCTGAAAAACATCATTGATCAATCTTTGAAAAGTGGCCGGAGCATTTCGCGAGGCCGAATGGCATCCTCGGCCCGGCCGTACAGCCCTTTTCGGTTATGAAGGACGTTTTGTCCTGATCCTCTGGCCACATGGGGATTTGATGAAAACCCGAATAGGCGTCCATGAAGCTCAGCAAAGCATGACCAGCCGTGGAGTCTACTAGACGATCCAACTTAGGCAAAGGGAAACTGTCCTTAGGACATGCCTTGTTGAGGTCCGTGTAGTCCACACACATTCTCCAACTGCCATTGGGCTTCGGCACCATAACCACATTTGCTATCCGATCTGGATAGTAAGTTGCTTTGATGAACTTGGATTCCAACAACTTCTGGACTTCTTGGTCAACGGCCTGGTTTCTAGCCGGTCCCAAATGTCTCTTCTTCTGACGAACCGGTTTCAGATTTGGGTCGACATTCAAACGGTGGACGGCTACTTCCGGATCAATTCCCGGCATCTCTTCGACGCAATAGGCAAAGACATCTTGAAACTCTTTCAACAAGTGGACTAGACGACCCTTCAAACCAGGAGCGAGCGAAGATCCAACTTTGAGGGTCCTTTACGGGCGAGCCTCATCCGGACATACTTCTTCGGGGGCTTCTACCGGCTCACGGACGTTCTACCGATAGTCCCATAATGGCCATTACTTCTTCGACGAGGAGGGTTCTTCCTTGATGATTTCATATTTCCTCTTCTTCTTTGGGGAGATGTTCGAGACGCCTTCCTTGAGGGAGCAAGAGGCGTACGAGGGCTCCCAATGGTCGGCTTTAATCCGGACGTTTTCCTCTCTGGTCATCTCGCGTCTGTTCTTTTTCTGTCCCAGACGTTCTCCTTTCGCTATCAACCTTCGTCTGATCTTTCTCTTTTCCAGGCGTTTTCCTTTCGCCAAGGAACTTGCGTACGGTCTTGCTTATCGAGTTTTCCATGATGATGGTTTCGAGTAGTTAGGTAACATTCCCTAGCCGCTCGTTGGTCTCCATACAGGGAGCCAATCTTGCCGTCATCACACTCATACTTCATCAACATCGGGTGAGTTACTATCACGGCTTTGACATGATTCGGGGTTGGTCGTCCAAGAATGACATTGTAAGGCAGTCAAATCTCGGACCACCAAAAACTTGATAAACGAGTTCTTGAGGCTTCCTTCTCACCAACTCGGACGGGCAACGTGACCGTTCCCATGGGGTGGATGACTCCTCCCCCAAACCCAATGATGGGATGGTGGACGGGGACCAAGTTCCGTTCGTCAAACCTCAACCTGGACAAGCAATCAGCACTAATGATGTCCGTCGAACTCCCGGTGTCGATCGGGATTCTTCTCACTCTCAAGTTTGCTATTTTCATTTCTACGACCAAGGGGTCATCATGGGGAGTCCTCAGCCTACCCCGATCTTGCTCACTAACTACCACCCTTGGGAAGGGCTCGGCCTTCGTCCGATCGGCTAACAAAACTTGGCCGAGCTCCCTAAGGTAGTTTTTGTGCCCTCGATTAGTTGGTCCCCAGCAAAAAACCACCCGAGATTACGAGAACAACATCTTCGTCAGTGCTTGCACTCTCTTTCTTCTTGTTATGCCAATCATCTCTCCTTGGGAACTTCCTTCCCCCTTGCGGCATGTAGGAATTCATCTTTCCTTTTCGGGCCAACTCTTCCAAAGCTCTCTTCAGGTGCTTACATTCATTAGTCTCATGACCACAATCCTTGTGGAAGTGACGATGTTTGCTCTTATCCCTATTTCTATAAGGTGTTTTCATCTCACTTGGGGCCTTCAACTCATATTGATCCTTGATCTCCATGAGAATGGAATATTGGTCTTTGTTAAACTCAATAGGATTGGATGAGGATGGCTCGGCCAACTTTCTCTTACTCCTTCGGACGAAGTGGTGGTCGCAGCTATAGCCCGGGTCTCGGCCTTTTTGGGGTTGCTCTTCTTTGGTGAGCAACCTCTTCGAGCTTCTTGGACTCGGGATGTTTTGCTTCAAGCACACACTTCGGTAGCGTGGATAAACGCTTCCGCCTCTCTCAAAGCTTCAGCAAGAGTGGAGATTTTCTTCTTAACAAGGTCAAACTTGAAACTTCCCGGCCTTAGACCCCCGATGAAGGCGTCAAAGGCTACCCCAAAGATTAAGATCTTGGATCCGAAGTGCTTCTAGGTTAAATCTCTTAACAAAACTCCTAAGGGCCTCCTTAGGTCCTTGGACGACCTTGCCTAGGTGCATGCTTGTCTTTTGTTCTTGCTTGTTGGCAACAAAATGACTAGTGAATAAGAAACCGAGTTCGATAAAATTATTGACCGAATTGGGGGGAAGATTATTGAACCACTTCGGGCTACTCCCTTCAAGGTAGCTGGGAAATTCTTACACCAAGTAGCATCGTCCACTCCTTGGACGTACATCCGATGTTTGTAGCGGACAGGTGATCATCGGGATCGGTTGTTCCATCAAAAGGCTCAATGGTTGGGAGTTTTACCTTTGGGAAGGGGGGCGCTCCATGATCTCGGCCGAGAATGGGGTAGGCCGGTTGATCCGGGAGGGCTCCCACCTGTCCCTCAATGGGTATGAACTCCTTGCGATACTCTTTCATTACGGGATTGGATGAAGTGTTGGGCTGGTTTTGGACGCCTATAAACCATGGGCTGAGCCACGGTCTTCTCTGTCGTGGATGGACAAGAGAGTGGCTTAAGCTTCGGCCTTCCCCTACGGACGACAACCTCAAAGGAGGGTCTCTCGGGTATGGGGTAGATCCTGTAGCCGAACGTTGCAAAGCCGCGCCTTTTTGCCTCTAGATACTCCCCGGCGTCGGTTTCCATTCTCGTGCCCACTAGGATGGACATGGTCCCGGGTCCTCACCACCAGATTCCAGTCCATCTTTCTTCTCTGTTTCGGTATCCTCTCGCTTTCCTCTTGACATCCTCCTAGAGGGCTCTCGGCGAACATGGCGACTAGGACTCGGACGATCTACTTGAGAACGTCCTCTAGGACGAGGTGGATTGTTAGCGGGCGCTCCGGGTTGTGATGAAAAAACAACATATTGCTTTTAATCTGCTCCCGGACGACCGCCGCCATCTTAGTCCGAAAGTCATTCAAGACATTCTCCAGGTGGGCGGCGATCCTTCGGACGATCCGAGATTCACTTGGATGACCGGTTCTTGGCTTGGTCCAGGAACATTGACAATGGACGGGGGTCTATCTCTTCCTCTAGGTGGTCTTTCATGCTCCACCGTATCCTCGACATTAACTTGAAGGCTTCGATTCCGGGCAATGTTGGACGATTGACAATCAGTCATCGTTGCGTCTCCCCACAGACGGCGCCAAATGTTTCGTCCACTTGTCCAACAAGTAAGCTGTAGGCTTAGCTTCCTTGTCAAGCAAGTAAATTAGTATCTTGAGTGTTCTTCAGATGGAGACTTGTGCAACAATGCCTGAATTATAGCTTAATCCTTAGCCTTGGCTTCGCTCCCGAACCTGCACAAAGGGACCCACCCTGGAGGTTTGGGTGGTGGTTCCCCCTCCGATGCTTAAGTCAGTTATCAGGAGTTGTAAGAGAAAGTAGAGATAGAAAGAGAAAGTGAGAGAGAATTTATCAGAGTAACTTTACACTGTTTGCATTGAATGTGTTTTTCTCCTGATTTCAGGGGTATTTATAGTGATAGCAAGTTGACAGCTAACCTTAAAAACTGACCTACAATAGTGGCCTCTGATTGGCTGAGGAATCAGGTCACGCCACGTGGCAGACAATGACTGGGGGAATGTCAATTATCCACTCTCCTTCAGCCACTTGGCACTGTTGGGCTTCTGACTAATGGGCCAGAACTTGATCCTTTTAACTCAGCTGAGTATAGCCCAGAGATTCAGTTTACTCTTATGTTAAAAATAGGGCGACACGTGTACGACTCTGATGAGCCCATGTGTCGTGAAGGGAGCCGTAGATATTATGCTACAACAATTATTGTTATTATTATTATTATTATTATTATTATTATTATTATTATTATTATGATTATTGTTATCATTATTACCTTTATTATTATTATTATTATTATGATTATTGTTATCATTATTACCTTTATTATTATTATTATTGAAATTTGATGAAAGTTGGAATTAGTAAGAACTTGTGATAATGAAATGATTATGAATCTGAAGTGATAAATGAACTCAAATGACGGTTGTGAAATGAGTTATTGAAACCCTATGAATGAATTGAGATTATGATGGATTGAATATGTTCATACTAGATTGAACAAGATGACGTAAATGTGTACGTGATTTATGTGATGACTTGATTAAAAGATGTTAATCACGTAAAGTGAAATATCGGAAAGAAATGATGAACAGGTTGCCCTGTATGAGAGGTTCAGCGGCCCCTACAGGTTCTCTCGTTACTATGCTGATTATTCTGTTACTGTCTTCCTTCTATCTTATTGTGATCCAAGTAGAAGGGGTGTGCACACTAGGGACTCTGTTATTATGGCCATTATGTTATCCGTAGGTGGTTACAGGGGATTGACCCCGACCTACAATGTTGAAGTAAGTGGTTACAGGGGATTGACCCCGGCTTACTGGCGTTCTCTTTCCTCTCCTTAAATAACTGGATTAATTGAATTAAGTACGTGATTATTCATTGTATATATATGTGTATATGTACTATGCTTTCTAACCCTATTAACGTACTATTTTACAAAGTATTTTCAACTTAAGTATTTTACGGGATGGAGTTGGAATTACTCAGTTTTTCCGATTTTTGGGAGCTTGTCTCTCTTGTTTCTTTTCAATGTAATTGTGCAGGTGGGTGATCGACGGGGGAACAAAAGGGAGATCACTTAGAGTTGTCATCCACTTAGCTTATGATTTAGCTTCCGCTGGAACTCTGAAACACTTAAATAATTAAAAATATTTAATGAACAATTTACTTGGTTGTAAGGATTAATTTATTTGAATTTAGTATGCTTTAATCTAGCCTTGCATTTATTTCCAAGGAGATAAGTGCGGCGGTAGCACGCCCGTTGATTCGAACCCTCGTGGATTTTCCCCCATCTCGAGTTTTATTAAATGAAAAAGGGTTCGGGTTGGCGAGGGTGTTACACCACCTCCCCTCCCCTTCCCCTGTCGCGAACCCCCCTCCCCTCTCCCCGCCCCGTCGCGAACCTCTCTCCCCTTCCCCTGTCGCGAACCCCCCTCTCCCCGCCCCGTCGCGAACCTCTCTCCCCCTTCCCCTGTCGCGAACCCCCTCCCCTCTCCCCGCCTCGCGAACCTCTCTCCCCCTTCCCCGTCGCGAACCCCCTCCCCCTCCCCCGCCCCATCCCGAACCCCCTCCCCTTCCCCCCGCCCTGTTGCGAACCCCCTGTCAAACCCTTCTCTGCCAAGACTTCACCCCTCCCATTTTGGTATGATTTCGGTGGGTGGGAAAGGAGTCGACGGGGAAGGGGAGGGGGTCAACGGGGGAAGGGAGGGGGTCGGCCAACCAGGGGAAGGGGAGGGGGAGGGAGGGGGTCGGCGTGGGGAGGGGAAGAGGTGGTGGTGGTGCGGTGGGGGTAAGGGGTGGGGGCGAGGGTGGGTGGGGGCCTGGGGGGGCTAGTGGGCTGGGTTAGAGAGAGAGTTAGTGTTTACTTAGGGTTAGGGTGGGGGATGGGTGTTTAGGGTTAGGGTATTAGACTAGGGGTTAAATTTAGGTTAGCTAATTAGTGTTAGAGGGGGTTTAGGGCTTAATGACTAACGGAGTTTAACACCTTTAGTCATTAAGGGTAAGTGGATGTATTTTTTGAAACGTGGAGGGTATATGGTGAATTTGAAAAGTTGAAAGGGTATATGGTGCAAAAAAAAATTTGTCTGGGGAATATGGTGAAAAAACCATAGAAATTTTGTTTTAAACCTATATAAAAGCCATTTTCTTTGACTAGAACATTATATAAAGGTGTTTGTAATAAACTTGACTTTGTCGCTATAATTAACCCCCCAATCTGAGAAAAGTGATAAATAAGGAGAAGTGCGACGGTCGTAAATAACAATGTAATGATTAGTTTGTTACCGAAAAGGAGTCAACTATTTACCTCAGATTTATGTATAAAATATATATTACGAGTTGTAGACCATGCATCGCACATGTAATAGACTAGAAAGAGGGTTACTTATTGAACGTAGGGACACCACTGGGAAAAGTAAAATAAAAAGATACGAGCTCATTGTCAAGCGTAAGCTGTCCAAAAAAAAACTGTAAGTATACAATATTAGTTGGTTTTACTCTCAATAAATAAACACTAAGTTTGATTGTTACTCTGTTTCTATTAACTTGGAGAGAGAAATCAATTTAAATGATGAAGTCGTAACACCCCCGCCAACCCGAACCCTTTTTCATTTCATAAAACTTGAGATGGGGGAAAATCCACGAGGGTTCGAATCAACGGGCGTGCTACCGCCGCACTTATCTCCTTGGAAATAAATGCAAGGCTAGATTAAAGCATACTAAATTCAAATAAATTAATCCTTACAACCAAGTAAATTGTTCATTAAATATTTTTAATTATTTAAGTGTTTCAGAGTTCCAGCGGAAGCTAAATCATAAGCTAAGTGGATGACAACTCTAAGTGATCTCCCTTTTGTTCCCCCGTCGATCACCCACCTGCACAATTACATTGAAAAGAAACAAGAGAGACAAGCTCCCAAAAATCGGAAAAACTGAGTAATTCCAACTCCATCCCGTAAAATACTTAAGTTGAAAATACTTTGTAAAATAGTAGATTAATAGGGTTGAAAAGCATAACACACATACACATACATATATACAATGAATAATCGCATAATTAATCCAATTAATCCAAATATTTAAGGAGAGGAAAGAGAACGCCAGTAAGCCAGGGTCAATCCCCTGTAACCACTTACTTCAACATTGTAGGCCGGGGTCAATCCCCCGTAACCACCTACGGATAACATAATGGCCATAATAACAGAGTCCCTAGTGTGCATACCCCTTCTACTTGGATCACAACAAGATAGAAGGAAGACAATAACTGAATAATCAGCATAGTAACCAGAGAACCTGTAGGGGCCGCTGAACCTCTCATACAGGGCAACTTGTTCATCATTTCCCTCCGATATTTCACTTTACGTGATTAACATCTTTTAATTCAAGTCATCACATAAATCACGTACACAATTACGTCATCGTTGTTCAATCCAGTGTGAATATATTTCATCCATCATAATCTCAATCCATTCATAACGGGTTCAATAACTCATTTCACAACCGTCACTTGAGTTCATTTATCACTTCATAATCATTTCATTATCACAAGTTCTTACTAATTCCAACTTTCATAAAATTTCAATAATAATAATAATAATAACGGTAATAATGATAACAATAATAATAATAATAATAATAATATTAATAATAATAATAATAATAATAATAATAATAACCATAACGTTACTAAATGACATTAAGCGGTTTTAATAACGTTATAATAAACATATTTGTCATATCGTATATCGTCCATAGTCATGATTCATAATCGAAATCGATAGTCTTCGTCCGTTTTGTCATTCGTTTTCATAATCCGCATTAAGTCGATAATCCATAATTATAGTCCATACTTATATATTTTATAAGCACATAATAATCACATAATCAATTCATTTTACACTAACGGGATCTATGTTTAGATGGACATCGGAGATTACCTCGTGACGCGTGCCCAAAAGTTAAGTTCACGAACGAATTAACACTCTTGATATTCCTCGTCTACGCAATCGGAATCTACATTAAACGTTAACGAGATCTAAGTTAGTTACCTAAATAACCCCTTTTTATATAAAATAAACAATTTAAATAATTCAAATAACTTAAAGAATTCTTAATGGTTTAAGTTTATGGTTTTCAAATTATTTATGAAATCATTTTAAGTTCTCAATTATTACTTCATCTTGGTTTTCATTAAATTAAACAACTATTTTAAATATAGAAAACTAACTTTATTATACTTCTTATTTTGTTTTAGAAAATTAAGAAATATTTTCAAGTTATAAAAGACTAAGTTAATTAATCTAAAATACACCAACTTAACAAGGTAAGTCAATTTAGGAAAGTCAATCATTTTGTAAAAAAAAAATAAAAATAAACTAATAACACTAAATAAAGGGGAAGGGGGTACTAAATACTTATTCTTTGAATCAGTTGAGATACACCAAGAAAAAAAAACGAAGGAAGGAAGGAACAGGGGAAGGGACGAATCAGGAGAGGAGAAGAGGAAGGAAGGTAGGCGGGTGGTTTTGATGGCGGTGGACGGGCGAAGTCAGGCGGACAGGCTCGGTGGGTCAGGCGAGGTCGACTGGGTGGCTGGCGTGGGTTGTCGACAGGGAGGCAGCAGAGGTGCTGCAAAAGGAGGTCGCGCAGGAGAAAGGTGAAGGGCTGGCGGTGCTGGGTGGTTTTTTTTTTTTTTTGCGTTTGACATGGTGGTTTCCGGTGGTGGTTCGAGTGGTTCAGGTGGGCGTGGCTGAAGGAGGTTTGTTTATTGGCGGATTGAAATTTTATTTTCAATTTTCAAAATCAAAAAATTCAGAAATTAAGGAAGAAGATAAATGAATTGAAGCAAACCTTTTGAGAATGTTTGCTTGAGTAATTTGGTGAGTAAAGTTCAGTATTTATAGAGGTTTTGGTCAGAATTTTTGAGCTTTGGGTCAAGCTCCATTAATGGTGGAGGTGAGGTGTGTGGGCTATGGTGTTTAGGCCTTTGAAATTATTGCCCCTAATATCCGAAAATTGTGGATTGAGTTTCAATTTGCTACTATCAAAGGCTGCACTTTTGTGTTGAAAAATTTGCTCCTTTGAGCTGGAATTCATACGTGAGAGAAGGGAGGGAAGGAAGATGGTGAATCAGTTTTCACCCCTTTCTCTTAGTTTTTTTTTTTTTGTTTTATTTTCCTTTTTCTTTTTGGCTAAAAGAAATATGGCTATGGACTTGTCTTTGGGCTTTGGATTACTAAAATGGATGGACAACTTGTACAAAGATACCCATAACTAAAAATAAAGAGTTTAATTTACCATAATTAAATTATTTTAGAAATAATCATTTAAATAAAACTTGTTAAATAAATCAAAACTAAGTGAAATTATTATTTTAATAAACATAGTTATCAGATAAAATCGCATTATCATAAAATAAATTTTAAGTGGAAATAATATTAAACCTTAATAATAATAAAAATAATCTTTGAAAATTCGGGGTATTACATCTACTCCTCCTTAAAAACAAAGTTCGTCCTCGAACTTTAAAGTTAGATATTTAATATTAACGAAATAGTAGTTTTGCGCTTTGTTAGTATTACGTTCGGTCCCCCTTAAGGAGTTTCGTCCCCGAAACTCGATAATACCTCAGAAAAGAGTTCAGGATAAGGCTTTCTCATGTCATCTTCTGTTTCCCAAGTTGCTTCCTCGGTTTGATGATTAGACCACAAAACTTTGACTAACTTTACTGCCTTGTTCCGAGTGTTTCTCGTTTTGGAATCAAGGATTCTAATAGGACGTTCTTCAAAGGTGAGGGTATCATCTAGTTTAATGGTTTCAGGTTGGATGACATGGGAGGGGTCAGGGACATATTTACGAAGTTGAGACACATGAAAGACATTATGAACATTGGCTAACTTTGTGGGCAAGGATAATCTATATATAGGCCACTTCCCCAATTCTTTCGAGTATCTCATAAGGTCCGATATAACGAGGACTCAGCTTTCCTTTTCTACCGAACCTCATTACTCCCTTGGTTGGCGAAACTTTCAGCAACACTTTTTCTCCAACTTCAAACTCTAAATCTCGTCTCCTTTGATCAGCATACGATTTTTGTCGATCCTGAGCTGCTTTCATACGTTCTTGAATCATCTCCAACCTCATTATTACCGTTATTATTATTATTATTGAAATTTTATGAAAGTTGGAATTAGTAAGAACTTGTGATAATGAAATGATTATGAAGTGATAAATGAACTCAAGTGACGGTTGTGAAATGAGTTATTGAAACCGTTATGAATGGATTGAGATTATGATGGATGAAATATATTCACACTGGATTGAACAACGATGACGTAATTGTGTACGTGATTTATGTGATGACTTGAATTAAAAGATGTTAATCACATAAAGTGAAATATCGGAGGGAAATGATGAACAGGTTGCCCTGTATGAGAGGTTCAGCGGCCCCTACAGGTTCTCTAGTTACTATGCTGATTATTCAGTTATTGTCTTCCTTCTATCTTGTTGTGATCCAAGTAGAAGGGGTGTGCACAATAGGGACTCTGTTATTATGGCCATTATGTTATCCGTAGGTGGTTACGGGGGATTGACCCCGGCCTACAATGTTGAAGTAAGTGGTTACAGAAGCTATTTGTTTCAGGATGTAGAGAGAAAAAGAAAGTGAATTTGTTGTCAAATGAAGCTATTGAATTGGAAATTTTCTTATATTTATGTACTTTTGTTTTTACTGCTTTTTGTTTTATAAAAGATAACCATAAAATCTATCTTTAAAAACAAGTAGTATTTATTTATTTATTAGCTATACAACATTTTTATTTTCTAAATTCTTCTCAATGAATCTTAAACTTTTGTTGACTTGGTATATCTTAAAATACTTCCTCCTTATTTTTATATTCATCTCAATTGCTTTTGGGGTAACTTAGATAGTTTTTGTGAGGCGAAAAGTAAAACGAAAAGAACAAAAAATTACACTAAAAAAGGGTTCTTATGCCACCCTTTTCCCAGTCCTTTTCTTTTTGTGCTTCGACCCAAAGCGATAGCTTCTAGCTAGTTCAGTGGATAAGATGGCTGCGCTCCAGCTCACTCAAGAATGGGACGACAGTGGTCCGCCGGCAAGCTCGTTCTGATATTGGACGTAGTACATTGGAATCCAGAAGCACCACCACAGTCCTTGGGTTTCCAAAATAGTGTAAAAAGAAGTGGTTCGAATCATTGCTATTTGACTCAAGTGAGAGGAACTAAATGAGCATAGATAGTATTAAATTTATCATTTTCTTACTGTCATCTATTCTTCAAGTATACAAATATCAAGCATTTATGATAAATTAAGAAACAGATTGGGAGTATAATATACTAAATATTAAATTTAAAAAAGATTGATATTCATATACAATAAAAATATAAGATTCTAAAACAGAATAAGGTAATAAAAACGTTTTAATGATTAATTTTTATTGTAATTAGTAAGTAAATGATGTAAAATGTGTTGCGACGAATTGATCAGTTTTGAATCATAAAATTTTAATCATAAACTCTATTGTAACTAAATTTTTCATGATATATAAGTTGTTCAACTTTAGATAAAGTATTTAATATCAATCACTCTATTAAAATATTTAGAGTAGCATAAACTTAATATTTGAATTGTATAAGTCGTGAATTGCATGGGTACTATAATAGTTCCTTTTTAAAAAGACATCCCCTTTTAAGTAGTTACGTAAAAAGTGGCAAACGGGTCTAACGTTTGGGTATATGTCGGGTCATTTCAGGTCATGTCATATTTGGGTCACTTTATATTCAAATTAGGTCCGAGTCCGGTGGGGTCCATTCGGATGTGTCTCAGGCCCATGAACTTTCGGGTCGTGTTGGTTTGATGTCCCAAGTCAATATCAAGTTATGTTATTTTGGGTCGGGTTGTATCGGGTCGTGTTAATCCGAGTCGGATTGGGTATGTAACGCCACGAAAATCCATAGTCTTAATTACTTATAATTGGCAGTAGAAACGGAACTTAAGTTTGTGGGTTATGGACTTATGGGCCTTGAATAAAGCAATAGCCTAAAATGGCCTATTAATATACAAATGCTTCTCATATAATAATGACTATCCATAATACAAAATATCCTAAACATCCCAAATTATACAAAGTCATTTCAACATAATCCTTCCGGAGCAACCTTGTCATAATTGAACTTGAGTCATCTTCATAATACTTGAATAATTACGAAAAATATAGAAAACGAAAAACAACTGGAAAATAACCTAAAATGAGTGGAAAACTCGGTAACTTTACTCCAACCCATAAAAACGGTTTTAGTTCGTAAACATTTTCACACACATGTATATTCTGAAATACAATCGGAAAACGTTATTGTTAACATTGAATAGTCTGCTAACAAGGACTATTTACATGAGCTTGGTTTATTGGGCAAGTACAGGTTTTGGACATAGCATAATTTCATCATTAACGTTCGACCACTTTGGTCCTTTTCGTACATCGTAAACAGAATTCCTCCACCTGTAACTACCCATTTACCAGTTCAGTTCATTACTCTAAGATAGCGGAACCATTTAGTTTTTAAAACTTGCATATAATTCATATCTCCGAACAACACCCATAAATCATATAATCATAAATCATTAATCTTGAATAACATCATATAAAATATAACCATTATATTTGTAACACTTCCATAATTTACATATAAACATTCATGCAATCACATATGTCGCACCTTTTAACATAAAATCACATGATTAGTATCACATAGTCGATCATACATACACATACATACGAGCACACACATATTTGATGGAAATAAAAGGTTACCTCATACGCTAATTCTTTTCATTTACTCCTTAAGTATCGTCGTTCCTTAACCTCAAAGAATCATCATTCATAACCTTCATTAATTCATAGCTTTCTTAACCAAGAAAATAGACATTGGGTTTCATGAATCATGATTTGAACAAAGAAGCAGGATGAACGTATAACAATTAGCAGCAATAAGTGAAAACTACCAGAGGATCTAACTCCTAGCTCCCAACTCCGAAATGAGTGATTTTTAAGTCTAAATTCAATATATTTTCGAGAGCTACAACTTTTATGAAGGAAGCATGGGAAAGTTCTGACTATAAGAACAAGATTTTGGGCAAAAACCAGTGCTGCAACATAAAATCAAAGGAAAATGGAAGTGGGTATATGGGGTCATTCATGGATACTCAACATGAAGAAGGCACATCGATGGAAATTCATATTTTGATTTGGTGGTGTTCGTGGAGGTTGTGGTTATAGTTTGTAATTTTGAAGTGGGTGAGAAATGGTGAAATTAATACACTATTTATAGTGGTTTTGAGAAGGAAAAACTCCATAAAATTAACGGAGGCTTAGTGTTGAAGTATACTTCTAGAAGCCTTGAGGAGCAAGGAGAATAGGCTTCAAAAAGAAGATGAAGTGTGTGGATGGTGATTATCCAAATTTAGGAAAATATTAAAACTATAAACTAAACTATAAGTAAACCATTGCCATAATAAGATAGTTAAAGTAAATACATATTTTAGAAAATAATATGAACCATTATCAAAGATTTAGGACGCAATTAAACTACTAAACATAATTTAATAATTAATAAAAACATATCTATATTCGGGGTATTACAGGGTAGGGTTGACCTTGAGGGTATCGCATTACTTCGTGTACGAATCATCTTTGGGTCAATTTATTCACAGTCACATTTGAGTTTAAGGTCTATTCTATTTTACGTGCTTTTTTTAAACTTGAATATCGAAATCCAGGTACGAATTACACATCTTCTGCTTCCTTAAATTAAACAATTGATTGTGTGTTGTCTATATTACTTAATAAAATATACAATAAGCATGTCATTGTGGAAGGTATTATTGGATTTATCTCAAGCTATATTTTGAAAATATTAGTGTTTTAATGATTTTTACTAATATATAATTAAAGATAATCATGACCAAAGTCTTACCTTGGTAAGCATACAAGTCAAATTGATGTAATTTTTAAAAGAACAAGCATACAAGTCAAACTAATGCAATTCTTAGGAAACTATGGTTGTTATAGTCAATGTTATTTCTCCCTAAATAATTTAATATGTAGTATAGGGTATGGGGTTTAGGGAATTGGCATTTAAGGGTTCTGGAATACCGTATTAAATACTTCCTCTATTTATAAATACTTTCTAAACTTCTCTAAAAATGAAATGTCATATTATCCATGTCATTATAGTGTTTTACTTTTGTTTTCCCCCTACATTTCTAGTGCTTGTATTAGTTGAATCGTTCTTTGAATGTCGTAGAGTTATTTACAAATGTTTGGAATAACATTTGTTCTTATTAGCTAAATTACTATTCTAAATTAATTGTGTCATGCATGTGATATTTAGAATTTTGGTTTGAATTAGAAGTTTCCTATTTTTTAAATGGTAGGTGAGAGGATTATGGAAGAGGAAGATTGTGTTAAATCTCTAAGAATATTCAAGGCCCGACCCTGGGCGTAGGCGGGAAGTGCGACGGCCCAGGGCTGGAATGGGCCCAAAAGCATAGAGTCTTTTGTTTACTATACTTAAAATAATTCAGCGCATACTATTCATGTAATTATCTTGTGGCTCAGTAGTAGTATTGGTGTTTCAAATCCAAAAGTAGCGGAGGTCGTATGTTCGATTTGTAGTCCTCTAGTTCTTGTTCATTTATCTCTTTTGGTTAACACTAATAAATAATACTTCTTGTATTTGGTGATGTTATCAACTAAATGACTTTGAAACGGTAAATTATTATTTCCTCTGTCTCAAATTTACTAATGTTCTTTAAGGTAGTGTTTGGATTCATGGATTTCATTTATTTTAAGTCTCAGCATTTGAATTCAATCCTTTTATTTGGTAAAACTTAGGAATTTGAAATGCAGAATTCAAGAACCCCTTCTTTCTCCACCACCACCGCCGATGACGCTGCCACTTTCTCTATCCTCTGGTGTCGCCTTCACTTTCACCACCGCCACCCTCTGCCTTTCAACACCACCACCATAAACGGACAAAGGGAAAAAGACATTAAGAGGTGAACTTGATACCTTAATATGTAACCCTCGTGAACAGTAAATTATTGTTTTTGCCATTAAATTCCCCAATTTTAGAAATTTAAACGACAAATTCAACAATTCTCCATTGAACTCGCTAGCAGTCATGGTGGGTGGTGGTCAGTAGAGGAAAGAGAATGGGTAATGGTGTTTGGACGAGGAGAGAGAATGAAGGGATGTGCTATAATTTGGTAATTGTAAATGACATCTTCATAGGTGTCATTTCTAAATTTTCAGCTGAAGGCTTTTTTTTTTTTTTGTTACCTTAGAAATTGGGCCAAATCCAGAATCGTAAATTCTTGGCTAGCTAAACACAGGATTTTGATCAAATCAAAAAATCTAAATGAAACTCCAATATTGAAACAGGCTATTAAGTAGTACTATATGATTAGTCAGATCAAAGATATATTGAGGAAAGTAAAGATGTATCTATGATAGAAACTAGTGGATAACTTTTTTATTGCGAAGCGAGAGATAAAAGGTATATGTGATGGATGACAATATGTAATTCAATACTTCCTTCACCTAATTTTTTACTCTTTTTTTTTAAATTAAAAATTAATTCATTGATTCAAAGTCATACGACATCTACAATAGAAGTAAAAACTAAACAAATACATATCAAAATGAAATAAATACAATTCTAATATGACAAAACCACGATCGTTGAGTAGATCTAACACTTCTGAAAACCCTCGTCTTTCACATCGCTGTCTGATGCAGCCTTCTGCTAGGGGGTCTATCGATTTTTTGTAGTTTTGAAGTAGAAATGGATCTATTTCAAGTGATTGTAAACGAAGTACTGACATCTGTTGCAAGCCCGCACAAATTTCAATCAACAAATCAACCTCTTAAATTACACAAAAACCCAAAAACAAAGTCTCCAAACTCTCACATGGAGAGAGATAAAATCCAATATATGGGTAGATATAACCCAATAAATAGGTAGAAAAACTCTCCATTAGAGAGAGACTGAAGTTTATTAGAAACATTAACATCAAAAGGAGAAAAGGGGCTTACCACCGCCCAAATGGGTGGCGGTTGCCCGTAGGTTGAAAATTAGGGTTTTGTGGGAGAGGAGAGAGAAGAGAGAAAAATAGGGAGATGAGGTGTTTATTTTTAGATTTTCAGAGTTTGGATCCACCTAATTTTTAACTGGCTACATATATCCCCTTTGTACGCGCTTATTTACTTTATATTACAATTTATATTAGATTTTAAAATTAAGCTTAATAGATGGGGCCTTTGTCTCTTGTTTCGCCCAGGGCCCATATAGTGTCAGGAAAGGCCTTGGTTGTTTTGATTGCCCTAAAATTAATAAAAGGATTGAAGATGAAACTAAATGATTGATGTCATTCAAGATCCATGATACTATCCATTCGGGTCAACCCGGAACCCTAAGTATCAAACAACCAAACCCGGAGATTCATGTTGGGGCCGTTTTTTATGCAATGATTATTTGGGTTCTTTATGAAGCGGACCAAAGTTTGGGAGATGTTGTGGCATTGAAGATGGTAAATGTTACCGAATTGTTTGAGGAAGAGACGGTCAAAGTTTTAGCATAAGAGATATGTTATTACATGCAAATTTTTACCATTTCATTGAGAAAATGTTTTGGAGTGTGGATGAAGAAACCGGGTCAACAAATCTAGTGGCGGATTTTGAATACTTTTATTTCGGGGGAACTTTTTAAACATATAGATACAAGTAAATACTCTCTTGTTCTTATATTAATTGCAATGCACGAAATTAAGTTATTTCCCCTCTCATCTTCCTCCTCAAAAAAACCCTAATCCTTTTCTTCCAGTTTTGAAGCTGCCATCATCCTTTTGATGGTGGTAAGCCCCCAATTCTTCTTTTTTCTTCTAGTTTTCATTATTTTTGTTATTAATAATCTTCCATTTTATCTCTTTTTGAGAGTTTTCCATCCAATTTTTGGGTTCTTTCTCTCCTTTCATGGGAGTTTGGAGTGCGGTTTTATTCTCTTCCCTCGTGGAAGTTTAAAAATTGGTATGAGGAATTGTACCTATTGGTTGAAGTTCAAGACCATCAACATCGAAGTATTGGAAATTCGGATGCGGTCAACATTGTTAAATATAGAATTATCTTCTCCAAACTATGTCAGAATGATAGACTTCCCCATCAATAGCTGCGTGATTCAGCAAATACAAGGGGGTTACGCTGTATTGTTCGATCTGGTTCATTGTAGTTTCTTCGAAGACGAATCTGATTTGATATTGTCTGATTATATCTTGCTTTTCTTTAATACTTATTGTAGATGTCGTTTGACCTTCAATTAATGAAATTTCTCTTTCAAAAAAAAATTGCAATGCACAGAATTCAAGTACAACAGAAAATCGGCCTTCGTATCTCTCTTCCTCCCTTTATGAATATCTCTATCTCTGGTGGTGGTTGATTTAGGGCTTGAGCAAAATGAGACAGGAAAAGAGGAGCGAAGAGAGAGGAAAGAGAAAAAGAAGAGTGAGGAAATGAGAGTGGAAAGGTCTAGTGGCATTAGAATCGGGCTTTGTGTTTCTTAGGCTAACGTATAACTGATCCGGTCCAATCCACTTGAACCGGATCATGATTAGTTTTTGTTAACTGATATGGTTCATAATCCGACCGGATCAGTTAATTAATCCTCTCCTTTCCGCGCAAAAAAAATAGACTTAACTTATCTAGGTTAGGTACCAATCGGATCGGTTCTTTAGTGTCATTTCGTGTTATTTCCACTAGTGGTAGGACATCAGTAACCACCACTAGCTAGGCCAAGACCTTATTGAGTTATTGGTATAGGGGTTGTTAATGGGTGACTTTCATTTTATTGATGTTTCATTATTTTTCAATTAATTGTTCAAATCAATATGGGACGACTAGATATGAAAAGTGTTGCACTTAATATGGGGATAAAGGAAATAAAAAAACGAGAACATGGTATGAATAAGATACAAGATTTTCAAGTGTAATCCAATGAGAAAAATTTATATGATATATTATTTAAAATTTACCAAAATAAAAAATAAACATATGTCACAATCTCATTGTGAAGCAAACAATTTGATTTCATAGTCTGATAAATTGAATGAGTCAAGTTATGAGTTTAGACATAACAATAACTTTTTTAGAACAAAACTAAAAGGAAGATGAACATGTACATAGTACATACTCCATCCATTCGAAATTATATAATTCGCTCCATTTTCATTATGTGAATCAAAGTTCACCAATTATTTATTTCTCTTTGATTTTTAATTACCAAAAAATTTTAAGTTCAATTTTTTAAATTTTAGTGAAAAATATTGCATTTCATCATATTTTTAAGTTTGAGATAATGTTCCTACAAGTTCGAGAAAGTTTTTTTGTGGACAAGTTCAGATCATTATTTTTTTGTATGTCTCGAATTACGTAAATCCGGGTCTGGTCTTATTCGCGAGTAAAAGGTTATTTTTTGATTGGGCTACTTTCGGGTTAGAATTAGGTAGATTTGGTTCGTGGTATCTTCCGGTACCATTCATGTTTAAGTCTGGCTAATTTTGGGCCAGGTTCGTGTCATTATTGTTTGGGTCATTTTTTGGTCGAGTAGGTTCCGGTTATCTTCCGGTATGCGTCATTTTTTGATCTGGTTAATTTCAGGTCGGTTCGATTTAGTTCAGGTTTTGGTCTTATTTTGGTAATTTACCTTACTCGTTCTGTTAGTTCCTTCACCAGCTCCTGCACCACCATCACTGGGACCAGACCAATATTTTGCTACCACCATACTGGATTTAAGAGGACGAAAGCTGCCACCAGAAGCGTCACGATGGACCAGCATTAATTACTTAAAGTGGAAAAAGGTTTAACAATAAAACTCTAATTGATCAGTGCACATTTACATTATTAGAAAAGGTGGGTTCATCAGAGCTTATGGTAGTATTCTGTGAGTTTTTGTAATCCCCCGTATTTTTATGAATTTTATAAATATATTTTAATATATAGTTATTTATATTTTAATATATATTAGCATTTTAATGATTTCATATTTCAAAAGTTGACCATTTTGAAAGTCAAAGGAATTATTTTAAGGATTTAAGGAAGTTAAATGTTTTGTTAGGCATGCTTTGAAAAATGTTTGAAATACTATTTGGATTTGGAAAAGAAGTTAAATGGGCTTGAGGAACCCAAATACTAGTCCTAGTGATGTTAGGAGTTCAAATCATCAATCTTATTCATCACCAAACTCTATTTGAAGCCCAATTACTTTTCCTAAGCCCACAAAGGGAAAACTATAAATACTCATAAACCCCAAATATTTTACCCACACATTATTTTCTCTTTCCTCCTTCCTCCCACAAGAATTTCGATGCTCTCTCTCCTTGCATTTCTTTCTTCTTTGCTCGGGTTTTTGCACTTTCGACTTTTCACTTTTCCGCCCAGCCGCTGCCGGCGATCACCGCCGCCCTTCCGCCGCCGCTGCCTCCCTTGGCCGGCGCTTCTTTTCCTCTTCCTTCTTGCTTTGGTTTATTTCTTTTCTTCTTCCTCAAGTTTCAATTAAAGATCATATTTTTATGCTTTATTTTGGTACTAATCATGGTTAATAACTTTAATTTACTGTTTAATGATTAATCATGGATTATATATATTGTGTATTAAAAGAATAAAATTTCAGATTTGATTATTATGTTTAGATTGAGTTTTTGATTATCAAATTAAAGCATGAATTTTTAGGGTGTTAAATATTGGAAAATCATAGTAGCATGTTATAAACTATGAAATTGATTTAATTTATGAATTAAGCATGTTTAAGTGTGTTTAAAGAGGGTTTTAATAAATTATATGCTGCTGGAATTTTTAGAAAAGCTGTTATTAAGAGAGTTTGTTGGATTTTAATGACTAGTATAATACTATGCTAGGAAGTATTAGTATTTGAAGATTTAATGGTAAAAACAACTTTTAAATATTTTTGAAGAGGATTTAGAGTATTTTAAAGTTGCTGGAATTTAATTAGAGTATTGACTTTAATTTATATTGGTTGTTTTAGGCGGAGAATTTTCAGTAGGCGACTTTTAAAGTGATTAACGGTGGCCTTTCAGTTTGTTTATACAAGGTACGTACATACCTATGTGTTATGTGAGTGGTATCATGATTTTAGGAAGGAAAAGTTGTGGTATCATGTATAGGAACTTTGTAAGTTCATATATGATTTCTATTTTGATTGGATTTTACATGTTTTATGCTTGTGTGCGAACATGTAAGGATGAGATTTGATTATGAGTTGAATATCATGTTTGTATGGAATATTGATGCAAGCATGTTGGATTGGGAACTTTATTTATTAATTCACATGGAGGAATGAATATATTTAGTGAGTTGGATCATGTTTAAATCATGTGTTCCCTTATATTATTATTTTCACTACTCTATGAGGACTGTGGGTCTTATTTGGTAAGTTGATAATTTATGCCTTTGAAAGGTAAGTTGATTGTTGGCTAGGTTCAACAAATAAGAAGGATTGGAATAAAAAGGGATTAATCTTGGATTGTAAGTCGTATGATCACTTATGTTAATCCTAAGATAAAAAGAAGTTCGATTGTGAATGTTTGATTTGAGATTTCGTATTACTTGTGTGTCATAGTAAGTAATAAATTATAAATCACATAAAGTGTAACTTGGATAGTAATAAACTTTAGACTGATGCACGTCTGAAGTTGGACAATCAGGAGTTGGGGTACATGGTGAGCGTGCCATGGCTTTTTCTAGGAATTGGATTGATCACCGTTCCTCTTTTTATTCAAAGGTTCCTCAATATCGCACGTCATTATGGAATACCGAGTCGCTCCCGTATTTCGTCTTCCTAGGGAAAGGCTGGTTTTTAGTTAGACAACTCGGTCCAATAACTATTCCATTTAAAGTAATAAAAAGATGATTAAAGTTTAGTTCAGTAGAATTTATCTGCATAATGTTATATTGTTATATTATGATTTATCCCTGTTTATTATTTCTTAGTAACATGTTAGGAATGTTTATGTATTGTTATGTAGTACTCGGCTTTGCCGATTACGTGCTTTATTTGTATGTGTTGATCATGGCTTTGCCTTATTGATCTCGTGATGACCCATTTTGGTGAGCGAGATTCTTTAGAGCATTGACATCTACAGGTGTGCAGATTTGCATCATTGGGAATCTGGGAATGGAGAGCTTGTGTAACAAATTGTTTTGTCTGTGGCTTTAGTAGAAACATATTATATTAAGTTTGGTTTTGGAGTAGACATTTTTAGAGTGTTGGTTTTAAGTACTTTGTTTATTTATTATATTTAAAGTATGAAGTTTAGTTATGTTTGTCTTCCGCTGCAAAATTCTGAATAAGCCGATACGTTTTCACACGGGCGATAATACTTTGATAATTCTCTGTGTTTTATAATAAAAAGGTATTTTAGAAAAGAGAGAATTGTCGGGGTGTTACAGTTTTTGTATAGGCCGAATGATTGAGGTGTCATTTTTTTAGTCGAGAGCTCTTACTTGGTTTTATGGCTTAATGTCGCAGATAATGTCATGTCTTTTGAGATGTTTAATTTGGATCAACTTGCTCATTGCTTAAACTAAACTAATAAATTGAATGAGTCAAGTTATGAGTTTAGAGTCAAGAGTTATCATACTGTTATTGCATATATGTTTTGTTTGTTTATGGTTATTTGTTCAGAAGTATCATATTAGGGTTTTTAATTAAGTTATTAGCTTGTGTGTACTCGAGTTTTTGTTGACTACGTGCTTTGAGTTTTGATCATGGCTTATGCGTCATTGATCTTGTGACGACTCATCTTTAATACTTTGGTATTGTTTGGCGAAAGTCACTCAATGTCACTGTATCAATTGGTCATACAATTATTTGAGGTCGGAGATCATAATGCATATGGAAACTGATGAGTGTACATGCTTTTGTTATTTTCTATAATTTGTTTCGGTTATTCGAATTGTTTGGAAGATTTAGAAATTATGGTTTATTTTCTAGGATTTGGATTTATTTCTGGATTTGGTTTTTAGGCCTTTAATGGTTCTAATTTGTAATAAAGTAGTATTGACTTTATTTATGATCCCATTAATTACTTTAATATGGCGGTAATATTTTTCTAAATAAGCCTAAACTTTTTCACATTTGGCGGTAATACTTTAATTATTTTTCGTTGTTTTGTAAAAAAATTAATGTATTTTAAATTAAGAGAATTATTAGGGTGCTACAGAGTATACTTTAAGGGGTTTTTTATTTAGAGGGATAAGTTCATTAGGGTTAGGGATAGGAAGGGAGGGATAGAAGTAAAGTGAAAAAAAAGACAATGTCAGTCCAACTATGGCAAGTTCACTTTAATGGTCCCAACTTTTGATTATGTTAGAGTAATTCTCCTAACTCATTGGCGTATCTTCCCAAAACAGTCCTGTATTTTAATTAAACTACTAGATAAGTTGATTGAGACTCATGACAATCATCCAATATCCTTTTTTTAAATTAATTGTAGTCAATGGAAGAATATAATGTGTCATAATTAACAAATTTAGCAGATTTATTGAGTTGATAGTCCGTCTTGGGATATAGACCCTCTAAAGTTGGGGCCGCTATGAAATAAATAAAAGTTGGAACCTTTTTTAAAATAAATCGGCTATGACTAGCATTGATAGTGTTAATTTCTCCGAAGAAATGTAGTGTTTGTTTAAGGGGATAGGGATAAAAGGGAGGATATATATAGGGATAAAATGGAGTAATACCTAGGATGGGGTGGTATAAGTAGGAGAAATAAAAAAAGTGAAGAAAATACAATTTTACGCTGAATAAAAAGGAGGAAATGATAAGAGAAGGTGAGAGTTTCTTTGACGAGAAGATTAACATATATCATCCATAAGAGCATTGTCAATGGTTGGATTCTTTTTGGGGGTCATCAATTATTTAATTACTTTCTCTCTCCTTCCTATCATATATGCCCAACTTACTTAAAAGACCATATTTTTTTAATCCCAATTGTTAGACTTATTTTTAGGGTCATCAATTATCTCTCTTATTTTCTCTCTCCTTATATCCCATCCCAATACCCAATGGCATCATGCCACATGTCCTTTTCTATTTCCTAAATCTGCCAACACTCTTCCTCCTCCCCAAATTGTCAGCTTTTGTTGTTTTGCAAAACCTCCATAAACGGTCTATGAGGAAGAACCGTTCATGGTTCTCTTTCCTCTCTTTTCTTCTCTTTCTTTTTTTATTAATATTTTCAGATTCTCTCTCCTCATAAACCTCTTGGGGTTCAACCATTGGCAATGCTCTAATAGGCCATCCAACATCTGGTCGACAACAATTCTTACTAATAATCAGATCTAAAATACAACCACAAATACTACATCTAAAGAAATTAGATAAAATCATTCTCGAGCACAACTCCCTAATCGTGGCTTCACATCTCCCATGAATATAATTTGATAACTTTGCATCTTTGACAATAATACCTTCATTGTACAAGCTGTAATTCTTCGTATGCAAGAATCATTGGAGTAAATGAGATCACAAATCTTCCAATTACACTTTTCCCTCACTTGAAATGCTAAAAAACAACTAAGTTTCCTCACAACTACCACAGATGAGGAGAAGACAACATCCATGAGAGAGGAGGAGGCAGAAAGGAAAAAATAATAATAGAAAACTGGAGGAGGCAGGCTAGGAATGACCACAAATAGTTAATTTATCCTAAGAAGATGAGAAATCTGGAGGAGGAAGATGAGAAATCTGGAGGAGGAGAGAAGGCGGATGGGGTTTAAAGAAAAAGAAGAGGAAGGCAATCCTAACTTAGAGAAGGTGAGAGTTAGCAAGAGTACTATTTTGGTTACTTTGTAACTTATCTTAATCTTATTTTCAATTAAGGGCGTCTCCATTTCACTTGAATTCTCCTGAACTTCTCTAAACTTATTGAAACATACTTAAGGTCATTTTATAAGGTGTTAAAACTTAATTGAACTTATCAGAATTTGACTAAATTTATTTGAACTTATCTAAACTTAAATGAACTTATCTAGAACTCATTAAACATGGAACTTTTTTAAAAGTAAAGAGAATGCACCCTTAAACCAACCAAGGAAAAAAGCTTTATATTCTCTCTGTCCCAGGGGCAGATCCAGGAATTTTTTATTGCCTGGGCCATATAAATCGAACAAGAAATTTAACTAACCAAAAATTAAGAAATATGAATTTTTGAATGACAAAGATCCACAATCATATGATTATATGTTCCAAAAACATTATTTGATACAAACTATTCTCGTCATCCAAATTGGACTCTCCTTGTTTTCATAGAATTGAAATCATCTATGATCGAGTCAATTGTAAACTTCTCAGCAATATCCTTCTCCATATACACAATCAAGTACTCCGATAGAAAGTTATCCTCCATCTTATTTCGCAAGCTAGTTTTAACAATTTTCATTGCTGAAAAAGTTCTCTCAGAAGTTGCTGTACTAACAGGAAGAGTTAAAATTAGTCGAATCAATCTATCAACTAAAGGATAGACATTGGACTTACCAATTTCAGCTAAAGTTCGACATAAATCAGTTATGGAGCTCAAATTTTTCATCTCATCATGATTAGAGACACATCGGTAAAATAGCTGAAGTTGGTACCTCAAATGAAACTGATCAGCTTCAGAAAAGTCTGCAGGATAG
This sequence comes from Beta lomatogona, assembly GCA_947646795.1. Lineage (NCBI taxonomy): Eukaryota > Viridiplantae > Streptophyta > Magnoliopsida > Caryophyllales > Amaranthaceae > Beta > Beta lomatogona. The sequence goes on along the minus strand of CANSNZ010001102.1, from coordinate 293,172 downwards.
TACTTTTCTCCAAGACGACAAATGTTATCCACATTGAAGTTTTTATATCCCTTGTAAGGATTCAAAGATGCACTTAAGACAAGAACCTCTGTTGTTTTCTCACTGAAACGACTATTTAGTTCCTGCAATTGCTGATCCATAGTAGCTGTGAACACATCAATTTTATAATGATGCTCCACTGATATGATATCTTTGTTACATCGAGATCGTATTAAATCGAATAACTAGCTTGCATATACGGGACCGGGAGTGCCATGTCTGTTGCAAAATGAGAGTACTTTGTCCAAAAGATCTTTCCAACCTTCATCTCTGAGATCTTGAATTGAGGATTTTGTATCAACAAGTAAATCCATATCATGCAAAATATCTTGTGATTTTTGTTGTAAGGCTCGACAAAGTAAATATGTGAACGCCATGAGTTCTTGCATCATATGCAAAATGAATACAAAATCAAATGCTAATAATTTTTTAAGAGCATAATTAGCATCCCCTCGTTGTGAATATGTGGCTCGACGATCAATGGCAATTTTCTCAAGTACTGTACGTGTCGCATTGAACATTCTTAATAAACTGCAAATTGATTTAAAATGTGAACTCCATCTAGTATCTCCAGGACGTTGCAATGTACCAATTTGATTCATCCCTTTTCCAGTATCAACCTCCTCAATTTTCAATCAGGTGCTCCAACTCAGCTACTTAACTATCCTGTAACTCATCATGACGCTTGGAAGAAGAACTAACAACATTCACAATAAAAATTAAATCTTTTTAAGAAATCATGAACCTCAGATACTTTTCTTGCGGCAGCAATAAAGAGATAATTGCCACTGATGGGCCAGACAATGCACATAATATGCATAAGGGCAATCATCTATAAACAAAGCTTGTAAACCATTCCACTCCCCACGCATATTGCTAGCTCCATCATATCCCTGACCTCTCAGATCTTTAATATTCAGCTCATGATTAGACAAAACTGTTGTTATTTCATCTTTGAGAGTTCTGGAAGTTGTATCTTTGACATGCACCAAGTCCAAAAATCGCTCTTGTACAATACCATCTTTATTAACAAATCTTATAACAATAGCCATTTGCTCCCTCTTAGATACGTCTCGTGATTCATCTATGATTATGCAAAATTTTGAATCACCAATCTCCTTTCGGATTTCATTATGCACTTTCTTAGCAAAGACATGCAAAATTTACTTTTGAATTGACGGAGCAATATATTTGGCATTTTGTGGTGCATTTGCTAGCACCACGTCTCATACATCCTTGTTATAGGAAGCAATGAGTTTTAACATCTCTAGAAAGTTTCCTTGATTTTTGGACTCGGCATTCTCAACATGTCCCCTAAACGCACACTTTTGAAATGTGAGCCATTTTACAACATTTATTGAAGCTGATAGTCTTAAACGATTATCTGCAATTTGTTTTGGAGTGAGATTTTCAAATGCAGTGTCTATATGACCTTTAGTATTCTGAATATTCTCCCAACATTGAACAGAATATCCATGAGCTGAATTAATGTCTCTTCCCATATGGGATACAAATGCACAATCTTTTCCACCAACTCTCTTCCAATTTCTAAATCCTTGTACTGTAAAATTATATGAACCAGCTTTCCCCAATGGTTTCTTATTGAAAAGAAAGCATAGGAAACAATAGGCAGCATCAGTTGTTGGTGAATACTCTAGCCATGTAAAAGTCTTAAACCAATTAGATACAAATCGACGTGGATGGCTTTCTGGACCTGATACGGGATACTCAGATAAACGAATTTGGTAAGGTCCAAACTCAATGAACTTGCCCACAATTTCTCGCTGTAACCCAGAGGGATAAATACTAATTGGCTTACGCAATGCTGGATCATGCACAAAAGAAGTGTCACTACTATTAGGTTGTTGATTCGGTATCTGAGTTGGATTATCTGAAATCACATTGTTCGTCATTTCACTAGGATCATCAAAGTTCACGTTATCAACATTTATTTCTGGAGTAGGTTTTTGTTTTTGGAAGTACAAATCAATGGTTTTTCTCTTCATATTTTAAACCTAGAAAAAAAAAATACTGAATTCTATTAATAATAGATTAAGACATTTTGAATAAAAATAAAAATTATATGCTAACTGCTAAGAAAAAAGTTATAATATACTTTGTCTAGCAATTAGCAATTATCATAGTTAAGTAATTGACTTTATTTATGACATATAACAATCAACTATTAAGTTAATATGCAATATAACAATAACATGATACAAGTCATACAAGTATACAACCAAAGAGTAAAAAAATAAAAAACAACGCCGTCGCCATCATGATTCATTGAGAATTATTGAAACAAACGCCATCAACATTCATCCCATCAGTACTTACTGTGAATTGTGATTTTATGAGAATTCTTGGATACTAGTCATACTACATTATATTATTCAAGCATAAGCAAAACAAGATTGAAGTTGATTGGATGAAAATTGCAAGAATTAATAAAATATAAGAAAAGTAAAAGGCACTTAATAATTAACTAATTAAATATAGGATTAAAGAGAGAAAGTACTTGTACTCTTCTGGGTGAAGTTGGAGAAACCAAGAAATTTTGAATTTTGCTGTCGCAGTGTCGCCTACTTCAACTTGCAGTCTCGCCTGATGCCTGTCAAGTGTATTGTAGCAGAGTGCAGATTACCGACTAGGGTAGGGACTAGGGTTAGGCAAACTAGTATTTTCAGTTTTTTGTAATTGAATATGTTTTTTAAACCTCGGGAACTCCAGTTTTTTGGCTTATTTTATGTATGTTATAATGGGCCTTTAAAATAGACTGATTTTTTTTCTGGACCAGGGGGGGCAAGGCCCAGGTAGGCCCCCCCCCTTGGATCCGCCCCTGCTCTGTCCCACCCACTATATTTCCTATCCTTATCCCACTCTCTTATTCTCATAATTCCTATCCCTCATGCCAAGTGCCTCGTATAGTAGATTAATAATAAGAAAATTTATCAGAAACTACCTTTTATATGAAACTTTTTATGAGAAACCACCTTTTAAAAATTTTGGCACAAAACCACATTTTATCAACTTTTTATTGTCTAAAGCCATCCCTTGCCGAAATCCTCCCATTATGTAAGGCATGTGACCTAATTAAAAACCCATTTTCTTCCCTTTTACCCCCATATCGAATTTCTATTGTGAGGATAATGGTACCAATTTAAAGGTTTTTAGAAAATTTTTGATAAAGAAGAAAGCTCTCAGATTTCTCAAGTGAGGAAGAAGGGGAACATATAGAGTGAAAATGGGGTTAAATAGGGCGAAATAGGAGTAACAAGTAAGAAAAGGGGAATAAGGTCATGCGCCTTGCACGCTAAGGTCAATGTCGAAGATTCTTTATCAATGGGAAGAATCCGGTAAAGGGTGGCTTTAAAAAGAAAAATAGTTGATAAAAGGTGGTTTAGTGTCAATCTATCTATTTCTATATCTATACAAATATATTAAAAGACGTTACTAAATAAGCTTATATGCAATGTGGCACTCTACTCGAGCTTCTAATGCAAGTGAATTATGTCCATGTGAGCTCCTCAATTAAAATAAATAAATATTGTGTCACTACAAGGTATTGAACACGTGACCTTTGAAATGAAAAGTAAGAGTTTAGCCATTAATACACTATCACTTTATCGTCTAATATTCCAAATAAAATATGATAAGTCTTATAATAATTATACTTAAATAAAAAGATTTAAGCAAGTATTTACATCCCTAAGACTCTTTTTACGGTATCAACAAGAGACTATTGATGACACATTCTCTTATCCCAATACCTTTTAAGCTATTATTTTCAAGCGTTCCTAAGGAAGCCTATATGCCACATGGCACTTTCCTCGAGTTTCTAATTCAAGTAATTTATGTCCATCTGAGCTCCTCAATTAAAAAAAAAATATAGATATTGTGTCACTACAAGGTAATGAGGTATTGAACACATGACTTTTGAAATGAAAAGTAAGAGTTTAGCCATTAATACACTATCACTTTATCGTCTAATATTCCAAATAAAATATGATAAAGTCTTATAATAATTATACTTAACTAAAAAGAATTAAACAAGTATTTACATCCCTAAGACTCTTATTACGGTATCAACAAGAGACTATTGATGACATATTCTCTTATCCGAATTCCTTTTAACCTATTATTTTCAAACTCAAACCTTTAAGGTTTTCTTTTACTTATCACGTCATGACATCAAATTTTCAATTTCTCATTGGGCAAAAATTATGAAAAGTAACAATATGAACTATGAAATTTATGAATAATAATATATTTGTTTGTTGTAATTGACCCGAGGCATTGTGCGGGCCAAAATAGTAGTATACCATTTAATGTGTGGGCTAACATGTTGCCCGCCACGTGTCAACCCTCTCTCAACGATGACATGACACTCATCTCTCATGCAAAAGCTCTTACCTTCATTTAGAAACAAAATACATTATGATATAATTTGAACTCACATCCTTATGTCAAAAATATGAAACTCCTACCAATGAGCTAACATATTAGTGATGCTCATTTAGTATTAAGTAAACTTATAAATGAATTCATCACAAGCTTTTAATTACAAAATAGAAGAAAGTAATCAAGAGTTAAGCTATAAAATTTTTGTATGCATATATAATAGAGTACATATGTAATGACTTCTTTTCTTTTTGCTAACACATTTACAAGAATAAAAAAAAACTTGGTGCATCACCACGTGTTGTCCACTTTCCTCTTAATTGCTTATATAGTGCCATGTGACCCTATGAAATTATTCTACTTTTGGAAAAACTAAGGAAAATGTTAGTAAGAGCTCTCAAACCCTTGACTCCTTAATATCCAACCACCACACTAGAGGTTGTACATGTGACAAAATGCTAATTGTCAACCCAACAATTACATCACTTTTTCTTATCAAATAACTCGAGACATTGGTCATGTCGAACAACTTGTTGCTTTTCAAAAGGTGGTTTCCAACAAAAATCTACATATATTTTAAAACTGGCAAAAAATTGCCATGTTTCCACATGTACTCCCCCTAACCAAATGACACAGATTAAACAATAAAATTATATGAGCTAAAAATTGAATACACAACCTCTCATTTAAAATAAAAATGCACTAACCAACTAATGTATACTAACATATATTCCTTAAAAAAGATCTACACTAACATATTAGTCTTTATGGGAAAAAATTATTTAATTAGATATCAGAACACTAATAGCTTATAGAAACAAGATAAACCAAAAGCCACTAGAATTAGAAAATATAGTATATTAAATGGCGTGCCTAAACAAGAAAAGGTGCTACGTGACACTCTCCCTAAGGGAGTTTTACTCTCTGTAATCCACAACAATTAAATAAAAACTAGTTTTTAGGCCCGGGCTATGCCCCGAGTACATAGCAACAATTTTCATATATTAATATTTCACTATAAAATCATAACACTAAATGTGACTTGGTGTAGTGGTTAAGACATTAATATATGAGCTTGAAGTCATGGGATCAAATATTATACAATGCATTTTCCAAGTTTTTAATTGTATGTGAATTATATGGATTAAGAAATCTTAATGGAGAGCGCCACGTGGCACCGTTCCTTGTTTAGGAACGCCTTTTAATATATTAGCATAGATAGAAATTGCATAGTATATGGTTAGATCACTGAACCTTGAGAACATATACTAAAAAGTCTTAACCAATGCAACAAATAACATTTTATGTTATCATTGTAATATTAATAAATAAAAATTTTCCTTACTCTAACGTAGCGCAAGCCTCAAGAACTAGTTTAGGTTTGTAAAACCGGTTTTGGTCTAGCCTGTATTAAAAAATAGAAGTCTCTTAGCTGCCTCGCACTCCTCCCTCTCTCTAGTCGCACCACTGCACCGCCACGACACCGGGCCACCGACGCCGAACTCTTTAAGTGTTTCTCTGTTTGTGGGGCACCATCAACAAGTGAAGGGGCTTGAGAGTCTCGCACAAGCCACCACGTGTCCACGCACCATCAAACTCGCCTCTGTCCGCCGACCACCGGAGGCCGTAGTCCACACCTCTCCACAAGTGACCACAACCAACTGGAAAGTTTGAATTCAGGTTATCTAATTTTTATTTATTTATGTATTCTTGTTTTGCGTATTGACATATTATAAATACTGCTTTTATTGTTTTATTTATAGCTTTGTCGATTTTGTTTTGGTTTCAATTATGCCTTTGTTCGACTGATTTATATTTATGTGAATTATTGAATATTGAAACTGATGAAACTAGGGTTCAGTTTAATTGTATAATTAATATGTTATTCATCGAATTATTAGATTGGTGATTGATTTTCATTTTATTAGTTTCCAATTGATTATTATGTTGCATGAATAGGGAAAGCTATAGAAACAGCTAATTCTAGAGCTTCTCAGAAAAATTAATTTAGGCAATTGACGATGCAAGAGAAGAAGTACGGATTGCAAATTAGGGCTCCAAAATCTAAGCAAAAGAATCATCAGACAAGACCTTCGGTCCCAAAACCCTTTTGCTTCAATGACGACGATGGTGATGATGTGGAGGGAGAAATTTCTCGGCAGGCTACTAAGAATAAGTCCCTCAAAGATGTTAGCTCTCTTTCTCTCTTTATGGGTTGCAAGTTTTTGTACTTTGGGAGAAAATGAAGGTGAACTTTGTATGCTTTTGTTTTTCCTTAGGTTGAGGAGCAGTACAAGAAAGCCTTGGAAGAGGACCCGTCAGTATTTGATTATGATGGAGTTTATGATGAAATGAAATCGAAGGTTGTTGAGCTGAAAGCGCAGGATAGACAGCAGCGCCAGGTAATTATCTTATTCATCATTGTTTTTGTTAATACTTTGTTTAAGTTTCTTGAGAGATGTATACAACAATATTTGGGTTTTGCTGAACCAATTTATCGAGTAGAATCGAATTAGCAAAATGATGATGAAATTATATGGGAATTGTAGTGTTGGGTTTACTTACAATGTATATGGATTAGAAGTCTAGAATGTTTGGTGGTGTAAGTGCTGTTCTGCATGAACTTTAGTTTCTTAGTATCCATGTTGATGGTTGCCACTGCTCACTCTGAAGACCATGAACATAATTATTTTAGCCAGAAAGTGGATGTGCTTATCATTTGGGCATGTAGCTTTGCTGGATACTTTTGCTTGAGTTTTTTTATGTAATTTTTTTGGGTAAGAAACGACGAATAAGTTATTGCTTGTCACAACCCACTACAAGCTAACATTCTAGGGGGAGAGCAAACTTCTAGGAAAGACTCCTCAACCTCAAAGAATCGTCAACAAACAACAAGGCTGAAACAGGCATGATTCAATCTAAATCTAAACATACCAACCTATTCCTTTTAAGGTAATGTCCACAATTCATGAGAACTACTAATTTGCCTAGTTAATGTATTAAGTATACTTCACAACAAAAAAAATTTGAATTTCCTTTACACTAAACTGCAGAGTATGAATTTGGAGTTCCATGGGATTTCATTTCTAGACCCCCCATATACTACATATCACAGGCAGGATAGTTGCAGCAAAAACCTGTTTCTAAATTTGGACTCCTGTTTATTATTTCTGATCAATCTGATCAGACCATAGAATGTGTTTGCAGTCCTTCTAATCCCTGTCATTACCTGATTTCAGTCCAAATTTTGCAACCATATAAACATTTAAAAAATAAATGCCTATGACTTTTAACTGCATTATTACAAATTAGGGAAGGGTCATTGTTAATGACACCATATATCTGTAGTTTATCTCTTGTTGTAAGTCTTCGGAGTAAGGATGGCAATCCAGTCCGGATCCGACCCTAGTCCACTCCGATCCGAAGGAAAAGCGGGCCGACTCCGACAAAAAAATAATCCGAATCCGACTCTGTTTAAATAGTCCGACTCCGACTCCGAGTCGGAGGAGGGTCGGAGTCGGATCTTTTAAAGTAATCCGACATCTGACTCCGACTCCGACTTCAAGTCAATTAATCCTTTTTTATATTTATGTTACTGTATTATTTATATATAATCTGACTTCGACTTTCAGCCAATTGTATTATGTAAGATTTTCCCAGTGAAGAAATGATTGTTAAAAATAATAGTAATATCTAGATTATTTGTACTATATAAGATTTCCATATGATTATTAGAAAAAATTTGTAATGATTAGAATATTGTATTATAGAAGACTTTTCTATTATAAAAAATGGGCGGAAAAATAAGTCGGATCGGGTTCGGAGTCGGATATTTGGATATTAAGTCGGATTGGATTCGGAGTCGGATGTTCTGATTAAGTCGGGAGTTGGATTTTCGGAGTCAGATGTCGGAGTCGGACTCGGATTTAAAATCTGACTTCTTGTAGGGTCGGAGTCGGATTATGCATAATCCGGTCCAAGTCCGACCCGTTGCCATCTCTACTTCGGAGGATAGCTAAGCAGGCTATGAACCTGTGCCTTGTCCCAGAAACAATGATGCGAGGGCACACGAAGATCATTTTAGTTTTTTTAATTGAATATTTGCTTCTTGCTCCCAACTGTTCTGCTGTATGAACCCTTTTCAGGTATTCTTTTGTATTGCAAATTTGGTACCAGTGCTGCTGCAATTAGAATCAGGTGTACTCCCACCAGCTCCCTCTTTGAGACTTTATTCTAGACCACACTGTGAATTTATTGACCCACAAGTTTTCTTTATTACATGCAATGTTCTATAAATGCTTTCCCACAGCATGTTTCTTCCAAATTTCTACATTTGTAATTCCCAAGCCTCCCAACTTCCTCTTCGTAGACTCTATTCTAGACCACTTATCGTGCAAGATAAGCTATGCCCAACATATATTTCTGGAAAGCTATGGGCAATATGACCATGCAAATTCTTATATGGAGCAAGCCACACCATTAGTTGGATGGTGCGGCCAGTCCACAAATAAGGTTAGCTAATATATTTTGAGGTTATTAATTAATATACTAGGGGTTATTTATAATTGTTGCGGTTACTTATTAGGAAAAATTGTGAAAAATAAGCCAACCTTTGGGCTAGGGGTGTTAATGAGCCAGGGTGGCTCGCAAACTATTCGAGCTCGGCTCGGTCAAAACCCCACTCGAGAGGGCTCGACTCGAGTTCGGGATCGGCTCGAGACCTTAACGAGCCGAGCCTGAGCCTCCTTAAGTTCGGCTCGAAAGCTCGTGAACAAGTTCGAGAATATTTTAGATAGTTTTTATATAGAATAGTAATGTCCCACATCGATAGAAAAAGTAAACACCAACCTTGTTTTCCCTATATAATATTATTATCCTCTAAGTCTTTAAATCTACTTCTTGTTTGATTTGTGTTATTTTATAATATTAGACTATATAGAAAGTCTTCCATTTGTAAATAAAAAATCAATTCTAATACCATAATTCAATCACTTGTAAAAAAAAGGAGCTAGCAACACATTTGCAAATATAATAGAACATGCCAGCAATCACTTTACAAATCTTGAAAAAAATGAGCACACCTGGCAGCAAGCTAAGGCCAGCACACACATTTGCAAATATAATAGAACATGCAACAAAATGACAAATGCATCTCCTCTTGCTGTACTGAATTTAATTTTATTCGAAGTCATATAAATCCCACATCGGAGATCTGGAGAGGAAGCAAGAGAACATTACCAGTAGGCAGTAGCGTAGTGTTCCTGGAATTTTAAAATTCCCACATCGGAGAGGGAGCAAAGTAACAAGGGATCTGATTTATTAAAAAGGCTTGTATAGATTAAGATGGAGTGTATGGATGTTGGGCCTTCTGAATTTATTGATGATCAGCCTGACATGCATCCTTATTAAGAGTTTGACAAGTCTTCATTGGGCTGTACAAAGCCCGGTAAATGTGGGATAACTTGGATTATTTATTGTTTAAAATTCCGAGTTTCGAGCCGAGCCTAAATTTTTGAGCTCGATCTTAACTATTTTCGAGCCGAGCCGAGCTTGGACGTATTCGGTCTCGGTTCGGCTCGTTAACACCCCTACTTTGGGCAATCTTCTTAAAATAACTCATTCTTTTGATTATTTTATAATAAGTCTAACTTTCATACCCCTCAATTTTAAACAAGTCGAATAACTTATGATCGATTCTACGAGTAAGAGCCTGTTATTTTTTGTATTTATGTTCATATTTTTATAATTTTTTTTGTATTTTTGCATTGTTTTAAATAGATTTTTTGTATTTCTTTGTATTTTTATAATTTTTTTTTGAATTTTTGCATTGTTTTAAGTAGATTTTTGTATTTGTTTGTATTTTGCTTTTTTACAATTTTTTTATTTCCTTTTCTCCCTCCTCCACCCCTCACTCCACCACTAGGAGACCACCACCTCCACCCTCTCGTTAACAGCGAGCGCACGCCATTTCCTTGGCATGAAGAGGTCGGGTAAGTTTGTTGAGCGACAGAAGGAAATAGAGCTGGCGGAGATGAAGCTCTTCCTTGGTGCGAACGACTGATACGACGCCGTCAAGATCCGTCTCATCGGAATTACATATAAAACATAAGAAGCTTTAACAGGATATGAGAATTCTTCAAGTTTTCCATCTTGTGGAATTAATTTAGATGTTGCTACTAAGGTTGATTGGCAAGATGTAGAAATGCCCATTTTTGTTTGAGAAAAAGTATTGGGTTTTACTTTTAAGAGTTGTTAGATGTTAATTGGAGTTTGAAAAATTGAATGACAATGAGAAAAAGGTTTGGGGGGGTGTGGAGGGGTATATTATATATACAGGAGGGAGAAGAAAGGGGAGGAGAGTGAAAATGAGAGAGGAGACACTACACGTCAGAAGGAAGAAGGAAATTGCATTTGCAGGATACGAGAGAAATTACAGAAGACGAAAAGGCTGTGGTGGCGTTGTGACTCGCGATTGTGAAGGAGGCGAGAAACACGCAGAGCGAGAAGAAAGAGAAGGAAAAGGCACAACAAGAAAAATCCGATAATGGCTGTGAAGGAAGGAATACATCACTGAAAGTGGTGGCCATTGTTGATGTTGTTGTTGTGGTGATGGTGATGGCGACGCTACATAGAGCTTAGTTTTAAAAAGCGCGCATTGGGCTCGCCTAGACGCAAGGCGAGTTCAGGCGACGAGGAAAATGCCTTCAACTACTAAGGCGAGGCGACCAACTGGAGGCGCGATGAGGCGCGTGCTTTGTGCGCCTTTTCAGGAGGCGTGAAGCACAAGAGGCGCTCGCTTTTAGGGAGGATGCGTGCATGTGGGCCACTTTTTTTTAAATTTTTTCACATTTTTGCTCGACATCCTCTGCCTTTGCTATGTGGAAACAAAACCCTAGAATAGTAGAACTTACCTGACTGATGCCTTTGCTCGACATCCTATGCTCCTCGTGGTGGCCAGGTGTCTCCATGTGGTGGTCGCTTGTTGCCGGTGGTCGCACACTCCTCGCCGACGCCTCTCCTTCTCTTGCCGGTAAGTTCTCTTCTTCTCTTCGTCTTCTCCTCTTTGTCTTCTCTTCGTCTTCTTTCTTTCTGTCTTCATCTTCTTTATTTTTACTCTACCATGATTTGTTTTTTCGTCCTCTTACTCTCTCACTTCATTTTTCCTCTTCTAGTCTGTTCTCTCTGACTTTATTTATAAGGCAGTAAGTTAAACTTTTTTTAATGTAAAACATTTTTTTATGAAGCAGTGAGTTAGTATAGGAGCAATTAGTTTTTTATGTTCCATCATATTATATTATCTCTTGTACCTACGTTAATTAGTTTTTGACACTTTGTTTGCATTTCTTGAAAACTTTGTTTGCAATTAGGCTAATCTTGAAACCTTTATTTGCTTTTCTTTCTACTTGGTACTTTGACTTGTTTCGGTATTGTAGCAATGAACTATGCTTTCTTATATATACTATTATGGGTCATTAATATAATATCTATGTTGTTTTGAGTATTACATTGCTTCTTTATTTGATTTATAAGTTTTTTGGCACTAGAGGTGCACCTCGCCTACGGGATGCGTGCGCCTTTGCCTACGGGATGCGTGCGCCTTTGTCTACGCATCCTTCGCCTTGTGCCTTTTAAAAGCAAGGCGGAGAGAGGAAGAAAAGCAGGTGGCGGCGGCGAGGAGAGACATAGAGAGGGTTTGATATGGTGGAGCAAGTCATTGTTGGTGGGGTGTATTAGGCGAGGGGTTGGGGTTGGGGTTTTGGGGAAGGAAGGAGAGAGAAAGGAGAGGGGGGATGGAGGAGGGAGAAGAGGTTTTTTTTTTTAAAAAAGAAATATTTTATTTTTTGAGGGAATAAAAAAAGAAATATTTAAATTAAGAAAATAAATTTTAAATTTAACACAACATTTAAATTAAAAAGTACAAAAAAATCAGACCAATTAAAAAGCAACATGTGTCATACGTAACTTGTTAAAGAGGTTAACAATAGGTCATAACTTGTTTTGAATAGATGGGTATAAGAGTTTGACTTACTATAAAATAATCAAAATATTGACTTATTTGCATAAGATGGCCCAAAGGTTGGCTGATTGTTAACAATATTTCCTACTTATTAATATACTAGGGGTAACTTATAATTGTTGGGGTTTTATGTTTTGTGTTTGGAGTACTTGTCTTAGATTTTACCAGAGGTTACTTATTAGTATACTTGGGGTTACTTATAATTATTGGGGTTACTTACGAATACATTAGAGCTTACTGTATAATTATTGGGGTTACCTGTCTTAGAAATTATTAGGGGTACATATGAACGAAAGGGGTTACTTATATCTTAATAGAGTTAGTTTGTCTTTCACATGGTTTGTTAATTATGTGGCCAGCAACGTAAAAAACGCATTGATATGACCATTATGCCCATCAGACTTGTATACTTAGGAGCACATAATTGACATGTTGCAGTCTTCCCATAAATAAAAGGTTTTTGGCACTCCAAACCTTGATTTCTAGCCGATATCCCCATTTGGTCTATCAAATGCTCATACTGAGGGCTTGTTCGCCAACAACTTTTGAACTAGCTTTTAGTGTTTTGATCGAGTCAAAACACTAATTAAGTGTTTGGCATGGTGTCGATACGACTCAGCATCGACACGGGTACAACACGACACCGACATGGGTATGAAATCCGTGTCAAACCCATCGGACACTGCAGCGCTAAACCCTAGATGCTCAAACCCTAGAGTTCGAATGTGAAGAGGAAGAGAAGAAGAGGAGAAGAGGATAACTCACCTTGACTCGCCGAGCTTCGAGCTCGCCGGTAAGTTTCATCTCAATCATTCTTCACTTCTCTTCCTTTTCTTTTCGCAGTCTTTTCACCTTCTTATCTTTTTTAATTCTTTTTCGTCCTTAAGGAGTCCACGTGACTTTCTTTTTCTTTTTCTTTTTCCTTCTCTCCTTTCCTTCTTTTGCTCTCTTTTTTTAGATCATTTTTGTTCTTATAGGCTAAGATGTTGTTCTTTTTAAACAATTACCTTAATTTTATTAGTATATTATAAATAGACAATCATAAAATCTAAATTAGCGGGTTAATTATTAAATTTATATCATAAAAATATTAATTTCGCATACCCGTACTTGTGTCCAAAGTTCAGACAGAGTCCCTGTGTGTCCTGATTTTTGGAAGTGCCGTACCACGCACTTGGACTTGTACCCATACCTGACACCTCTGTTAGCCAGACTTCGCAAAATTTGTCATATACCGGCACAGGTACGAAATACGTGTCAGATCCGGCAACTTTCACTTGGACACGGTGGCGCAAAACCCTAGATATTCAAACCCTAGAATTCGAATGTGAAGAGGAGAAGAAGAGAAGAAGAGGAGAGGAGGAAAAAAGGTTAACTTACCTCGACTCGCCGACCAGAGTTTCGAAATCGCCGCCGGAGCTTCGAACTCGCCGATATGAATCATCTTTCTTCACTTCTCTTCTCTTCTTCTTCCTCTTCGATCTTCTGTCGCCTCAGCCTCACCTTCTCATCTTTTTTTTTTTTCCCTTTACGAGTCCACGTGATTCTCTTTTTCCTTCTCTCCTTGTTTTCACGTGACTCTTTTTCTTTTTCTTTTCTTTTCTTTTTTTTCTTCTCTCTTTTCCTTCTTGTGCTCTGTTTTAAGAAAAAAAATCATTTTTGTTCGTCTAAGCGTATGGCAGGTTGTTATTCTTTTTAAACAAATACCTTAATTTTATTAGTACTAGCATTTTTAGCACGCTATGCGTGCATGTCATTTTAACCTTTTTTTTCTCAATTAATTATCCATCAGTGTTGCAAAAAAATGATTTGAACATACATTTATAATTATTTCTAATTTTTCACATTATCCATTAGTCCTCTGATTTTTTTTTTAAATTTTTTTAATATGTTTTTCTTAAATCAATGTTTCGTTGGTTTAGTTGTTTGTACATCATTATTCAAATATAGTATTGAGAGAAGGGAATATAAAACAAAAGAAAGGTTGTGCTCAAATAAAGTGGAAGAATTTGTATATCAGGTTCAATCGTTGAATATTAATAAAGTGAAAGAGTTTGATTAATATAACAGAGATTACCGGATAATAATCAACATTTAGGTTTTAAAATATTATCAGTATAATTTTTAATATGAAATTCAAGTTTTAAATTTTTCTTCTGATTCTGTCAATCAAGTTATATTGTAAATTTAATTTTTTATCAGAGTTTTTCATACATATGTAAGAAGAGGAAATCATTCTTCTTAATTTAATATTTAATTGAAATTTCAAATTAAATTCCATTGTTAACTTGTTCAATATATATGGCAAGTAGGAAGAAGAAAAGATTATTTAATATATATGACAATTTAAATTCATTAAGGGTATATTTGACATTCTGTAGGGGGACACCATCTTCCTCCCCTCTTCAATTATAAAATCTAAATTACCGGATTAATTATTAAATTTTGTATTATAAAATATTAATTTCGCCATACCCGTACGCATGTAGAAAATCCGGACAGAGTTCCCATGTCCTGATTTTTTTGGAAGTGCCGTACCAGACACTCGGATTTGTACCCATACCCGACACTCCTAGCCAAGTCCAGGTAACATAGCCTGACACTCCTAGCCGGTAACATAGCTTGTCGTCAACTACTAGATCTAGGGTTTCCCTTTCTCCCTCTTCTACTTTGGGCATATCCTAGTACAAATCTCGGATCTGACACGTATTTCGTACCCGGATACTTGTCGAATCGTCTTCACACCGGTATGCCGGCGATTTTGCCGTGTGAGTATCATAGGTCTTGACAAACCATTATGTTTATGGACAACAAATCTCTCTTGTACAAAAGCCCCCTCTCAGCGATCAAATCAGGTAAAATCTCTTTTAACCTAATGCACAAAACTTTGGTAGTACCCTTGTAAATTACATTGCAACAAGCAATAGGTCTATACTCCATAACATTATTGGGGCAAACCCCCTTAGGCACCACATTAAAAATTGTAGCATTCACTTCTTTCAACAATTTACGTGACTGCAGAAAATCTAGGATTGCAGAGGTTACCTCACTTCAAACGATAGACCAGGTATCCGTGAAAAAGTAGTCACCAAATCCAAGCAGGAATAGATAGTAATGATGTCTTCACTTCATGAGCAGTGAACTACCTATTGAGCAAAGCACTTTGTTCTTCGAGCAGCACAGGACCCTTGACAATAATAGCACCTTTTACTGGAAGTCTATTAGGTATGGGAGTACCTAGCAGGGCCTTATAGTAGCTCACTATCATTAATTACATACGCTGTGTTTTGAATTCTCCTGGCTTTGATTGACTGGTGTGGTGGAACAAATGGGAGTTTTTATCACCATCCTTACACCAGCTCAACTTAGCTTTCAGCCCGAGAAAAGAAAGATAAAGTTTATGCACTCTTCTATACTCCATATTTGCATCATCTTCTGCCTTTCATGGGTTACTCTGGAACTTAGCTTGGTACTTAGTGAACTTCTGATGTGCCTCAATATCAGCAGCATTCATATCTGAAGAGCCTTCAGCATTTAACTTTTTAAGAGCCTCCTTAATCAGCTTCAGTTTACACCTAAGCACTAGTGACATTACTTAGTGGGGAGGAGTTAATGATGGACTGAAAGTTAGGAGCTTGAGATCTACATTGCATAATATTTGAAAGGCTGCTTTCCAGTATTTATTTGGGGACACACATTCACTACGATTGGACTATGGTCAAAACTAGTTTCTGGCATAAAACTCCACTCACCATTCATCGTTGACCTTGCAAAAAACCCTACTATCACCTTGTTGCTTAGTGTTCCATGTGAACAAACAACCACTAGTATTCAAATCACTCATCCTACACTCATGCACATCTGAATATCTTCTGTTCCTTTAGGTCTCACCAAAGAGCCAATTTTTCATCAGGCTTCATTACACAATTAAATCTCCCATTAGAGTCCAACTGCACTTGTGGTTTAACATCTCCAGATCATGCCACACCATCTTCCTTTCTTCAGCACAATGGAAATCATATAAGAAAGTACAACAAAAAGAAAAGTTGCCAGCAGACACCACACAAAGCATAAGTTGGCTAGTAGTGGTAACAATGTTAACCTGGAAGCTATTAGGATTCCAAGCAATCACAATATGACCACCCTTGTGAGCAGCAGAGTTGGATGTAAAGCGCAACAGTTTCTGGTAAAGGACTCCATATTGGCAGCCTTTACCTTTGTCTCAAGGAGACTAACAAGGCCAACCGATTTCATATTTAGTAATTTCTTAACATCCAGCTGTTTGACATTCCAACATACTTTCTCATCCATGCTCTTCAGGAGGTTGGCCCCATGTGTCCACCCTCGTTTCACTTACACACTGAGTCTGACTCATAACAACCTCTTGTTCTTGTCCTTCAAGAGCCTCAAACCCATTCTGCAACATAGGGAGTCTTGGACTTGTCAAAGTGTCCTAGCAGGGTTCCTCACACTATGAAATTCAGTCTCTTGTGGATCTGTTGATTGGCTAGGGCCTGCTGAGCTTCTTTAGGTCTCCATTACTGTCTTCTGATAGGCTTTCCTACACTCCTGTGCTGAGTGCCCCATCCCCTTGCAAGATGTGCAACAGATGGGTTTCCACTCATATTCAACTTCACTGTAACGTGCTGATCCTTCTCATTGATAAAAGCAATCTCATCAGGGAAGTGTTAGTCCATCTGCACCTCAATCAAGACTCTAGCATACTGGAGCTTCTCCCTCTCATTAGTAGCTTGATCAAATTTCAAAGGTTTCCCTAATTGGCCAGCTATCTTGTAAAGACACCTCTCACCCCAATACTTAAAATCAACTAACAGATGCACCCATGTTGGGAGAGTCTTAATATCCTCCTTTATGATGTCCATGGTGGGACTCCATGCTTTTAAGATAACAGGTTTGTTATCAAAGAAGGGGTGATTATTAGCCAAGACATGGTCTCGTTTCTCCATTGATCTAAAACGCACAATAAACACTCCATAGCTACTTTGTCAACAGCTTGGTTCCTCCATAAATAATAAAACCTTCCATTACATGAGGGGGAGGGTTGACACCAACAACATAACAAAATAGAGAAGAGTTCCAAAAGTCTATTACAGGTTGCACATCCTCAATATCAGAGGCATTGTTAATACCAACCTCATAGCCCATAGGGACAGGAACAATACGTATTGCTCTATTGCTTTCGCTGTGAGCTTCTGAACATTGAACAGTATCGAGCCAATCCGAGAAGCGAGAGCGCAGCTCAGATTGCTGTTGCAAAGACTCCAGGGATGTTCGAGGCGATAGAATCTCTTCTTGGATCGTAGGAATAATAGCATTAACATCCAGGGCCGAGACCCCCAATAGTTTAATCCATAGACTTCATTGATTTCGCCTGTGAATCTGAAATTGGACCTTTCATTTTCGCGGGTGAAGAATTTGTCGATGTTGCCTTTATTTGACCTTAGATTTCCTTGCCATGGCTACCAGCTCAAAACGCACGCGGAGAGGGAACCTAGAGAGAGAAGCTCAACATGTTGGGGTTTCACCTAACCACCAACTTTCTCAAGCTTGAAGTTATCTTTCTTAAAATTTCCGTCACCTAATGTTGTCATCATAACTATTTTAGATGTGTATGGCAAATTCTTTTATGAGATGATTTGATAGTCACACCAAGTATTACTCATTAGTTAAAAATATACACTACAAGTTAATTACTAATGTTATTCAGTTGTGCCTATTAGCAGTAAATTGCTAGCTTCAAGCTGTCTTATAGAAATGTGATGAAAATACAGATTACATAAGTTGCCAATGAAAAGCTACAAACAAACTTGGGAGCTATCAAGTTCTACAATAAAATACTTAAAAGTTGAGGAGAATACACAGAAATTAGTTTTTCGTCAAATTGTCCCGTAAGTGTTACAACATTGCAGTATTTGAGTTGAAATTGAGATCTTTGAGACCTCTCGAAGGGGTTTTGCCTACAATTTCTTGTAGTCGTCTTCTACACCTACCCTAGAATTCTGGTGTTGGATTCATTCATTGTTCTTACATCTAATTTTCCTGATAGTCTGATGATATGGTTTCTTAGCTTCACTTGGTGATGCTCACTGGAGAGTTTGGGGACTGGGGAGGCATGCCACTGCAATATTTGTATGTCTGTGCATTTATAAAGAAAGTTGCAGCTGTGCAGTTCATTTGGATGTGGCTGAACTCATAATAAACATGTAGCCTCGATGTTTGTTTTATCAAGATCTACAAATATTTCATTTTAGAAATTTTCTCCTCTCTTTATTGCTTTGCCTCTCTGTGTATTTGTCTATCCTTCCCATCTAATCAGTGTTTTGTCCTCTTCTAGTAACTTCTTTTATGGACTTCTACTTTTCAGTATTTGGTAATAGAAATTTCACCTCTGACATTTCTTTTGATGCATTTTCTGTAATTATTTCAGCCAAAATACATTCAAATCCTGAAGGAAAAGGCCCAACGACGAGAAAGAGAACATGAGGTTGTTTATGAGAGGAAGCTTGCAAAAGAAAGAACCAAAGATGACCACCTTTTTGCAGATAAAGACAAGTTTGTCACTGGTGCTTACAAAAGGAAGCTTGCCGAGCAGGCAAGATGGATAGAAGAGGAACGCTTGCGTGAACTACGTGAAGAGAGGGATGATGTAAGTTTTTGTCTTTGCTTTTAGATGTTGTGGTATTTGTGTGTGCTTCTTGTAATTGTGATGCAACTTAACCTAGTACTTTGCCATATTCATATTGAATACGAGAATAGATTACGTGTTTCATGGAATATGGAACGACAAGCCTAGTAGCTTATTATTAGTTACTGTTGAACTTCGAAGAAGAATTATCATCGCTTGGTTTAATAATACCCATATGGTTGATATGTAAAACGTATTTTCTCAAATTCAGTGTTCTGTTTTCAGTAATTTACTGGACTTCATTAGAGTAACTCCAAGTGTCGTAGCTTGCCTAGACGCCAGTGACAACCTTGTTGGAGTGTGTACGTGACCACAACTACCTCGCCAAAACAACCTTGCCTCCCTTCAAGGAATGAATTTAAGAGAGAAGGTGAAGCCATTTGGAAGTATGTGAATAGTAAGCACCTGAAGAGGAAGGAAGAAGAGTTACTAATAGGATTCTGAAAAACCCTAGATCTAATTATTGAGGCATCAAATGAGAAGGGAGAAAGAAAAATTAGGACTTTTGGTTGCCAAAGTAATGCGACTTGACCAAACTATTCGTTGGGCACTGGATTTTGCCTATTCTTTCTGTATCTGGGAGCTTATTTTTTTTCTTGCTTCAAAATGGTAAAATAGAAAAGAATTTATCCTTTTCCTTTCTTATTTTCTTGTTCATTTTATCTTATCTTTTTTTTGGATGTGTGTGCACTAGGTAATGCATATAATTATCTCCATTGCCAATTCGTCTATTTCTATTTTGAAAATTAAATGAAAAACTTATAATATATACTTATTCCATTTCTTAATACTTGCAATATAATGCTTTTTGAGATGTTTTACTTGCAACATTTCTCTTTTTGGTAAAATTTTATGCAAAGAAAGCATTATTTTGTTATTAAGCAAATGGGTCATATTTCATTCTGTTCTCCTCCTTGGTTTATGTGCTACTTACAACTGTTGCAAGTATTAAGAACGGAGAAAATATATAAATTCACTCATTTTAATGTGCGATGCTTTGACTTTTGCACAATTTATATACTCACTTTGACCGTGAAGCTTTGACTACTATATGAAACAAATTTCGATATGTACTCCCTCCGTCCCTAATTGATATGTTGTATGCTTGGTTCGGAATACTTATCATACTCCCACTGCATTGTACCCCCCACTGTTAGTCTGTGATGCTTGCTGGAGCGTGCGAATGGCTTTTTCTCACGCTAGCACATGATCATCAATGCCTTTGTCCAGGTGCCTGAATCTCTTAATATAGGCGGGAACGCAGGTCTTGAAGGCTAATTATTGGTTACATTTTGTCCATGTTTCCTTTTTGTTTGGTCCTTGATTAGTTTCTAATGCATTCAAAGCAATCCTTAAATACTATGATTAATATGTCAACTATTTTTTTGTCGACCCCAAGTTTGTAAAACCTTGCACAGTTGCGCCATACCTACTTTCTAATGGACTCACTTACCTGTTAGTTACTCCATCTGTATTTTTTTGATTTACCCACTTGAAATCTTGCACAAGAATTAAGAGGAGAGAGAAAAATGAGATTCCATCACATGGAATTGTTTTGGGAGAGAAAATGGGATCCAAAATAGTGGGATGAATATTTATGTAGCGGGATGAATGTTTAAAATTAAAAGGTATTAGTGGGATGAACTTTTTAATATAAAAATGGGCCAACAAAAGGAAATCGAGGAATAAATGTATCTGAAAAGGAAAGATTCAAAGTGGGTAAAATAAATAAATACATCCTAATAAGAAAAGTGGTTAAGATTAAATTTTTTTACAGGGGTAAAATTTATGGTTACGCTTGATTTGTTAATAGTTTGAGTTCATGGTGACTATTAGTGTGGTTAGCTTGATTCCTCAATTATAATGCTTTTCACGACCTTTTGTAAGTTCTTTGTTTTCCTTCATTCATAACCAACTTCGCTATAATTATATACATTTATCATCATTGCCACAAGTCTTACTGTGTCTTTTGTTTTTTACTTGTACTTGCTTTAGCATACTGTACTTTCTATTGTTTTGTAGTCTTGTTGTCCTTTAAATAGTTTGCACACTTTTTTCTCTCCGTCCTAATTTCGTTTGTCACTTGTCACTTCTAATTTTTTGCTGAGGCCAGCCATTTTTATTTTACCTTTATATTAAAATAATGCTTCTCCACACAACAATTATGTGCCATAATACATCTTTTTTTGAAAAGTATTTAATAATTCTCGCAAAGTTAGTTTAGGATAGTATGCCTCATTTCCTACCTATTATGCTCTCTTCTTTTTCTTCTCCCATCTATCCTTTCCCCCCTCTATTCCATTTCTTTCATGCCCTCTTTAACATATCTTGCCACTTTTGATGGAGAATCAATTTCCATTCGAAATGGCTTCTGCCAAACCAAAGAGAGACTGAAAACTAAAATATTTTTGTGAAGCTGACAATATTGGTTGCTTCTGAATTCTTTCAGGTGACGAAGAAGAGTGACCTCACAGATTTTTACTTCAACCTTGCAAAAAATGTTGCATTTGGAGCTAGTGAGAAATCTAAGAAGCCAGAGAGAGATGAAAAGGAACCAACAGCTGTCAAAGAAGAGTTGAAGAATCAAGAGAAACCAGAAAAGGATCCAGACTCAAACCCAAGACTTGGGGAGCATCCGTCGACCAGCTCAGCTGTGGCCTCATCTTCGAGATTGGAAAATAGAGGTCAAGAACCGTCTGTTGTTTCTAAGATAAGGCGAGAGCTAGTTGCAAATCCAGCACCTCATACGTCTACTGAAACAAACCCCCCGCCTAGTAATCAGGCCAAGCAGGACCATCATAAGAAAAGTGAGGATGCTCTCGCAGCTGCCAAAGAACGGTTCCTGGCGAGGAAAAAAGCAAAGGTGCAAGAATGAATTAACAAGCTCCGCCCCCCGCCTCCAACCAGATCAGTAACTTAAGTTCTCATGTCGTATCTGCTCTCTGGGTTTACTACTTTCATACAGCAGTTGATCATGTGCAGTGTATAAACTTTTTAAGGTGGATATCAAGACGAATTCTCCTTTTTTAAGTAATTTAACTGTGCATTGGAACTCCTTTTTGTCCGCCACCAGTAGTCCTGTTGTAAATTGTAATCAACTTCTCTTGAAGCCCTTGTTTAAACGGCTAGATCTCCTAGTAAATGTTCTTTTTCAAATATCTACAGTTAGCCTATGGCTTCCTAATTACTTGTGTATTAGGCATTAACAAATCACTTTTGGCTTAAAAAATGGCATATCATCAGCAGTCGGTCATTCTCGGTGTTCTATGTTTATTTACTTTTTAACAAATTGGTGACAATTTTGTGAGACACATCGTCCTGTTTGGAAAAGAAAGCTTTGGGAAAAAATTACAGGTTTGCTCATATTAGAGGATCTGATTAGTCAATCATCTAATTAAAGTTTTTGGTAAAGAGGGTCTGAACTAGCTGATTGAGGCCAAAAGCTCTTTTAAAAAAATGTTGGGAGAAGCTTTTTGACATTAGAGGTTTGAGAATGAGTGGGGTAAATTATATTTATAACCTAAAGTTCTTGAAAATTACATTTACAAATAATAAAAAGTACAATAATGAATTATATCCATGTCCTTATTGGTCATTATACACAATTAATTAGCGATCGACTATAAGCTACTTATCAAAATACCTTTATACAAACACTTAATACAATTATCTAGTCAAACTAGCTAATACAATCATCCTTAACAAGTATCATCTATCCACTAATTGCCAAACAGGGACATCGTGTCCATTGTCCACTCCTTACCAATATACTGCGCGTGTTTGGTAAAAACGGTAAAGAAAATTGAAGGGAAAAGAGAGAGAAAGTAGGCTTTTGTTTTGTAACAATGCTTCATTTGTGGTTCTAAGCATTTCATTAATTAATAGTATTGAGTTATGTAACTTGCAAAAACCTACACTGCTTTTGTTTGTGTCCTTAAGAACCTATACCTTTTCCATGTTTCATTAAGGGTTTAAAGCATAGTATCAATTAACTTTTTGGTTAATTTTAAGGGGTTACTAAACACATCTCTACTTTACTAAATGTAGCTCTTCAAATCCTTATTTCCACATTCTCTCTAAAAGAACTTCTCTCCAAAATATCTTCTCTCCTCCTCCCATACTTAAAGAAATATTCATTACAAGAAATTAATTAACTAAACTTGAATTTGATCTTCAATGGACAATAATTTTGACCCATATGAACTCTAATCGGTTGTAAGTTACTCGATTTGTTTTTGCGGAAATATATCAATTTGTGCAATATTAATGAAATAGTCGACACTATTCCGTGCAATATACAAGAAACAATACATATTATTTCGTATAAATTAAACGAAACGGGAAAAACTATTTCGTGCAATCAATATGAAACATTATATATTGTTGGGTTAATTGGCTAGAACAGCACAACCTTTGGCTCAAGTGCAAGGAACAGCACAACCTTAAACGGGTGCAAAGCGTAGCACCAACTTAATCATGTGGTGCAGAAAATAGCATAAATGGCACCGGAGTACGGAGATTCCACTGGAGCTAGGGAATCTCCATTATTTTAAGGGTTAATTGGCAAGGAACATCACAACCTTTGGCTCAAGTGCAAGGAACAACACAACCCTTATTTTAATAAACACACCATTCCTTAACCTCCACCACACTAAATCTACCCTACATCACCACCACCCTCTTCCCTAGCCCACAACACTACAGCGCTACCACCGCCCTCAACACCATCATCTTCCTTCACCACACCAAACACCACCTCCACTCCAGCAACGTCATCCTCTCCCCCAAACACTACAGCACCACCACACCAAACACCATCTCCACCACAGCCTCGCATTACTCCCAGCCCACAGGAGCAGGCGCTCCGTACTAATTCACCACAAAACAGAAGAGTTCCAAGAAGTTTGATTCACCTCGGAGCAGGCGTTCATCAAACCAACCCGTTTACAAACAGCACGTGGAGTGGTCTTTGGTGAATCAACAGTGAATATTGAGCTAGGAGAAACTGAGATCAGCGGCATCAACCTCCACAATTGTTACACGTCAATTATTGATGATGATACAAGTAAATCCAGCGGCTTGATTTTGATATTGGCGCTGATGCAATTTGTTGATGATGAGAAGATGTGTGGTGCGTCGAACAGGGAAGAAAATCGCAAAATGAGGAAGCAGCACATCAGCGAAGAAGAGTAAAGAGGAGATAAATTTTTTTTTGAGATTGAAGTTGGCCAGAACAGCACAACCTTTGGCTCAAGTGCAAGGAACAACATAACCTTAAACGGAGATTCCCTAGCTTCGGTGGAATCTCCGTGCTCTGGTGCCATTTATGCTATTTTCTGCACCACGTGTTTAAGTTGGTGCTACGCTTTGCACCCATTTAAGGTTGTGTTGTTCCTTGCACTTGAGCCAAAGGTTGTGCTGTTCTAGCCAATTAACCCAACAATATATAATGTTTCATATTGATTGCACGAAATAGTTTATCCCTTAAGAGAACCGGATCGGTTAATAGAAAACCGCTCCAGTTTGCTGTTAACTGCTCCGGTTCTATTAACTGGATCGGTTTATATACGTTGGATTTAATAAAGCGGAGCCCAATAACATACATCCGCAGTCAGCCCATAACTTCCTCTCTCCATTAAAACCCTCCCTCATCTGGTCAGCCATAACTCCCTCACACTCCCTCTCTCTCATCAGCCCCTAACTCCCTCCTCTCTCCAACCCTATCTCCTCTTCCCTCTCTCATCAGCCCCTCTCATATGAAAAATCCGCCCACTTCGCCGAACTCCGCCCCAGTTCGTCGAACTCCCGCCCCAGTTCGTTGAACTCCGCCTTATTCGTCGAACTCCGCCCATCTTTGTCACCGTTCAACCACCGTCGCACCATTGAAGATCTTTGCTTGAAGAACTCCACTCGTCATTCATTGAATAACTCCACTCGTCATTCATTGAAGAACTCCACCGTCGCCGTTCAATTCTATCTATCAACACCACTCGAAGATCTTGTAATTTTTCAATTTGGAATCTCGTTGTACTTTCAGATCTATAGGTTAATTTTTATGTTTTTGTAGTTTCGTTTGTAATTCAGATTCATGGTCAATTTATGTCGTTATTTCGTTTGTAATATCCACGAATTTATTCCTTTTATTTTCGTTTCGTTTGTAATTCTAGATTTAGGATTAATTCCTTCTCGTTTTTAGTTGTGTATTTCGTTTATTTTCGTTTTCGTTTGTAATTCTAGATGTATTTCATTAGCAATATTCACGAATTTATCTCATTTATTTTTCGTTTTCGTTGGTTTTCCAGATTTGGGGTTTATTTTCGTTTGTTGTTATATTTGTTTTTGTAAAATCTGAATTGGAGCTTGTTTTCTATTGATATTTAGTGGCTTGGAGCCACTGCTCTTGGCTCTCCACAATGAGCGCTATTTTTTTAAATCAAAAGTGGCTTTACTGATGCAGTTTTGATGGGAAATCGGATCGGTTAATCTGATGGGCTTTTTTCCACTAGTGATTTGAAGATTATGGAGAACAATTTTGAAATGTAAGATGGATTATCATACAATTTAACTTAGCTAGATTCACAATTTTTCCTCTTAATTGAGATTAGGTCATTTAATTTAGGGAAAATTTCATAAAACTACATTTTATAATCAACTTTTTTCAAAAAAACTACTTTTAAAAATTTTCTTTCAAAAAAGTACCTTATATAACAAATTTCTTTCAATATACTATCCCTTTAACATATATGGGGTTAAATCACCATAATTAAACCACCAATTAATTGCTTTTCTTTCTTCCCCTCTCGTTTATTTCCTCATTTCTCGCTACCCTACGGCAGCAATACCTATGACGATTCTCATTTATCGATTAGTATTAAATATAAACGTAAAATCAATCAATATATATATATATATATAAAGGAGGAACTTTTCGGGAGCATAGGGAGCTCCTCAAGATTTCGAGCTCATAGAGCGCGCCACGTAGGATTGTCACGTCATCAATTTATATTTTTATTTTTTACAAAAATAGAGTTCTAGATGATTTAAATACATATAAGGAGATTTGATAAGCGAAAATTAGAGTTTGGATTTGAATCAACAACCTAAATTATTATATCATGAAAATTGTGTATAACTTTTGCTACGTAATTCGGAATATTATAATTTTTGTACCATTGGAGAGTGCTCGAAATATGTATCGAAATAAGATCCATTTATAATATAGTTGTACAACTTATAAAATATAGAGCGCCGTGTATGATTGTCATGTCATCAATTTTAATTTTTATATTTTTTCTAAAAATAGAGTTCTACATAGATTTAAATAGAGTCTTGGATAAGCAGAATTTAGAGTTTCGTTTTGAATGAATAACCTAAATTATTGTATTATGTATATTGTGTATAACTTTTGCTGCCTAATTCAGAATATTATAATTTTTGTACCATTGGATAGTGCTCGAAATATGCTTTGAAATAAGATTCATTTACAATATAGCTCTACAATTTATGAAATAGAGAGCACCACTTAAGATTACCATGTCATTAGTTTTTATTTTAAATATTTGAAAAAAATAGAATTCTACATATATTTAAATACATAAAAGGGTTATGAATAGGGGGAAATTAGAGTTGCGTTTTGAATAAACAACCTAAATTATTATATTATGTAAATTGAATTTAACTTTTGTTACCTAATTCAAAACATTATAATTTTTTTACCATTGGAGAATGCTTGAAATATGCTTCAAAATATGATCTATTTACAATATAGTGTTACAACTCATGAAAATATATTAGATTAGATGCATTATAGGACATTATTTAGTCTTTTTTTTAGATAAATATAATAATGGCTATAAGTATTAAGTATAGTGTATTATATGTAATTATAACGTTTGATTATAGGTCCAATTTACAGGATTAAATATATTATCTTTCAAAACCTCAACCTTACTCAACTAAACTAAAACAATATAGTATTGCAACAAAATTTATTAACTAAAATCTATAACGATAAAGTTACATATTAGAGTTTTGGATTATGTAAAAATTAGAGTTTGATTTAAATAAAACATACTTAGAATATTATAAAGAGCTCCACCTAAGCATGCCGTGTCATTCTTATCAATTTTTAAGAAAGTATATATTCTTTCTGACCTGCATCAATTAATAAATTATTACCTTATACTTTCTTAAAATATCATTCAGGTATTATTCATGTTAAAACTGTATTAGCTATTGTTAGTCATACCTGTTATTGGGATACCATTTAATTGGTTTGGACATGGTTTTTAAGGAAATAAAAAATGGGTAGTCTAGCATAGAGGTACCTCTTTAGTTAACTAGAGTAGGGGACAAATAAATCCTTATTAAAGTAAACGCAACTTTATAAGGCAATTCGGGTAATTAATGATGGTTTTATTAACATAAAGTAAAGGTAATATTGTCAACTGTACGAAAGTGGAATGGTTCCAAAAGATGAAACTACCTAAAGTGGTAATTGTTGTAATAGAAAAAGAACGGAGGAAGTATGTAAATACAATGATCTTGAAAAATCTCATTTTACAACAACACAAAATCAACAATAATTTTAACAAAAAATTTGCAATAAAATAAAATAAAAAACAACCTGTGCAACGCACGGGCTTCAAACCTAGTGGTAGTATATTGAAAGAAATTTGTTATATAAGGTAGCTTTTTTGGAAAAAAAAAATTTTTAAGGTGGTTTTTTGAAAACATTTGGTTATAAAAGGTAGTTTTTTGAAAATTTTCCTTTAATTTATATACTATGATATGTTGGGCCCAACATGCAATATTTACAACATTGGTTGCTCATTTTATTAAAAAAGAATGACTTGTAGAATTATTTATGAAAATCATGCATAAACATCTCCATATTTTTTCATTAATTGAGTGATGTAATAACTATTTACAAAGAAACTATTATTACAACAAAAATGTACAAATTATATGATCTGTACAAGTCTTCAATCTTGATCTTCACCATGGTACTCTTTGATCTTCATTTTCTTGGATAGGATTTGAAATTTATGTTTATTTGAAAACCTATGATAATTAGAGATTCTTTTTTTAAATGGTAAACCGAGAAATGGAGTTATATTAAATCAAGATCCACCAAAGTACGAATGCTTTGGGGAAAAGAGTCAAGCCAAATACACACGGAATTACACGCACACTCCTAACGAGCTAACTGATGGGCAACAACATTACCCGCTCGTTTAACATGACATACATCAAAACAATTAAAATTCCCAACCATCCTACAAATATCACGCACGACACGAAAGAAGGGAGCCAAGCCTTGACCCCTTTTCTTCACCGCATTCACCACCATCAGTGGGCCTTCCACTCTCCACACCTCCTTCCATAACTCAGCTTCCTGTACCCCATATAGTAGATGCCAAGCTCTAATATGCCTGAGTCTACCCAACCAATAGCAAGACTTAACTGAGAAGACTCCATCTCGAGATGGCCACCAAAACCGATGGTCCATGGTCCAATACCTCGATAAAGGAATGCTTATCACAATTTTCCATTCATCCTCACTGAATGTATGTTTTACAAGCTCGAAATTCCACCCCCCATAATCTATTAGATCACTCACCCTCAGCTCCATGTTACTATCCTGACGAGGGGTAGGGACAAAGTGTGCACCATCACCCGCCAACCAAGATTCCTCCCACGCCTGAATATTGTCCCCTGAACCCACACACCATTTCAAACCCTCAAGAAGCAAAGACTTAGAACCCCACACCTACGCCAAGTGAAGTTTGGATTGTGACCTCTTCTCGCATCAATAAATTCTCCCCTCTTATAAAACCTAGACTGCAGCAACTTCCCAAGAATAGAAGCATCCTCCTAACACAACCTCCGAGCTTGTTTTAGCAAGTAAAGCTTGGTTGAAACATTTCAAATCACGAAAACCTAGGCCCCCATTGCCTTAGGAAGACAAGGGGAACTCCAACTATGCCAATGCATCTTTCTCTCTTCATCCTTTGCTCCCCATCAGAATCGCGCAAGAAGTGAATGAACCTCATCAAGGAGTCCACACGGCAACAAAATACACTCATCATATATGTAGGAATAGCTTGTGCCACAGATTTAATAAGAGTCCCCGACTTAGCCGGAAGCTTCTCCTTCCATCCTTGAAGCTTTTTCCAAATCCTCTCCTTGATGCACGCAAAAGGTTGTTTTTTTTACCTCCCAATAATAGTGGGCAACCCCATGTATTTCTCCTGTTTATCCACTTCATGAACTCCCAAAATGTAATATCCTGACGACATTCCCTCTCCATATTCTTGCTAAATAGAACTTCTGTTTTATTAAGATTAACTTTGTGACTGGATGCTCTCTCGTATTTATTGATTATATCAGCCACCATAGAGCATTCTTGCGCGGAAGCTTTAAACAATAAGATACTGTCATCTGCAAAAAACAGATGAGAGACCATTGGAGCTCCTCTACAAATAGTAGCACCATGAATATTTTTATCCTGCGTAGCTTTAGAGATAAGAGTGGAAAAAGCATCAGCAGACAGAAGGAATAGATAAGGAGATATAGTGTCACCTTGTCTGAGTCCTCTAGAAGGAGATAGATCACCCTGCATACTTGAAAGTGAACGACACACTCGAAATACAAGCCATAATCTTATCAATCCAAGCCTCACAAAAATCCATCTTCTGCATCACCCTCTCTAGAAAACACCACTCCACCTTATCATAAGCCTTACTCATATCAAGTTTGAGCACACACAAACCCTCCCTATTTGCATCCTTCCTTTTTATGGCATGGAATATCGCAAACTCGACAAAAGCATTACCAGTGATCAACCGCCGGGGGGGACAAAGGCACTTTGGTTCGGGGAAATGATGTCGGGAAGGATCACTTTAAGCCTATTTGCAAGGGTTTTCGACAAGATCTTATATAATACGTTGCAGAGACTAATTGGCCGAAAATCTTTCATTGTTTGAGGATTAGCACATTTAGGGATCAACACACCACATGTCTTGTTCAACACACTCAAATCAACATGATCACCCTACCAAGCTTGAATGAAGGAAATAACATATTTCCCCACAACATGGCAAATTTTTTGAAAAAACAAAGCATGAAAACCATCAATACCTAGTGCTTTATTCGGGTGCATAGCAAATAATGCTTCGCGCACTTCCTCCCCCGATGGCGCCAATGTCACTGCATCATTCTTCTGCGAAGTAACACAGGTAGAGAGATGATGTCTTGTTTATTTATTTACTTTTTGATAGGTTTTAGTTGGTATTGTAGTTATTTTTGAGTTAGTTTAGGCTAGTTTGTTAGCTATTTCCTTAATTTGTGCAATTTTCCTCCTTGTATGCACTTTCTTTGGGGCACTTTGTTTCGTTTCAGGACTTAGGAGCAGGCTTGGAGGACACTTGCACAACCCTGAATATTAAGATCGAAAGGAAGGTCAAGGAAGCATAATCGAGTTCATGGGGCAAATATAAGAAGGTTTGCGCACAAGGGTCAACTTCAAATGGCCATAACTTTCAGCACACAAAACATTTTTGAGCGATTCAAGTTGGAGATGAAATCTTGGCTCAATAGCTTTCCAACGAGTGGTTACAAGTTCAATTTCGATGAAAACGAGTGAGATATGGCCGTTTGAAAATGAACTAATGAAACTGAAAAATGACCCGGGCGCTCGGGTCAACTGAACCTCCCGAGTCAATCCGTGGAAAACTGAAATTTCAGCTCAGCTGATCTGACCCATTCAAGTCAACCCCAACCCGGGCGCCCGGGTCACTCCAACCCCCCCGGGTCGCTGAGTTTTTCAGGAAAATGAATTCTTTTAATGCTTTTGTGTACGGGGGTTTTATTGTAATTTTTCCTAGTTTATTTAGGACTATATAAGGCAAACTCCTCTCATTTTAGGTTGAGCTAATTTATATTCTAATTGGAGCGATTTATTTTGTGTTTAGAGTTCAAGTTTTAGAACCCTAGGAGAGAGAAAGTTGGGGTTTGAAACTTTTGAACTCCATTTTTAGATTTATGCAAGCTTAAATGTTGGTAATTTCTTGTTTATTCCACTTTCTCTTTCTCAAATCTTGTTTAGTTCATGCTTTGTTTGCTTAGATTCATTTTTATTAGTTAATTATTTTCCCATTTTCTCTTTCTTCCATGGTTATGGTGATGAAGTTATTTCAAGTTTTGGTTTTCTTTATTTTTATGATTTGTGAGTAGTTTCCTACTAGGGAAAGGGATGTAGCCTTCATTTACTCTTTGGATCCTAAATCTAAGTTAGGGGTTAACATTTGGGGTAAAACTTGTTGATTAAACTTGCTTGATTTGATTTGTTGGGTGATTGATCACCACTTGACTTGCATATTTGGAATCCCTAGTGAAGGATCGAGAGATGAAGTTAGGGATAGACTAAGTTTGGTTGCTAGACTAGGATCTCCAAGAAAATAGGTATTTTCTAGTTTAGGGAAGCTTGATTGATCATGTTGTTCTTGATTTGGCTAGATTAGTTGCTCATGCCATGAGAATAGGTCATGAGTGACCAATTAAGCTCCTCTAATTAGCTCAAGAGAGTAATTAGAATTCCTATATGCATGATTTGCCCTTGTGGTCCCCCATTTATTGCCCCTTGACTTTGATAATTGGATTCTTGTTGAATGTTGGTGAATCCCCTAATCCTCTTGTTCCTTTACCCCTGTTTTATCTTCTTTACTTGTCTTGTAAATTTGTTTTGCCAATGTCCTAGTTATCTTAGACTTTAGAATTGTTACTAATCTTTCAAAAACCCCAAAAATAAATTTCACTCATTGTAATTAGCGAATTAACCCTTGATTAACCTTACTTCCTTGTGGATTCGACCCTATACTTACCCTATATTGGGTACTTTAGGTATTTTTGGCGTGTTTACAACGTGCCCGTCAAATTTTGGCGTCGTTGCTGGGGAAGTAACAGTTAACATTGTTTTAAGTTGTTAGTTATGAGACTAAATCACCTTTTATTTTTTGTTTACCTTTTGGTTGTTGACTACTTGTGGGATTTGTTCCTTACTAGTTGCTAATTTTCTCCTTAATTGTGTTGTTTGCATGTCAAGAAGGTTAAGGGATGATCCTACTATCACTATTGATCATAATCTTAAGAACACATTGAGGCAATTAAGGAGGATCTTTAGAGAACCAATGGTACAACCTTCAATTGTTGAACAATCGGTAGAAGAACCACCATTTGAACAAGTCATCTATTTCTACTACTTCTAGCATAATGGATGATGAATAACCTCCTAGAGCATTGAGGGATTTTGGACGTCCCGAGGCTTTTGGGCTTAAGAGTGGAATTCGTTGTTCTACCACAACCGCTAACTTTAAGTTATCTCCCTACACTTGATTCGCATGATCAAGCAAGAATCTTATGGATGTATGAGTCATGAGTGCTCTCTTGAGCATTTGGCTAATTTCTTGGAGTTATGTGCCATGGTGAATCAAAACAACGTGATATCAAGAGTTTGTGAGGCTCAATCTCTTTCACTTCTCTCTTGTGGGCAAGGCTAGAAATTGTTGCAATCCATTCCGGAAGACTCTTTGACTACTTGGGCAGAAGTGACCACGACTTTTGTAGATGAATTCTACTCTCAAGAGAAGACCTCCGAAGCTAGAAGGAATATAACTAATTTGACCCAAGAGGAGGATGAGACACTATATGGAGCTTGGGATAGGTTCAAGGACCTTCGAAGATCTTTCCCTCACCATGGTTATAGTCAATGGATGCTTATGCAAAGCTTCTATGATGGTCTTCTTCCTATAACTCGTATAAGCCTTGATTCGGGTGCGGGATGCCAACTAACAAAGCTTCCGGTTGACAACATTGAACCTACAACTGAAGAGGTAGTAAGACACTACTCTTGGGTAACTCTACTAAAACCACAAACAAGAAGAATGTAAGCAAGGGCAAGTATGATCTAGATGCCATTGGCCACATTAATGCAAAACTTGATACCCTTGCAAAGAAATTGGAAAATGTAAGCTTGACATCTCCTAGCTAAAGCACTTCTCAAGCCTTTTCTTGTGAAATTTGTGGTGGATCGGACCATGCTAGTTCTTATTGTGGTAGGTCTATGGACCATGTTGCATGGTGAACTCTAGAGGTGAGAGAAATCCGCATTTTAATAATCAAGGAAGGTGGAACAACAATGCAAGTGGTGGATGGAAGAACCCTCAACCATCTCAACCTTACCAAGCCTCAAATAGACCACGCAGATTCCATAACCCCCAACAAGGATACACACAACCACCTCCTAGAACCCCCTTTGAACCAAACCAATCCAAACAATCTTCCCTAGAATCCACTCTCTAACTCTTCATGTCCCAACAAATAAAAATCAATACCGATAATGATTGGAAGTTTGGAGAGATAATCACTTCCCTCCAACAATTGAATGCTCACAACAAGATGATTGAGACCCAATTTTCTCAAGTGGGTCAACAAGTAAGCAACAATTCCTCAAATTCTTCTACCCAACCAATCATTCGAGACCAAGTTAATGCCATCACGTTGAGATCTGGGGCTCACTATGAGGGTCCTAAGATGCCTGAGCTTGATGATGCTAGTCCTTCCAAGGAGAGAAAGAATGTTGATAGTGGAGTGAGTAAAGAGGTTGAAGAGGTCATTGTGGAAGACATTCAAGAGGATGGGACTCCAATAGTGGTTAAAACTAAGGAATCAAGTAAAGAGCCTCCTCCAATGTTGAACTACACTCCTCTGGTTCCATATCCTTAGCGGTTAATGAAGAGGCAACTTAAAGACAAGTTTGTCAAATTCCTTGAAGTAATGAAAGGACTATAAGTGCACATTCCATTTCTCCAAGCTATGACCTAAATGCCCATATATACCAAGTTTCTAAAAGAACTTCTCTCCAACAAGTCCAAGCTTAAGGATAGTAGTACTACTGCTCTCACTACCGATGTTAGTGCGGTTCTCCAAAACAAGCTCCCCGAGAAACTTGAAGATCCAGGTTCTTTCTCTATACCCGTGAGAATTAGAGATTTGGAGTTTAAAAGAGCATTGGCCGACATAGAGGCGAGTGTTAGCCTCATGCCACTCTCAATTGTAAGGAAGCTCAACTTTGAGCTTAAACCCACTGGAAGAGTAATACAATTGGCGAATCATTCGATTATGGTCCTCGTTGGACAATTGGAAGATGTGCCGGTGCATGTAGGAAGAGTCTTCATTCATTGTGATTTTATTGTGATAGATATGGAAGAAGACTCTCACGTGCCTCTCATCTTGGGAAGACCCTTCTTGAAAACGGCTGGGGTGCTTGTGGATATGAAGATAGATATCATGACTTTGAGGGTCGGAGATGAAAAAATGGAATTCGCATTCAACAAAAGCATGAAAGCCCCCATCATAGAAGAAGTGCATCAGATGGTACTCTTGAGAAAGAGCGCTATCAAGCCTTAAGGCTTTGAATGAAGTAAGGGGTCCCTTTAACGATGTGCTATCAAGGGAGAAACAAGAAAGGGGAGGTGAGGTTTGCAACCTCAAGAAAGTCGTGAACAAGTTTCCATCTATCATTCGAAAGAAGCAAAGCTTAAGGTATTTGAAGCCCCATTGAAGAAGGAGGAGAGTACTAAGCTTCCTTCCACTTGTAAAGAGAAAATGGAGTTTGCATCAAAGAAAACCAATGGGACTCCACTCACGAAGAATGTGGACCACATAGATGCATTAGTCATGAATTGGTGAGCCTCAAGAATTGGGATGAGCATGATTGAGTTTATTATGGATGGCATAACCCTTTGTGTGGTTTAATGCAAGCTATGGAAGATGGCAAAAGATCGACTAATGAAACTCATGGCTTGATACTTCAAACATCTTCCCCCATCAACTCTGAGGATTACTCTTTCCGCCCTCCATGTTGACCTAGCACATGGTCGAGCTATCGACCTTAAAAAGAGCACTCTCGGGAGGTAATCCGTATTTCTTGCTTTTATTCTTTCTTCTTATAATTTTCTTTATTTTGAGAGTTTTTATTTGGTTTTAGTTTAGTACTTTTCATTTTATATACTCATTTGCATACTTTGTGCATCGTTTGACATGTTGGTTTTCCTTCCCCCCTCCCTCCCTCCCTTTGATTCTCAAGTTGCAGGAAGCTCTTTCAGTCATTAAGGATATGCCCACTGAACTTAACTCTTCAACTTCCTCTCCATTGTATGCGATCACTTTAACTCAGCCTTTGCTTTTTCTTCTCTTCAACTACGATCATTTCATCCAACCATCAACACTCAACGGATTTAGTCCAACTTCCTCCCTATCTTTTTTCCTTTTCTTAGTGCGTAGTGAATATTATTTAGGGTGGTTATATCAATGTGGGTGTTGTAGAGGTGATCATTTGCGGGCTTGGACGGGTTACGGGCCGGGCCTAACCAAAAAAATTTGTCCAACGGGCCTAATATGTCTAGTCCAAGCCCTTTTATGCGGGCTTAACTACTTGTCCATGACCCGCCCTAATAAACGGGCGGGCTTGCCCGCGGGCCTAACGGGCCTATTAATATTTTTATTTTTTTCCAAATACTTTAGTTAATTTCCTTTAATATTTATAGATTAAAACATAATTTTTGTTAAAATAGGAAAAGAGTTGATAATGACAACGTAAGATAAAGAGAAAGTTAAAAATATTCGTAACAAAAATGTTAGAGGACGACAAATTATTAAGAAATTAAGTTAGTAAAGGTAAGAATAAAGACAATTATGTGTTACCGAAGCTATATTATTGCAAAGAAACTATCTATTCCAAAAGATAAATCAACACTAAATTAGTTAGATAAAACATTATATTTCAAAGAAAATAGATATTATGATAAACGGGCCGGGCGGGCTTGCCCGCGGTATATTTGAGGTTGTCCATATCCGCCCATTAATATTAGCGGGCCGGGCTTTGGCCCGCCCATTTAGAATTTTTTTTCAAAGTTTGTTGTCCAAGCCCACAACTTTAGCGGGCCGGGTTGGACGGGCTTAGCGGGTCGTCCCGTCCATGAACAGCTCTATGTACAACGAGTGACTCAACGGTTTGGGATTTTCAGTGGTTGGAATTGTTTGGTGAGTTGAATTTCTTTCAATTTTTTTCATCTCCTAAATTTGACCCATCCTTGGGTTCCATTGTCAACTCTCCCAGCAGAAGAAGAAGAAGAAGATGAATGTGAGTGGGACATGGCAGACATGGGAGAAGACGAAGAAAAGAAATGCATTAATGAAAGGAAGGGGGCAGGAGTGAGCTTTTATACAACTTAGGGCTAATCAGGAGGGAAAGTGAGTAGTACAATTGGAGGGAAAAATAAAAAAGTTAAGCCATAGTTAAAACCAAATAATAACCAGATTAACTCAAACTTAACGCCTACTTAACAGCAAAACCTCATTAATGTCACACTTAAGAAAGGTTTAATAGTTAGAGGCCATTTTTTATAATTAAAATAATTCAGGGCCACCGTTGAGAAATTTGCAAAAGTAAAGAGCTACTGTTGAGAATTTCCCTTTTTTAAAATCATAAAGTTTGATAAAAAAAATGTAGTAAAAACACATATTAAAAAAAAATTCAAATTATATTAAATAGATATGATGCATATCCATTAGGCCTAAACATGAAGATAAGCATTAGCTTATTCAATTTTTGGGCTAATCCTGAGAATTATGATGATTTGAACGGGAGTAATTCGCTCTAATCCAGGCGATAATCATACAACATTTATCTCATACCGGTAAAAAAATATACTCACTTTTCACCTGTAAAAAATAATACTCAGTTTTCTTACATTCATAAATCAAATCAAAATTATGGATAAATTATATATCCTGATATAATAGTGCACTTAATCTGACAAAACAATAATTAAACTTGTAATAGGGCATGATTTCAGAATATAAGTATATATTGAGATTGCTTAATCATTTTAGTCATAAGAGCCATTTTGAGCTCATTTTGATTAAGTTACTTAATCTTGATTAGTTAGGCTAATAGTGATTAATTAACACTAATCCTGATTAAGTTTTAGCTAATCATGCTTAAGTGTTTAATTAGTACTAATCATGGATTAACACCCTTAACCATGCTTAATCACTAGCTAAACACGCTTATTACCTTAATCATGCATAAGTCGATTTTATAGCACCTCATAAGAAGGTTTTAGGAGTGTGAAAACGAACAACTTGCAAGTACCTATAATGGATCAACATCTTATTGGGTAGGGTAACGAAGCACAACCAATAAGGAGTTATCTTGGAGGCTAAGGAAGCTTGCAATTGGGCCACACCATGTGGTACCCGGTTTTTGACTATCTTAATTAACGGTCTGAATCGCACAAAAGTCTCTCATTGGACTATGGTTTTTAGAAAACTTTGAAGTCGCCACCCTATTAATATCTAAACAGGGACAGATTTATTTAATAAATCGTTTTAAAATCAATTTCAAGAAATATCATTTAAAACGATGATGACTTCATATGGATAAGGCTTTTTGAAAATTGGTCTTTCATACCATGAGATAGGGTTCAGGGTTTAGGTTAAGAGGTCCGAACATCTGGAACTCGTCTCCTCTTCCGTTCTACCGAACGGGCTCTTACTAAATGCGTTAGTTTCCATTTCAAGTAATCATGGCTATTTCAAAAGAAAGAAAATCACATAATTTGCACATATACATATCAATCATTTTTGTTTTTAAGGGCTAATATATATATCATTTGTACATGGTAGGTTTGAGCACTAAAGTTGCACTACGCACCAATCATTGCAGCATCAGAATACACTAATGGATCAAAACCATCGTAGTTCGATCTTATGTCTCTCCCTAAATGGCCAATTCCATTGAGGAAGAAAAGGAAATAGATTATGAATAACTCACCTTTAGAATTAAACAAATCTATTGGAAAATGAGGTAATCACTCCAATTAGTGATTGAAATGAGATCAAGATAATCACCTTACTTAGTGATTAAATATGAAGGTCAAAATAATCACTTTAATTAGTGATTAAAATGAAGGAAGAAAGTAATCACCCTAATTAGTACTTATTCAAGGTTTAAGATAATCACCCTAATTAGTGATTAAACTTAGAGGTTAAGATAATTACCCTAATTAGTGAATAAACTTGAAGATTAGGATAATCACCTTCATTAGTGATTAAACTTAAGAGGAAAGATAATCACCTTGATTAGTGACTAAATGAAGGTTAGAATAATCACTTTAATTAGTGATTAAACTTAAGAGGAAAGATCATCTTGATTAGTGACTAAGGCTCTGTTTGGTAGGGCGTAAAACATTTTCCTAGAAACTGTTTTCCTCTATTTCTAATTTTACATTGTTTGGTGTGCAAAGGAGTGTAAAACCATTTTCCCTAGGATTAAAATTGCTCTCCCAATGATTGAAAACCATTTTCCCTCCAAAATGGATGGAAAACCATTTTTCTTCCTTTTCCTTATCTCTCTTGTACACTCCTCTCACTACCTCCTTACTTTCCCTTTCATTTTCCTTTCTTTTCATCATTTTTCTTACATGGAACCAAAGAACGGAAAACTAATTTTGGAATTGTGTTTTCCATTGTAAATTGTTTTCCATGAAAATCATTTTACACTGAAAATGTTTTACACCCAACCAAACGGAGCCTAAATGAAGGTTAGGATAATCACTTCAATTAGTGATTAAACTTAAGAAGAAAGATAATCACCTTGATTAGTGATTAAAAAATGGTTTAAGATATCACCCTAATTAGTGATTAAATGAGAAGGGTTAAATTAATCACCTTAATTAGTGATTAACCAAGGTTTGAGATAATAACGCTAATTAGTGATTAAATGAAGAGTATGAGTTCACTCTATTTAGCGATTAACCAATGATTGAAGTAACCACTTTAATTACTGATCATATTTATGATTTTCAAGAGCTCTTAGGAAAAGAGGTATGTTTCCTAATTGAAGGCTTTTGGATGGATGAGGAATTATCTTAATTGAAGATTATTAAGTCATTTTGAGAAAAATGATCAATTTGAGATAAAATTTGGAGATTGTGTTTGGCTAATCGGAATTTGGCCATTTAAAGTGAGACATGTGAAACGTCCTAAAATCAATTCGGAGATCATAATTACATATCTAATTATGTCAAATTATATGATTGATCCATTTCAAGATGGATAACAATTTTAAAATTAAAATGTATGATGAATCATCATACAATTTAACTTAGTTAGATTTGCAATTTTTCCTCTTAATTGAGATTGGGCCATTTAATTCATTTACTATGATATATTGGACCCAATATGCAATGTTTATAACATGGGTTGCTCATTTTATTCAAAAAGAATTGTTGAACTATTTATGAAAATTATGCATAAACATCTCCATATTTTTATTAATGAGTGATGTAATCACTATATACAAAGAAACTATTATTAACACAATGTGTACAAATTCTATGATCTATACAAGTTTTCAATTTTGATCTTCACCATGATGCTCTTTTGATGTTCATTGAATGGGCTTTGGAATTCATGTTTATATAAAAACTTGTGAAATTTAGATATTAATTAACTTCTTTAATTTGATTTTTTCCTATGATGATTTTTTATTGATTTTTTATTTACATAATGAGAATGAGTCATTTTAAGAGAAACTTAAAATTTTATGTCTTTTAATGACTATTTTCGTATGAAAAGATTTTTTTTTATGAAACTTGAGTTAATCACTTTATTTCATTTTCCAGATTGCACTTTTGTTCTTATGCTGAATTCTAAAATTCATGACTTTCTATACAAAGCATGAATTGCGCATGTAGTATACCTATGGATAGGTCAGTGAGCTCTTTATGTTGTGTCAAAACTTCACAAGCTTTTAGTGAAAACTCGAATTATCGTGAATTTTATACTAAAAGCGGTCAAAGCATGATCTGTATCCAATGTGTTCTTTGAAATACAACTTACTGAACTTAGTTTGAATTGAATTTTGGTATGGGCATTTTAGACACTTTGAAGGGCTAGACTGGAAATTTTTACTTGAATTGGACCTTTTTAAGAATCTTTTTTATTTATTTCCTTAACTGAAGAGAAAATCAGTGTTGTGGAATTTAGTGATTTGCATGAACGTTTTTGTAAAAATGAGATCAAATTGTATAAAATTCATATGAACATAATTTTTTTGTTTTTGGGAAAGCTAGTGATGTCTATTTTAAAGTTGACGTTTTTGGTTTTATCTATATGATTTTATTTTGAACTTTATTGAAAGAACAAGCTTATGTAGTACTGGACAAAATAAGTTTTTCATAACTATTTTCTATGATTTTTAATTCAAAAGCCCAATTGTTGGAAACGTCTTGAGCTTCATAGGAAAAATATTACATCCTATAATCTATTCACGTAATACTGACGAAAAATGAGATGAAGTACGATATTGAAACTGAGCATAATTACAGCATCACATTTTCTTTTTATGGAGATGTTTATGCATAACTCTACTTGAATTTTTTTATGAAAACATGTTTTTGGTGATGAACATAACTTGATTAAGAAAAATCACATAAACACATATTTCCTAAGAGTCTCCCCATTAGAGTTGACTATTCTAGGTGGGGTGATTTAAGGTTGGGAACCTATTAGGACTTCTACATACCCAAATTACTCCAAAGATTAAAAAATGATAAGAGAAAACAAAGAGAAAGTTAGTATGTGATTAAGAAGATAATTAAGAAAAATAAGAACTTAGTTTTACCTTGCTAACTCAATGATGCACTTCCTTTGCAAAGCTTTCTACTTTTTTTTTGGGATTTTTCTTAAATGAGTTTCTAAATCCACTTAATTATTAACTAAAACTTTTTTTCTTCCTACATCATCAAATTTATTGGAAATACAAATATTCTTATTCTCTTTAGATTTGATTTTGATCTTTACACTAATGAGGCAAAATCCGATTTTCACCCAAAATTTTCGTCCTAAATACATCCTAAAACGTAAAAGTGCATCGAAAAAATGAAGGAAAAGCTGACTGGGCATCTGCACGGAGCGCAGGATCATGCGCTAGACACAGCCTTGGTGCGCTTGATGCACAGCCATGCGTCTAGCGCATGTAGCCAATTTGCGCTTGGCGCATGATTGTGCGTCTGGCGCATGATCATGTGCCTGCGCACAACCTGAATTTTCCGAAAAAAAATCGGATCTTTTGGCTCTTACACCTTGGATTTGATTCCGATTCTCTTTCCTTTTCATGATTTTTTATCCTTAACCAATGGATAAAAGGATGTGATTGATGGTTAAAGAATATATTCTTATTCTTTATCCAATGGATAATGACTTGATCACCAAAAAAACTGATTCCCACCAGTTTTGAGAGACGATTAAAATTCTGGTGCCTAATCGCGACTCATTTTTTTGTTTTCAAAAAACTAACTTAAAACAATTAACGAAAACTCGTCAAATTAGTAAAGAGGAGCATGATTCTACAACAAATCATTTTATTAAAACCGGTAGTTATTGACTACGACTTACAGAAATTACATTTCTAAACCGAAATTATATTACTAAAACGAAAACAAAAAAAACCATATGACGGAATGAAACTCGCGCTCTGAGATGAAACATGCCTTTGGAGGGGGGGCGCGCTCCACGACGCATGATGGTTTTCGTTATTTTTATTTCTTTTCAAAAATCTTTATTTAAAAAATCTTATGCATAACAGGGGTTCAAAATTTGGTGTCTACACACCAAAACCGCCAATATGGCGAGTTGCAGCTGCTGATTTATTCTATTCTAGGAAGCAATCAATTCTCATCCATTTGCTTCATATGACCAACGGTTGCAAAGCCCTACATGTTAAGCTAATGATCTAAAAATCTAAATACTTGAAAAAGTTGTTTGTAATAAAATAATAATTACTTTGTTAACAATTAAAATGATGTAAGCCACGATGTAAATTAGTCCTAGGAAACTACAAAAAATAGGGGTGATTTTTAATGTAAAAATAACTTTGGGTTTGATAACAAAACACATAAAGAGAATGCTCTTAGAAAAGAATAGGTTGTTCTTGTTCATATAAAGTTTCGTTCTTCCATCCAAAATTCTTTATAGTTTGCTTGTCAATCATTGAATTGAAAGTTAATCTCCAAATAATGATTTATTGGTTGTTTATTGAAATAATAACATCCTTGAGTTGGTGGTATTTAGGTTAAAAAGTTCGTGGTTGTTCGAAGTTCATTGAAACCGGCTTATGTTGGTTTTCTTTGTTCTTATTCCTTTAATCTCTTTGCTCACAATGAGTGAAACTTTAAGTATCCTTTGGTATCAGAGCCACGATGGGTTTTGAAAGTATTTCACTTTCTCTAAACACATCTTAAATAACACAGCCTAATCACATTCTTTAAACCTAAACACAAAACCGCAAAACTACCAGAAATTTTACTCGTACGTCTTTGGCCATATCTCCTTCATTTTTTTGAGATTTTAGGTGTATGATAGGTCATTTTGAGGGTACATGATGTGAAGTTTCTACTAGTAGAATTTGTGAGTCATGAGAGTTCAATTGCTATTAATCTGGGTGGGTTATTTTAAAGAGGTACAAAACTAAATTTTTTTAAAACCAACGAGAAGCTTTCTATGAGTTTTTCTTATTATTAAGCCATGTGTCCTTATACTAGGTCCACGAAAGCATTCAAATTCCTAAATTTGATTGTTTACTTTGTCCATCCAAATTTCAGAATTGGCTTTACCAAATTGATAAGGTTTATGAAAGTTATGATCTTTCCGATTATGCCACTAGTGGAAAAAAGGTCTACTGACCGGTTATAATGGGCCTTACTGATCCGAAAATGGACCGCAGTGGGTGGTGTCGGAGTGGGTTGGGAAAATTAACTGATCCGGTTTACCATCGGATCAGTTAATAGTTAACTGATCCGATTTGGGCACAAAACCGGATCAGTTACATTAGTCAGCTGATCTGGTTTTGTACCCGAACCAAATAGTTAACCTTATGAATTTTAAAAAATTGCTCATGAAATTGTCAAGCTATACAACTCATTTGTAACTCCAAAACTTACAAATATTCCAACGAAACATTATCCAATCTCACACATAAATTTACAAACATTCCATTGAAACGTTATATCAAATTACAAACAACAATAATTCGAAAAAATTACGTTACTGAATTACAAACATTATACAATCTCAGAAATCACATATGAACTAAAAAAATAGATAACAAATTACAACAATGAAAAATCAAAGAATAAATTCAACCCTAAACCTTAAAAAAATGAAAAAACAAATTAAATTGCATCTAAACTAAAAAAATGAAATGAAATTAAATCTTGAACTAAAAAAAGGAAAAAGTTTAATGAAATTAGATCTAGAACTAAAATACAAAACCCTAATTACAAAAATGAAGCCATTTTCAAATAAAAACGAACCCATTTTCGCTGATGAAGGAAACCCTAATCGAGAATCGAGTGAGGAAGGTGGAGAGAAGGAAACCCATTTTCGTTGTTGGTCTTCGTTGATGAACGCGAAGAAATCCAGTGAAGATGGAGAGAAGTAAATCCATTTTTACTGAGTTGTTGGTCTTTGCTGATGGTGGTGTCAGTGAAGATGGAGAAAAGAAGCAAGAGAGCAGTGTCGGCAAGGCGAGGCGAGGCGAGGAGAGGAGAAGAATGAGATATGGTGAAAGAGGGTGGTTGGTGGCGTGGTTCGTGGTCAGCAAATAGCAGAAGATGAGAGATCCTTGGTGTTTTAGGGTTTGTGGGTGGTGGTCTTGACAAGATTTTGTGGTGGTGGTGGTGGTAGTGGTTGAACGTGAGAGAGGAGTGAGGCTGAGGGAGATGGAGGGAAAAAAAATCCTCAGTGAGGAGTAGAGAGGGAAGGGCGAGCGAGGGCTGGTGGAGTTTGTGCTTTTCATTAATGCCGAGCGTACTAACTGATCCAGAACCTTTTTCCACTGGATCCGTTAGTGAGTGGGCGAGGGAATCAAGCTGGGGCTCGTTTTTAATGAACGTCCAACCCACTAACTGATCCGAGCCTTTTTCCAATCAGATCAGTTTTTTTCAGTCATTTGGTGTTTTTTCCACTAAGGTGCTTTGATTGAACTATTTAAGTTTTCTTTTAGAAAACATGCTTTAGATTGGTGGGAAAACTTGAAGGCCAAAAGAAGAAGAAATGGAAAACAAAAGATTCAAACTTGGAGTAAGATGAGATTTGCGCTTAAAAAGGAGTTTATGTACGATTCCCATCATAATAGTAGTAGATGCAAATCTTGTGTTCGAGAAAAAAACAACTCTTTAATAAACCAAGGAGTGTAAAATATAAAAAAAATCCATCCCAAATGAAGAAATAAACATGGACGCATAATTTGATGTGAAAGAAAAAGAAGAACTGATCTCTTGTGAGCCAAAGGAAAGCATAAATATAGCGGAACCAGTAGAAGGTCAACTAATCCAAAGTGATGATCAAGAATTGGAAGAAGATTTCGAAGCTTCTATGAAATTATTTGAAAATTCTTGTGTTACAGGTTTACCAAGGAAAGTTAAAAAGTTTGATACAATTTTCGAGCCTCATCCAAGTTAATTGGTTAATCCAAACTTTTAGGGTTGAAGAACATATTGAAGATGAAGGAACCAAAGAAGAGGAGACTGTTGGTGAAATTTTAGATTCACATGTCCAAAAAGAAATAAAAAGATTAAAGGACGAATCTTTCTTCAAGAAAGGGAGTATGATGCATATGCATCATGCCTAAACTCGAAGAGAGC
This sequence comes from Beta lomatogona, assembly GCA_947646795.1. Classification (NCBI taxonomy): domain Eukaryota; kingdom Viridiplantae; phylum Streptophyta; class Magnoliopsida; order Caryophyllales; family Amaranthaceae; genus Beta; species Beta lomatogona. Next base: position 248,237 of record CANSNZ010001102.1, on the reverse strand, counting down.
CATAAGCTTGTTCGATTTTTGGGTTTGGCTAATTGCGAGGATTATCACGAGTTTAAAGGGAGTAATTATCTCTAATCTAGGTGATAATCAAGAACAAAAGATCCAAAAGTAAGCTAACACAGAATATAAGTATGCTCTGAGATTGCTTAATCATTGTGGTGATAAGAGCCTTTTTGAGCTAATATTCATCAAGTTAATTAATCTCGATTAATTAGGATAATTGTGATTAACTAATAGTAATCCTAATTAAGTGTTATCTAATCATGCTTAACAGTTTAATTAGTACTAATAATGGATTAACATACACCCTTAACCATGCATAATCACTAGCTAAACACGCTTATTACCTTAATTATGCATAAGTAGGTTTTATAGCACCCCATAAGGAGGTTTTAGGAGTGTGAAAACTAGCAACTTGCAAGTACCCATTATGGATCAACATCTTATTGGGTAGGGTCATGAAGCACAACAAATAAGGAGTTAGCTTGGAGGCTAAGGAAGCTTGCAATTGGACCAGCAACAAAACTGCCAATATGGCGAGTTGCAGCTGCTGATTTATTCTATTTTGGGCAGCAATCAATTCTCATCCATTTGCTTCATATGACCAATGGTTGGAAATCCCTATATGTTAAGTTAATGACCGCATCTGTTTGCAATCATTTTACAACCAGCACTTGAGTGTAAAATCTAGATACTTGAAGAAGCTGCTGAATATGGACATTTTTGAACAAGTTGTTTGTAATAAAATAGATATTACTTGGTTAGCAAGTAAAATGATGTAAGCCATGATGTAATTAGTCCTAGGAAACTACAAAAAATAGGGGTGATTTGTAATGTAAAAATCAGTTTGGGTTTGATAACAAAAGACATAATTAAAGAGAATGCTCTTAAAAAAGAACATGTTGTTCTTGTTCATATAAACCAAGTTTGGTTCTTCAATCCAAAATTCTTTGTAGTTTGTTTGTCAATTATTGAACTGAGAGTTAATCTCCAAATAATGATTTATTAGTTGTTTATATAATAACATCCTTGAGTTGGTGATATTTAGGGTGGAAAGTTGGTTGTTGTTCAAAGTTCATTGAAACCGGGTTTATTTTTGCTTTCTTTGTTCTTATTCCTTTACGCTCTTTGCTCCCAAGGTGTGAAAACTTTACGTATCATTTGGTATTAGAGCCACGGTTGGTTTTGAGAGCATTTCATTGTCTCTAAACACATTTAAACACATCCTAATTGCATTTGCTAAATAAAAAAACAAAACGCGCCCTTCATTTAATTAAGTTCTTAGTGTATGATAGGTCATTTTGGGGGTTCAGGAAGTGAAGTTTAATTCTGCTGGTAAAATTTGAGACTCAACAGAGTTTAATTGCTATTAATTTGGGTTGGTTGTTGTAGACACAAAATGGATTCTCCCTATTTAGTCCCCAATGTTGAAAGATGTCGTCGTCCTAATTGGTCCTTTCCATTTATGGCATGTAATTAAAATAATATGAGGTGAAATCATGTTTATCATATATGCTATTAAATTTGATTAAGTAATAATAATAATTGGGGCTTTATGATTCATTGTTAAAAAATTATATAAACTTTAGTTAGTGTTTGCATTGTAATACGAACTATCTTTATATACTATCAATGTATAATCATAAATGCCAAACATTCACAGAATAAAATTGAATCAGGCATTTTTTCTAAAGATGATTTTGTGGCTTTATGGTTCATTGTTAAAAAACTATATAAACTTTAGTTAGTGTTTGCATTGTAATATGAACACTATCTTTATATACTATCAATGTATAATCATAAATGCCAAACATTCACAGAATAAAATTGAATCAGACATTTTTTCTAAAGATGATTTGCATTCGGATAAAAAAAACATATCTATATTTTGTATAAACTGCACTGCCATCTACATAAAAGGGAAATTAATCTCTTAATTTATTAACACATTTATGAACCTAACTAAAATCATACCACCTCCGTCCCAGAATAGTCTGAACACTTTCCTTTTATGTTTGTCCCAAATTAGTTTGAACACTTCCATTCTTGGCATGGTCCCACCATTAATATATTATTTCTTTTACACATCTTTGGCCCACACTACCTTTTATCAATAAAAAGTTACCCAACTTTCTCTCTCCTCTAATAAAAAACACCCCACCAACTCCTATCACATATATTTTATAAATAAAATAACATTTGATAACCACACCACAACTTATCACCATAAACTACGTGTCCCAACAATTGTTCAGATCTTTCTGGGGCGGAGGGAGTATGTAGTAAATTAATAAGATTGGCTTTTTTAACAAATAATGATTCTACTTGTGCACCATCATCGACTCCTGGTTGCTAATCTACTCCTAATGTGGATGAATTTTTTGTACATCTTCATGATGAGATCCAAGATGAAGGAACATAGGAAGAACTAATAGAACCTCCCGTTGAGTCCAATCAGGAGTTTGATGAGGAAGAACGGGCTCATCCTTTCAAAAGACCAAGAAAATCAGAGGTGTGGAAGGATATGGAGGATCTTAAACTCATAAATGCAGCGTGGAAAACTATATGTAATTAAGCATTGTCAATCCTTTTTTACCGTTTCAAAGACTGGCACTACGAGTCTTTTAAAAAGACAGTTGGCTCTTTGTGTTCCAAGGAAATTGAAATTAAAGCAACAAAGTATGATTAACTTTTTGCCATCTGATTCAAGTGCGGGTACACCAAATTCTGAAGGTGTTAGTGCTTTACATAATGGTAAGCTTGATATGTTATGTATGAGAGAAGGTATTGCTAATTGGATTGTCATGCATGAAAAGCCTTTTAGTGTTGTAGAAGAAGAAGGTTTTAACATGATGTTAAAGAGGGGAATACCTCAATGGACATTTGTTTCAAGGCACACTTTAAAAACTGATGTGAAGGTTTACAATGTAATCAAGAGGGGGGGGTGAATTGAGTACTTAGGAGAATTGGTGCTAAATTCAAATTATTTTGATTTAAAGGGGAACCCGTTGAGCTGGTTCCTGACACCAAAAAAAATATAACTCGAAAGCAGTAAAGAACACACCAAATTTAACGAGGTTCAGCCAAATAAGGGCCTACGTCCTCCTTAACTAGTTTTCTTATTAATCAACTATGAAAAACAAGATACTCTCGCACTATCATATTTCCCTTACTCCAGGGAAACAACACACCCCACACTAACTCCAGTGTGCTACTTCTCACTTGAATTCACAAGCACTAGGGAATGAACTCACAAACGCTACCCAATCTCTAACCCCTCAGCTAGAGATTCAATTCCATCAGTTTCTCTTAAATCACGCTTTATTACAATGCAAACAAAGAGTAGTGTAAAGCTCTATGAAATGCGTACTTTACTTTAGGAAATTGTTGAGCCGTTCTCTGTGTGAAAGCTCTCAAAATTACTCAATAAATCAGTGAGAACATCGTTCATTTAATGTTCATTGGAGAAAGTTGATGTTCACTGGTTTCGCGCGTTTTATTGTTTTGGGCTGCGTTTTGGCCCGTGTCTACCATTAGGATGGTAGGTAGAGGTGTCAATTCAGTTCAACAGTTCAGTTATGGTTATAACCAAACAGTTCAGTTGATATCAGTTCAGTTTGTACCAGTTGGAATAATTAACAGTTCAGTTCAGTTCAGTTAACAAACTTTTCAGTTCATTTTAATTCAGTTTTTTTCTATCCATTTTCAGTTCAGTTCAGTTGCAGTTTAAATCAGTTTTATCCAAACAGTTAAACCAACCAACGGTTGAATCCATAATAGTTAAAATTTGTTGCGGTTATTTTCAGTTTCGTTTCGGTTAATTTCAGTTATTGACGAAAACCACATAACTTCGGCGATAATTGCATCGGTTCGGGTAGAAGGTAATCACACTCTTGTATTTGTTCGGGAAAAATTGAGCTTCATGTCGGGTTTTGGCCAGATGTTTTTTCGGGTCCGGTTAAAAATTAATGCAACAAATAAGTGTTGTCGGCACTTCCGCAATTGCCTCGAAAAAAATAGTTGTACTTCATAAAAACGTGTATGAAAGTGACATTGGTAAAAGTGTATTTTAGTACTGATATATATGATTTGGAATAAGACAAATTTATATAAGTCGATATTCAAACTTTTAGTTGTATGCAAATCATATCATATTTGATTTAAAAATGACGTCTCATATCAATATAAATTATTATAAACTTCCTCAAAAAACGAGTATACAATTGAAGATACATGAGTTAAGTTATTGAAGACGTCTCCATTTAAGTTATTGTTATGTTGAGTATACAATTACTTTACCGACTTAAGTTGATACATTCATCTAATCTAATATCAATTTCTTTTAGTTTGGCTAAGATACATGAGTTTCAAATTGAACATAACTTAATTTGAAACTCCTATAAGTTATGCTCCATTTAGATTCATCTAACAACTAAGTAAGAAACTTAGGGTATTACAATTCAGTTGCAACAGATGTAGAACAGTGTAACTCAGTAGATTGGTTCAACATAACAATGCTCCATTTAAGTTAATCGTCTCTAGGTTAGCAACAACAACTATTACAATAATAATTATAACAACAACAACGATTACAATAATAATTATAACAACAACAACAACAACAACGCCAACAACAACAACAACAACAACAACATAGTTTGTTATAACATATAGGGAGGTTTGTTAAATTACTATATCGTTTTGCATATTAACAAGATCTTAATTGACTAAATCTAATTGCTTATTAACAAGATCTTGATACGAAGCCTATAAGTATCGATCAAAAAACATATGGCTTAAACCTCATTGATACAATAACACATCAATATAAGTATACTGCTATACTATAGTTCACGTAAATGACTATAATCAGAACATTAATTGAGCAAGTAACAGTTGTATAAGTAATATTTCAAGAACAAGAAGTATAGTTCCATAAGTAATGACCTTAATTAGGGCAATATAACTAGTATAACTATTTACCGATTAGCTTTTATGCTTATTAAAAGATTCAAGATAATATTTATATGATTGGTTTATCTGTTTAATAATATGAATATTTTTTATTTTCTAATTAATTTACCGATAAAATGAGACAATGAGATATTTGACACATTCAAATATCGGTTAAATAAATGATATAAATTATGAAATTTTCCCTTTAAAAAAAAAATTATGAAACTTTAATTACTACTATAAATAATAGTAATTATTATTTGAAAATGGATTTATAAGGAATGAGATTTGGGGTTTAGGGATTTAGAGCATGGGGTTTAATTGCTTTAGATAATAATTTGGTAGGATTTAAGGTATGCGATTTTAATGCCTTTTTTTTGTGTTTGAGAAGAGAGAGATTGCAATTTGCAATGTTAAACCAATATTAGGCGTTCATTTCAGGGAAGCATAAATCTAACGGTAGAAAATGACGCCAACTCATGAATCCATGCATTAGGAAGCGGGAGGTGCAATTTCAATTGAGCGCCAAATCGTCAAATTGAAGAAAGAAAACGAAACTTAAAATTGCAATTTTGGCTCTAGGAATTCAATGGGAAACTCAAAAACAATATTCCCCCCCCCATTATAATTCACTCATTTATAAACCAAATCAACCCTTTCAAAACCTTCGATCACAAAAACCAATTTCTGAAACATTTCTCTCTCTATGTACTTCCCTCTCTCTCTATATCTTTCTCTCTCTATTTTTCTCTCTCTTCAGTTTGAGCAGTAGAACTATAAGAATGGCAGGAGGAGGAGCGACGAGCAGCAATCAGCCGAAACAGAGGAAGAGAGTTGAAGCTGATAAACCTACTGATTCTTCGTCTTCTGCTGCGATGCTTTCGCTTAAAGGTACTATTCTTCATTTCCCAATTTTTTTTCTGGGTTTTCAATATCATACTACATATTTAAATTGCAAAAATTACCCAAATTTTCAGGAAGAAAACGACCGTTTTTCACCTGTAGTACTTCAATAGAAGATCAAAACGACGAGCTTAGCTACAGTAGAGGTGTTTCTAGTTCACATAATGGCGTTTCTACTCCTCCCTTGTCTGTCTCATTTGCTAAGGTTAGTTCTAATTTTCTTTTATTTCTACAATTCTTGAACATTTTAGCACTTATTAGTTTATATTATTAAGTTTTCATTGATTATTTTATAATGGGTAAGTTTTATTTTTTCATTTTATGAATTGTAGTGTTACTTTTGATATCTTTTGTAGATAATTATGATTGTCCATGTTCTGGGTTTTATGGAACTTTTTCATTTCTATAGTGCGTGTTTTATATTTGGTTCTTTAATTGGGTTTTGTTTGGGGTAGGAAAGGTTAGATTTTTACTGGTTTTAATATGAAGTTCATGATTTAGCTGTCATTTTATCTTGAATGAGTTGATTTACCGTTTGGTGACGAATATCTGGCCCTTTGTATTTTGTTATTGTAAAAATATTTGATTTTTGTTATGCTTGATTGCAATAGTATAACTTCATTTTTTCTTTGTTTTTCGAGTTACTAATTATTTCTTTTCTCAGTTTGGAAGCCAAATAGCAAACCATGTAGCAAGAAGATATTCTTTTGAAGCTTTGGAGTTGTTTTTTAGTTTGAAGAATACTCCTTTTGTAATTATGTTGTAATTGATTGAATTTTAATTTTTTGAATAGGTAGTATCTACTTGTAAATTTTGAATAATGTGACTTTTGAATTTTAATAAATAAATGTCTATTGATGTTACCTATTATTATTGCAATATATTCACATCTTTCAAGTTATATGTTATTTGTTAGAAAATTCCTCGTTCAACTTATAAGTGAGTAACTAGTTTTTAGGCCCGGCCTATGGCCCGATAATTATATCTTTCATTTATTTATATTATACTTTGAAAGGATTACATCAAGTATCATTTGATTTAGTGGTTAAGACTTTAGTATACATGTACGTGATCACGGGGTTGAATCTTATACAAAGCATTTCTATTATTTTATTGTACATGAATTAAATGGAGTTAAACACTCAAAGGGAAGCGTCACGTGGTGTCGTTTCTTATTTAGGAACGCCTTTTAATATAAATGTAAATTCAGTTTGGAGAATAAAATTAGTGAACTTGACATAGCTGAAAATTATCAAGAAATTAAGTTATATGTCATAAATTCAATTACTAATAAAACATTATCATGATAAAATTTGTATGTGAATTGGTGTACTATCATGAATTTGGATAATATGTGAATTCGGTTCACGTACAGTTAAAAATCTGTTTAAAACAGTTTCAGTTTAAATCGGTTTCAGTTTAGTTCAGTTCAGTTTCAGTTTGAATTAGTTCAGTTGATTCAATTATATATTCAGTTCAGTTCAGTTCAGTTGATCGATCAACTTTTAAGTTTTTCACAGTTATTTTCAGTTACGGTTTGTTTCAGTTCAGTTGCAGTTCAGTTTTGGTTTTTCATTTACAGTTTATTTCAGATTCAGTTCAGCATTTTTCAGTTGATTTCAGTTGCACTTACTCCCAGTTCAGTTTAATCCAGTTCAAATTTCAGTTGTTTCAGTTCAACCAGCAGTTCATTAACCAAACTGACAGCTCTAATGGTAGGCACGAGTCCACCATCTACCAATTGCGTCAAATAACTCTCAGCTATCCACGAACCCCCAAAATGAACCCACCACAATCATCACTTGTGAAGCGTGGCACAGCGTGGGTCATCTCTAGAAAGTAGAAATTGCCACTGTGTGAAGTGTGAAGTGTGAAGTGTGAAGTGTGAAGTGTGAAATTTGATTGATAAGAGGTCGAGAAATTCCAAATTCGGGGTCTTTTCTCCTCCAGTCATCCCATGAGTTTCTCACTTTGCTCCAATGGTGACATGACAGCCGCTGCAAAATGTCCAAACATTCAGTTCCATTAATTTCGCTCATATAATTACTCCCACCTACTTAGCACACAAAGTAGCAAATAAAATCAAGTAATAACCAATAGCTACTATGCCTACAAAATGAAATATGGTGCTGCCTCTTTATAGTTCTACTGCCTCTGCATGAACAGCAAGTAAACAATACTCCTGTTAGTATTCTCTATTTTTACCTCTTATTCAATATATATTTTTTGTATACCCAGATGCTAACAGCTTAATATTAATATGACTCATACTTCTAGTTGCAGTTTATATGTAAAATTATGGAAGAAGTCTTGTATTAGCTAATTTCCGACTATTTTTTTTCTTTTGGTGTGAATGAGAGTCTAATAGTGTAGACATGATTCAATCCGAAGTCTTGGTACGAGACTTTACCAACTAAGTTAGATATTCCGATTCTTTTGTTGTTGTTGTGTTGGCTGCATTTAAAAGCTTTAAAATCATTAGATTTAAACCAACTTATTTCAGAAACAAAAAATAAAGCAAAGAATAATTGACATTAACAAAAAGGTAATGGCACACATAGGTGGACTGATTTTTTTCCCAGTTATTTGTCCATTTTGTTAAATAATTTCAAAGCGCTGCAAATGCAAAAATGGCATTTTGTTGATTGATGAGTCAAAGCTGTTACTATATCTTTGCTTCAACAACCTTCTCTCCCTTAAGTGTATTTTATGATTCCTCTTTATGAGGAGTTTGTTGACTATCTTTAAAAGCTTCTAGTGAGGCATGCTGTAACATTCATATAAAAATCAAAGTTTTGAACTACCAAAAACCTATAACAAAAACCTTTGCTTCTTGACTTTGTTCACCCAACAATATTCTGAGCGGTTCTTGACAACATCCAATCCCCGAATCCGGATACACAGGTTAGTGTAATCACTGTGCTAACCTTGGGGGCGACGCTGGAGTTTGAGATTGTAGCGGTCGTTGCTAAATCGCTTCTAAGGTAGTGGCCATAATACCATGACACAGCTAGGTTCGGGTTTTGTGAATTTACATTGAACTCTTAAAATCCTTCGTTATTTTGTGAATCTGATTATTAGTGTATTGATATTCCACCTTTATTAATTTCTTGAGGTCCACACTTTCCTTCACAAGAATTAATAACAATATATTTAAAAGACAATAACAATCATATTTTGATACAAAAAACTCACGAAGGGCCCACAAAGGTGTATTGGGAACATCGTTACTTAACTATGGGATGGAGTAACTAATTTAGTAACTTTGGTATCTGTTTCCAAGTTTCCTAATTGTTTTATGATCGATTTTCCCTGTTTCTACATCTCGTTTTGGTGCAACATAAGTAGTCCAATTTGTTAGAGCCTTATTGGTGAGGAAAATTTGTGGCTGATGATCAGTAGATGTAACTTTAAATTTGTGTAGTTTTGGTAATGGTGTTTGTGGTACATTCTTATAGGGTCTGAGTTGGCAATGTTTGAATCGCAATCTAATTGTGTCTTATGGTCAATATCCAATTTAATGAGTTTTTTCATGGCATTGCAATATGAACTTTGTTTTTGGTGGTACTAGTTTCATGCTGCAATTAGTATTCCTTTTAGTCCTTCCCGACTTGCATGGAGGAGTTTGATGATGACGAATGTCTGTTACTTTGCTTGCAGCTTTTTGGTTGCTGCATACATTCTGGACCTCTTGTGGACTGTGGTAATTGGGAGTTGGGACCAAATCAAAAGCAACTTATAAACAGCAGTAATGGTGGCAGTTCTCTGTAATGAGAGAGCGGTTGATTGCTTATTTCCTATTTCTAAGATATTGTTTGTGGTGATTGCATTATGCATTTATTCTGGACCAACATGTGCAATTTCAACACCATTGAGGTTTAACAGAAAGGGGGAATTCAAGATTTTGCAAGTAGCAGACATGCATTATGCTGATGGCAAGAGCACACCCTGCATGGATGTGTTGCCTAATCAGGTTGATGGGTGCTCTGATCTCAACACTACTGCTTTTATCCAGCGCATGATTAAAGCTGAGAAGCCTGATCTTGTCGTCTTCACTGGTACTTCTTCTTGCTCTTTGTGTCATTTTCTCTTTCCTTGCCCCTTTTTTCATCTTTTTGTGTTAGAAAATGTTTGAGAAGATCTTACTTTAATAAAATCTTAGCTTTTTTCTGATGTCACTGTTATAGGATATATATATATATATATATATATATATATATATATATATATATATATATATTAAGGCTCACATGAGAAAGACTGTTAAAGTGTGGAGGATGAGAAAGATTATGGGCCCTTTCTATGTTACTCAGACTCATCTAGAAGTAATGGACTGGACTACAATTTCATAGCAGAAAGAAGCAATGAATAATCTAGTGAGACTGAGACATTTGATTGTGTACTTTGATCCAGGGTCAGAGAATTTCCCATTAGCTTATCAGGGACTAACTATCTTGGAAAGTGGTGAGTTTTGCATTTTAATTTAGGTTCTAGTCTGTCCGAGAAGACAGCAGAGTTGCATTTGCTGCTCCGAATCTTCTGACGCGGGGATAACAATTTGAATCTAGTGAAAAGTTGCCAACCTGTTGCTATGTTTCCTGTACTTGGTATTATTTGATAAGTGAGATCAGTTGAAATTTAGATTTGTCGTCCATTCGTTCTCAGCTGTCTCAGGATTTGGTTGTCTATCAGATGTTAGAGATTGCATGAAGCCATCAAAAAAAGAAATTTATCGTCACCCAATATTAAATGGTGAGACGTACACGTAATGAACCTGGTGTATGAGCCGTGTATTTTTTTAAACGTAGTTCTGAAATTCAAATCTCACTGACTAGGGAATACTATTATAATTTTTTTTAGCTCTGTTCTATCCTTCCCATGTATGCAGCGGGGCTTTAGTGGCTAAAAAGGTTTCTTTGCTAGAATGTACTCGACTGCAAAGAAAAATACAGATCAGCAGAAGCAGAGCAATTCAGGAATTTCATCGAAATATAGCTGAAGTAGAGAGGAAATTCTGAGAGAACAAATGCTAACAATTAAATTGATGGTTGAAATTCAGTCTATGAATTTAATGCTAGCAACAGTTGAAGTTTAAGAGGGAAATCATATCTTCTACTTGTCAGTAGATTGTCATATCCTCTAGAATCATTTGACAATATAAGTTGACATAATGAATAGTGACGGTAATTAGGGACCTCTCGTAGAGGTCGTGAACAATTCCCTTGAAGGAAGCTAGTTTACTTGGTTGAACATGACAGCCGAGGAATGTATGACCACAAAAGGTTCATTTCTCTGTGGAGCTTAATTCCTATGTAGCGTGATGTTAGGTTTTTCAGTATACAGTGTTCAATCTGGTGCAACTTAGAGCTTTAATCTTTCCCAATATATATATGTCGTAGTTACTAAGAGGATCTCTTTCATAATCTGATTTTAGTATGGAGGATTAGCCAAGCCTTTTAACTTCCCTTTTTCCTCTTAGACATTATATTCCCTCCTTAACATATGTGAACTTCTATTTTCGTTGTTTCTTCTTTCATCTATATTACCTATTTGTTGAAGGTCATATCACTTTGGCTTATAAGCTGTTTATGTAGAAAGCTTGTTGTATGAGCGACGGAATGTATAACAACAACGGGTTAAGCTCCCACCTTGCTTGCTTCCCGTTCTGGTTTTAGATTTCGTGTCAAGTGAATATGAAAGATTGTAGCTGGAATACAAAGTCAAGTGGATTATTAGAAGGAATAATGGGAATGTCAACCAGGCTTATCGAGGAAGATTACTTGACTTTGGGTGTCCTTACATCTCCTGAAGTAGAATGAATAGAGAAAGTACCAGTAACTACCTCTGCAGACTTCTTCTTAGCCTTCTTCTTTCCCATCACTGACAGCTTTCCTGCATTAGCTCCCTTGAAAGTTGAAATAAGGTGTAAGCTAAGTGTACTACTACAGATGTGCATATGTTGCCTTTCCAGCTCTCAATGAAGATTGGAGGTAGGTACCTGTTACACAATCTCCGATTTCTCTCTTTCTCGCAGTGAGTGAACTACTAGCAATTCTCAAAAGGACTAGGGGGAATGATTAAATAAGAAAGTCTTCTTCCTCTCGTCGACTGGTCACTCATGGTTGAAACAAAAAGAATAAGCGATGCCATTGAATCTGTTAGAGGAAGGCTAGAGAGAGTAGCTCATTCCCGGGATAAGTAGAATATCCAAGTATGTTTCCTGGGAACATGCTAAATAAGAGCATAGGATAGTGGGTGCTAAGAGGTGGTGAATATAACCTTTACATGTATATATGACTGGCAGGTCTTGAGTTTTATATTCACTTTTGGTAATTAAGGAACTTCTCGTTGGATATAAAAGTGTTGACGTATATACTTCACTCTAAAAAACGAACCCCACTACACTAGTAAGCCTATTGGCCTGCAAGAGACAAACACGACTACTAAAGCTGCTGCAGAAAGTTCTGAAGTTTAGCAATAGCGAAACCATGTTCAGATACAGTATTCTGAATAGTTCTAATCAAAGTCTTGGGATCTTTTTCATGACGTTGGAACCTATTAGTATCCCTTTCTTTCCAGATTTCATAGATGGAGGTGAGCAAGGCAATAAATCCGTCTATTACTATTGCTTTTGAATGACTGTTATCCATACCCGTTCCATGTGGACCTTTTGTAGATTGCTTACTCCTAATCTGGTTCTGAGCTTAAAAATATCAAATACTAATAGTAGACTGGGAAAAAACCAATTTGATATGGCCTATGGCACAAGCTTTCAGAAGGTTTTCTTTAAACTCCTAGAAAGGCAACGTGTGCAGAGATTCGTCGTTGGTTGGAGGAACATATGATACACTGGAAAAGTATGCAGTAAAGGCCAACAAACTTCTGGGATATTCATTCTGTGAAGGTGAAACTTGATGATCATTTTGCATTACCTAGTTTCCAGCAAATTAGACTCAGCCAGGTGATTCATTATCCAGACAAAGCTTGGCGTAGGCTTTTTAATTTGAAAACAGGGTTTTGTATGTGGCCTTCTTCTTTGTTTTAGTCACACGCGGTTGAGGTGGATTTGTTTTGGAAGGAGAAAGTAACAACAGGTGATCTGAAGTTGTTTACTTCGGAGGAGGTTCGAATGCTTTACTTGGAGCATTATGAGTGTACCTTTTTCATTAAATGTTTAATGTGGACTTGTGTTCTGAGGTCAAGTAGTGTTTTTGGCTTTTGTATTTTGTGGTGTCTCGCCTCTGTCTATGTATATACTTTCGGATGCCCAGCGCGACTGGAATGTTATCTTGTGATTATCTAAGAATGATACACCCCCCTCCATTTGTGCAGTTTTGTGGGTTTCCACTTCTTTTCCTTATCAAAGAGCTTAAGAGGTTATTCTAGAACTGGAAGAAGACTGGCGAGCAATTCTGTGAAGAAATTCTGGCCTTTCTTATCTTTGTTTGTTTATGTATATATTCATGGTCAGTAAAGGAAGTTTGTCTTACCAGCAAACCCTGGCAAATGTACTCCTTTTATTTTATGATGCTTGACATTTTACAAAGTCAAGGGAAGTGGATAGAAACAAAAGGAATTGTTCCATTAGTGTATTAAGGGCATATAAAGATCATGATAACTATATGAAAAGGAGGGAATACATCTAAACTTGCAAAATTGATAAACGAAATCATGGGAATCATAACTTCTGAAGAACCAGAAATTGAAAACTACCGAAGCATAATATGACCATAGTAAGTCAGTTCTCACCTCTCACAGTTTGGTCGGTGCATTGTAGACTTATGCTCATGTCCGGCTCCCCTTTCTTACAAAATGATAAAGAAAATAATTTGAGTGTAATGGTGCACCTGATTTTTTTTTGAGATAGTTTGTCTGTTGCAACAGGTGACAACATTTTTGGCTTAGATGCTACTAATGCAGCTAAATCCTTGGATGCTGCATTTTCTCCTGCTGTGATGTCCAACATCCCTTGGGCTGCTGTTCTTGGAAACCATGATCAGGAATCCACTCTTTCAAGGGAAGGAGTCATGAAACATATAGTCAACATGAAGAATACCTTATCTCGTGTGAATCCTCCTGATGCTGGAATAATCGATGGATTTGGGAACTACAACTTGGAGGTGGCTGGAGTCAGTGGTTCACCATTCCATAACAAGTCAGTTCTAAATCTTTATTTCCTTGATAGTGGAGACTACTCAACAGTTCCGTTAATTCCTGGATATGGCTGGATAAAAGCCTCTCAACAGTCTTGGTTTCTACATACTTTTAGCAGATTAAAGGTACTATTTCTGTGTCCATGTCTTAATTAGTTACGGATTAAAAAAATTCCCTTAGGCTTCAGATTTTATTTTTCATATGAAAATATCATCTATGGCATGTGGACTATTTGATTCAAAAACCTAGGAAATACATATTCAGCTTGAATGACAATGAAAACATTTCCATTGTAGAAAGCATACATGGACCACCCAAAGCCTCAAAAGGAATCTGCTCCTGGGCTTGTGTACTTCCACATTCCATTGCCTGAATACGCAAGTTTCGACGCATCAAATTTTACAGGTGTTAAGCAAGAAGGCATTTCCTCGCCTAGCACAAATTCTGGCTTCTTTACAGCCATGCTTGAAGCAGGGAATGTCAGAGCTGTTTTTACTGGTCATGATCACAAAAATGACTTCTGTGGTAAATTGTTGGATATAAATCTTTGCTATGCTGGTGGTTTTGGATACCATGCCTATGGGAAGGCTGGTTGGGCTAGGAGGGCAAGAGTGGTGGCGGTGAAATTGAAAAAGACTAGTAAAGGAGGCTGGGGAGCAGTCAAGTCTATTAAAACATGGAAGCGTCTTGATGATCAACACCTCACTGCTATTGATGCTCAGGTCCTCTAGAGCAAGAGCTCAGTTGGTAAGTGTTCCCAGACTTCTGTAGTAGTCAAAATGATTAATCTCATTGAGTCTGGCCGATCATGGTTAAATTAAATCAAGTAAAACAAACAGGTATTAGAAAATTTTATAGTATTAGGAGAGTAGTTCTCTGCTATGAACGATCAACGCATGAAAAGTTGAGTACATGAACTTCGTCCCACAATGCTCTTCACACTTCAACCCTTTCTCTCTCCTCATCACTCTACAATCTGTTACTCTCGACCACACTTTCAATCTTTTAGTTCTACTTCTATTACCATTTTCTTCTATCTTAAGGAAAAATAGTACCACATGCTATACGCCACCTATATTCTACTGTTAGTACTTGTGCCAAACTAGGAAAGACATTTTGGGTTGGAAGGAGTAATATGCGAAGACTTAAATTCTCCATTGTTCCTTTCCCTGTTTTCATCAACAATAGTATTGATCCAAGTTAAATTGCACATCATATGTTGTTCTTGTCTTTCTATGTAACAATATGTTTACCATTTTATGGAGTAATGCACACACGACCCTGAATAGGATATGTTTGATAGGCTGGAACCACTGCATCCTTGAGTTCTCAGAAGTCATATGCGCACATTATATATTCTTCGTTTCGCATACCATTTTATGGAGTAATGAACACATGGCCTTGAATAGGATCTGTTCTATAGACTGGAACAACTGCGTCCTTGAGTTGAGAAGTCATATGCACACATTATCTGCTGTTAGTCCTGTAGCATGTTCTGTTATTATTAGTGTCATAGCTTAAAATGCCATTATTATCAGAGTTCATGAATTAATAACCTTGTTGTGAAGCCATGAAATCACATCAAGCACAGCTGCCATTGATACAAGTTGTCCCCTGTCCTACGGACTCCTACCCTAATCCTATGGCTCATTTTGCGCAAGTTACTGAATTAGAATAAAATTGTAGTAAGTTGGAGTAATATTTTCTTCTGTGTATGGAATAACACGGTGAAGGACTGGCTATTTCTATGCAGCTCCATTATCAAGCTTGAATTTTCATTTTCTCAATTTCATTACCCTTTAATACTAAGGCTTCTTTGGTTGGATGGAAAACATTTCAATAGAAAATGATTTTCTATGAAAAACTCTCTGGGGATAACCGGATAAACACAATTGAAGATCAGTTTTCCTTTGTTTGGTTCTTTACATGAAAGTGACAGAAAAGAGGAAGAATGTAAATGGAAGGGAGAGGATTGATGGGAGAAAGAAAAGAGAAGGTAAGGAATAGGGAAAAAGTATGCATTCCTTCCTCTAAAAAGAAAAAGGGTTTCCACCTTCTAAGAATTATATTCCTTCATCCGGAAAATTACATTTCGCCCTTCACATACCCATCGAAGGAAAATGGAAAAATCACTTTTCCTGAAAATAATCTCTCGTCCAACCAATCACTCTCTGAATATGGAGGGTGTGATAGTAATGAAAATGAAAATTAAAAAAGTAAGGATACTTGCTTGTTTTTGGAGGTGCGTTATTCTTGACCCGAAGGAAAATGGAAAAATCACTTTTCCTGAAAATAATTTCTCGTCCAACCAATCACTCTCTGAATATAGTGGGGTGTGATAGTAATGAAAATGAAAATTAAAAAAGTAAGGACGCTTGTTTTTGGAGGTGCATTATTCTTGACCTGACATTGGACATTTTGTGTGAAATGTACTCAAATCTATCATTCCGTTAGTGCTTAAGTGTGTATTGTTTGCTTCATTATGGTCATCTTAATTAACAATTAGTAGTAGGTCTAATTTATCTTTTGGCTGCACATACAGGAGGCCATAGGAAAAAGCATATTGATGGTGCCTCATGAATATACTAAAGCTGGCGACACTTGATAGTTGATACTAGGCTCTGAAGGCACGATTTACAAAATCAGTATGTTAGCGAATTTTGTTCTAAATTTTAATTAGTGCTAAGAAAAAAAAGGCTTTATCAACTTTTCCCTCTATACGCAAATAGTGGTCATGTGATTTTTAATACTATGTCAGTATATCTCTTCTAGGTATTGAATTTACTGGTCTCGTCATATTTTCTTTTATAAAGATATACTTGTCTTGTTATATTTATTGTAACATATACTGTTATTACACTTTTATTGAAGGTCTTCATACTTTTTTGCTTATGCAATAGTATTTGAGTACCTCCATCAAATTAATTGTCCTTTGAAATTTGGTCACGCATACCAAGAGTTAAAATGTTAATTGAAAGAGAGCTTAGGGGTTAACATTTTGCCAGTGGCAAACCATGATCCGACAAAAACACGTGTTTGAATGCTGATCTTATTCTTTGGTTTTATATATATATATATATATATAGATGGAATTTATGGAACAATTGATTTTTCGGAAGTATGTATTTTATGAAGCTTATACTCCTTTGATATTTTTTTTTCTTCCTATTATTTTCGGGGAGTTACCAAAGAGCAAGTGTAAAAAGTTGGCTATATGCAGTTGTTGTGAGGGAAAAAGTAAAACTAAGGAGCTAGAAGAAAAACACCTCGAAAAAGAAAAGTAGGAAGAAAAGAACACAACAATAACATTTTACAAAATTACAGTTTTTGTCATGTAAAGAAATAAGTATTATGTTATCAAAAGAAAAAATATACAAAAACAGTTAAAGCATTCATAGCATCAATATTCTTTTTGCTCCCCACCTTCTAGAAAGGTTGGACCAAAGAACTCTTCAAGGAATTTCTCCTACATGGATACATCACAAAACTCAACTACTCCTAAAACAATAGGCATTACAAAATAGAAAGAATACCCTCATCTAACTAGATCGAGCCATAACTTTGTAGATAACTTCTTTATAGATATGCTCAACAGGTTGTACCTTTGAACCCATATACTATACACAAATTCAGAAAACAACCGGACATAAATCTGAGTAGTAGAAGAAGCCTTTCTACAATACTTGACACCAAATTCTGATTCAATCTGAAAGTTTTGAGTAGACTTATTAAACTCTAACAAATTTAACAATTTGAGCATGTAGGTCCAAACTGCATCAGAGTATGCACGCTCAAATACAAATGTTACACTTTGAGTTGCAGTACCGTAGAGAGAAATCAACATTACATGCAACATTACACTTAGAAATCCTATCTGTAGTAGCAATCCTATTCTGAATGGCAAGCCACACGATAAAATTACTTTCTGGAGAAGAATAGTTGTTGGCAAATACTTATTTGTGACTTGCCACACCATCAACTAATGGTGTGGCCACATATTAAAAAAGGAACTTCTGCACCAATTTCCACTTCTCTCTTACACCTCCCACTCTTTATTCCTTTCTTTCCCAACATTTTCTCTATCCTCTCATTTTCTCCATTTTTTCCCCATCTTCTCACTCCTTTCACTTTCCTCATTATTTTCCTTTACTCTGTTCACTTATTTCCCCATAAATTACAAACTACCACATTCTCTCCTTATGTCCCCAAAAGTTATGAAATTACCCCTCTACACAATGACAAATCTCCTAATTTTTTTGACAGCAATCAAATTAACATCTCTTAGTTTGCTATTTGTTTGATTGTGCTGTCATTATCCATCAATTCATCAACGAATGGTATCGAATCTGCGAATGGCCTTTGGATCACGACTCCATTGAATCCTCTCAGTGTTGATAATGTAAGTTGTCAGGGATTAAGAGGCCCTAAACTACTAGTAATACTAGTGGAAGCATAACAAACATATATAGACAAATGAACACAAGATAATTTACGTGGAAAAACCCCTCCTCAATGAGGGTTAAAAAAACCACAACTACTATACTATCATTAACGAACAAAGTTACAACAATTATATATCGACATCAACTACTTAGACTCCTTTAGTTAGTGTAAATAACCTCCAACAAACTCATCTTCGGCTACTCACATAGAATATCTAAGGATGCTAGACAAACCACTACGTGAACCAGTGCATGAACCAAGAGGAATTTTGACACAGGACCACACTTGTCTTGTACGCCGCTACAACCAACGGGACACGACACCTGACTCCCACACAAATTATTTTAGACTGTATGGACAAGTCATAAACCACATACATGGAGGAGATGCTCGCCCTTGGGCCGAAGTCCCCACACACTTTGAGCTCTCTCACAGCTCCTTTCTCTTGAGCACTCTTGAGCTTCTTTCTTCTTTTTGAACTGCTGCTTTCTTCAATGCTTCCCCTCTATTTATAGAGGTCTTCAAAAGCCTACATCAACTAGATAATTAGGAAAGTACATCTCACATATCTTATCACAATATTTTCCTAATACAATTAGGATACTCCTACTACTTTCCTAATAAAATTAGAGGTACATACCATGAAATAATATCCTAACAATTTAGAATATCTACCGCAATAATACCCAAGAATAGTAGGAAACAAAAGATGTCGTATCATATAAAGATTTCGCCACATCCGAACTTCTACTATTCACGTACAAGGGTCTGGTCTCTGACCTGGTTACTCTGTTGGTCTATCACAAATTTACTAATTCGCGGGCTTGATTTCAACATAAGTATTGTGAAAATTCTAAGATGGTCTTTTTTGAAAAAAGACCATGGAATGTGAGCCACCCACCTCAATATTTTTTTCCCTTTTCTTTTTTGCTTTGAAATGATTTTAGAAAATACCAAAATCTTTTATTCTAATTTTTGAAAATGTTTTAAATAATTTCGAAAAATACAAAATAAAAACAAATCTGATTTTTTTTTGAAAAATCCGAAAAATAATTTCGGCCAAAAACAAAATTTTGGGAATTTTTTTTACCCATATTTTCTCTCTCATCTCCTGTACCCCTTCCTCCCTTAAATCTTCCATGGATCTTCAATTCTTCTCGAATTTTCAGTAGATCTCTTCCTTGGACCCTTCTCTTTCCATGAAATGGTAAGAATTCATGAAGAAGTCATGAATATGTGATGGAGAAGCTGTAAAATCAAGATTATAATTTTTGATTTTGGGGGAAAATTTTGGGGAATTTTTTTTCACTTTTCTCTCTTTCATCTTTGTAAATTCATCAAATAGATGAACAAACATAAGATTGATGATCGTATGTAGACCATGAATGCCCAATTTTTATGAAAATTAAAGTATGAGTTTAAAAATGAAGAAACTCAAGATCAAAATTATAGGTCATTATAAATTTAACAAAAACATGGTTTGGATTGTTGTAAGATGTTGGGAAACCGCAGATTTGGGACCGATTTGTGCGTTTTTTGAGTATTGATGACCATTGTCACACTAGATGAAGAATTTTCAGAGGAGAGAGGAAAAATCGAAAGGTTGAAGATGGAGTAGGAAGAAGATGACTGAACGGACACTTTAGGTAATTACTAAAATGGGTTCCGGTAATTACCAAAATGTGACAGAAACTAAGAGAAGTCTCAAGACCTCCAATTCAAAAGTGTATTGAAAATAAACAATTGAAATAAACAATCCTAAGTACAAATTTATCAATATGATATAAATGTTTTAATCCAAATAAGCAAAGTAGAGTTATAAAGTCACAATATGTTAGAGATAAGAATGTCTTAGTAGGTTTGGTAATGCCCAAAACTGTTTGGTAATGCCCAAAACATGTTTGATAATTAGCTAAAAGCATATGATATAGGGTTACTTTGGGATTTTTAGTACAAGGAGGGACAACGGGGGCCCAAAACACAAGTCAATGAGGTTTGGTGAGGTATTACGCCTAATGGACCCAGTGGCATGATTGTCCAATCCCCATAAGATTGCGTTAATGAATAATGGGAATGGATTGTAAGTGGAAGAACATCCTCCACTTAGTAGGTTTGTTAATGCCCAAAACATGTTTGGTAATTACCTAAAATCATATGATCTAGGGTTAATTTGAGCTTTTTAGTACAAAGAGGGACAATGGGGGCCCAAAACTCAAGTTAATGGGTTTGGTGAGGTATTGGGCCTAATGGGCTTAGTGGCATCATTGTCTAATCCCCATAGGATTGCTTTGATGAGTAATGGGAATGGATTGTGATTGGGAGAACATTCTCCACTTAGTAGGTTTGGTAATGCCCAAAACATGTCTAGTAATTACCTAAAAGCATATGATCTGGGTTAATTTGCACTTTTTAGTACAAGAAGGGACAATGAGGACCCAAATCTCAAGTCAATGGGGTTTGGCGAGATATTGTGCCTAATGGACCCACTGGCATGATTGTCCAATCCCTATAAGATTGCCTTGATTAGTAATAGGAATGGATTGTGATTGGAAGAAAATCCTCCACTTAATAGGTTTGGTAATGCCCAAAACATGCTTGTAATTACCTAAAAGCGTATGAGCTGGGGTTAATTTAGGCTTTTTAGTACAAGGAGAGACAATGGAGGACCAAAACTCAAGTCAACGGGGTTGATAAGGTATGGGGCCTAATAGACCAAGTGGCATGATTGTTCAATCCCCATAGGATTGCTTTCATGAGTAATGGTAATAGATTGTGATTGGAAAAACATCATCCACTTAGTAGGTTTGGTAATGCGCAAAACTTGTTTGGTAATTACCTAAAAGCATATGATATGGGGTTACTTTGGGCTTTTTTTTAGTACAAGGAGCGACAATGAGGGTCCAAAATTCAAGTCAATGGGGTTTGGTGAGGTATTTGACTTAATGGACGAAGTGGCATGATTGTCCAATCCCCATATGTTTGCTTTGATGAGTAATGGGAATGGATTGTGATTGGAAGAACATCATCAACCTAGTAGGTATGGTCATGCCCAAAACATGTTAGGTAATTACCTAAAAGCATATGATATGAGGTTACTTTGAGTACAAAGAAGGAACAATGGAGGCCCAAAACTCAAGTCAATGGGGTTTGGTGAGGTATTTGGTCTAATGGACCGAGTGGCATGCTTTTCCTATCCCATAGAATTGATTTGATGAGTAATGGGAAATGATTCTGATTGGGAGAACATCCTCCACTTAGTAGGTTTGGTAATACCCAAATCATGTTTGGTAATTACCTAAAATCATATGATATGCAGTTAATTTGGGCTTTTAGTACCAGGAGTGACTATGGGGACTCAAAACTGAAGTCAATATGGTTTTTTGAGGTATTTGGCCTAATGGACCCAGTTGTATGATTATCCAATCCCCATAGAATTATTTTGATGAATAATGGGAATGGACTGTGATTAGGAGAACATCCTCCACTTTTAGGTTTGGTAATTCCTAAACCATGTTTAGTATTTACCTAAAATCATATGATCTGGGGGTAGTTTAGGCTTTTTAGTATAAGGAGGGAAAAATGGGGCCCAAACTCAAGCCAATTGGGTTTGGTAAGGTATTGAGCCTAATGAGTCTAGTGGCATGATTGTCCTACCCTCATAGGATCGGTTTGATGAGTAAAGGGAAGAGATTCTGATTGGGAGAACATCCTCCACTTAGTAGGTTTGGTAATTCTCAACCCATGTTTCGCAATTACCTAAAAGCATATGATATGTGGTTAATTTGGGCTTTTTAGTACAAGGATGGACAATGGGGGGCCCAAAACTCAAGTCTATGGGGTTTGGTGAGGTATTCGGTCTAATGGACCCAGTGGCATGATTGTCCAATCCCCATAGGATTGCTTTGATGAGTAATGGGAAATATTTCTCATTGGGGGAACATCCTCCACTTAATAGGTTTGGTAATTCCCAAACTATATTTGGTAATTACCTAAAAGCATAAGATCTGGGTTAGGTTTACCTTTTTAGTACAATGATGGACAACGGGGGCCCAAAAACTCAAGTCAATAGGGTTTGGTGAGGTATTGGCCCAATGGACCAAGTGGCATGATTGTCCAATCCCAATAGGATTGCTTTGATGAGTAATGGGAAAAGATTCTGATTGGGAGAACATCATTAACTTAGAAGGTTTGGTAATTCCCAAACCATGTTTGGTAAGTACCTAAAAGCATATGATCTGGGATTATTTTGTGCTTTTTAGTACAAGGAAGAATAATGGGGGCCAAAACTCATGTCTTTGGGGGGTTTGGTGAGTTATTGAGCCTAATGGACCCAGTGGCATGATTCTCCAATCCCCGTAGAATTGCTTTGATGAGTAAGGGGAAATGATTGATTGGCAGAACATCCTCCACTTAGTAGGTTAGGTAATTCCCAAACCATGTTTTGTAATTACCTAAAAGCATTTGATCTAGGGTTAATTCGGGCTTTTTAGTACAAGGAGGAACAATAGGGGTCCAAAACACAAGTTGCTGGGGTTTGGTGAGGTATTGGGCCTAATGGACACAGTAGCATGATTGTCGAATTCCCATAGGATTACTTTGATGAGTAATGAGAATGGATTGTGATTGGGAGAACATCCTCCACTTATTAGGTTTGGTAATTCCCAAACCATTTTTGGTAATTACCTAAAGGGTAATATCTTAGATAACCCCGAGATATAACCATTTTCTCAAATAACCACCCCATTGTCACCTCTATCACAGATAATCCTAAATTTCTAATTTCTCATTAAACATGATGGATTTACAAACGACATTAACTTGGTTTGACTTTGGGTGTGTTTGGCGCCATTTAAGAAGGTGGTTGCTGGCATTAAATGAGAATAAGGTGGGTTGGCGCCCTATTAGTGGTCTGCTGCCAGCAATAAAATCCTTCAATTGTGCACCAAAACTAATGAACATCCATTTGAATACCTATCAACCACCTTCTTAAATAGTGCCAAACCTATTCAAAGTCAAACCAAGTGTAATTTCATCATGTTTAATGACAAATTAAAAATTTCGGGTTATCCGCGATAGGGGTGACAATGTGGGGGGTATTTGGGAGAAAGGGCTATATGTCAGGGTTATTTGAGATTAATTTGGGATTTTTAGTACAATGAGGGACAATGGGGCCCAAAACTCAAGTCAATAGGGTTAGGTGAGGTATTGGGCTTAGTGGACCTATTGGCATGATTGTCCCATCCCCATAGGTTTGCTTTAGTATGGGGTTAATTTGAGCTTTTTAGTTCAAGGTGGGACAATAGTGGTCCCAAAACTCAAGTCAATGAGGTTTGGTGAGGTATTCGGCCTAATGGACCCAGTGGTATGATTGTCCAATCCCCATAGGATTGCTTTGATGATTAATAGGAAAGGATTCTGATTGGGAGAACATCCTCCGCTTAGTAGGTTTGGTAATTCCCAAACCATGTTTTGTAATTACCTAAAAGCATTTGATTTGGGGTTAATTTGGGCTTTTTAGTACAAGAAGGAACAATAGGGGTCCAAAAACTCAAGTCAATGAGGTTTGGTGAGGTATTCGGCCTAATGGACCCAGTGGTATGATTGTCCAATCCCCATAGGATTGCTTTGATGATTAATAGGAAAGGATTCTGATTGGGAGAACATCCTCCGCTTAGTAGGTTTGGTAATTCCCAAACCATGTTTTGTAATTACCTAAAAGTATTTGATTTGGGGTTAATTTGGGCTTTTTAGTACAAGAAGGAACAATAGGGGTCCAAAACACAAGTTTCTCATTTAATCCTAAATTTGTAATTTCTCATTAAACATGATAGATTTACAAACGACATTAACTTGGTTTGACTTTGGATGTGTTTGGCGCCATTTAAGAAGGTGGTTGCTGGCATTAAATGAGAATAAGGTGGGTTGGCACCCTATTAGTGGTCTGCTGCCAGCAATAAAATCCTTCAATTGTGCACCAAAACTAATGAACATCCATTTGAATACCTATGAACCACCTTCTTAAATAGTGCCAAACCTATTCAAAGTCAAACCAAGTGTAATTTCATCATGTTTAATGACAAATTACAAATTTCGGGTTATCCGCGATAGGGGGACGAGGGGGTATTTGGGAAAAAGGGCTATATGTCAGGGTTATTTGAGATTAATTAGGGCTTTTTAGTACAATGAGGGACAATGGGGCCCAAAACTCAAGTCAATAGGGTTAGGTGAGGTATTGGGCTTAATGGACCTATTGGCATGATTGTCCCATCCCCATAGGTTTGCTTTAGTATGGGGTTAATTTGGGCTTTTTAGTTCAAGGTGGGACAATAGTGGTCCCAAAACTCAAGTCAATGAGGTTTGGTGAGGTATTCGGCCTAATGGACCCAGTGGTATGATTGTCCAATCCCCATAGGATTGCTTTGATGATTAATAGGAAAGGATTCTGATTGGGAGAACATCCTCCGCTTAGTAGGTTTGGTAATTCCCAAACCATGTTTTGTAATTACCTAAAAGCATTTGATTTGGGGTTAATTTGGGCTTTTTAGTACAAGAAGGAACAATAGGGGTCCCAAAACTCAAGTCAATGAGGTTTGGTGAGGTATTCGGCCTAATGGACCCAGTGGTATGATTGTCCAATCCCCATAGGATTGCTTTGATGATTAATAGGAAAGGATTCTGATTGGGAGAACATCCTCCGCTTAGTAGGTTTGGTAATTCCCAAACCATGTTTTGTAATTACCTAAAAGCATTTGATTTGGGGTTAATTTGGGCTTTTTAGTACAAGAAGGAACAATAGGGGTCCAAAACACAAGTTTCTCATTTAATCCTAAATTTGTAATTTCTCATTAAACATGATAGATTTACAAACGACATTAACTTGGTTTGACTTTGGATGTGTTTGGCGCCATTTAAGAAGGTGGTTGCTGGCATTAAATGAGAATAAGGTGGGTTGGCACCCTATTAGTGGTCTGCTGCCAGCAATAAAATCCTTCAATTGTGCACCAAAACTAATGAACATCCATTTGAATTCCTATCAACCACATTCTTAAATAGTGCCAAACCTATTCAAAGTCAAACCAAGTGTAATTTCATCATGTTTAATGACAAATTACAAATTTCGGGTTATCCGCGATAGGGGTGACGAGGGGGTATTTGGGAAAAAGGGCTATATGTCAGGGTTATTTGAGATTAATTAGGGCTTTTTAGTACAATGAGGGACAATGGGGCCCAAAACTCAAGTTAATATGGTTGGGTGAGGTATTGGGCCTAATGGACCCAGTGGCATGATTGTCCAATCCCCATAGGTCTGCTTTGATGAGTAATGGGAAACGATTGTGATTGATAGAATATCCTCCACTTAGTAGCTGTGGTAATTCCCAAACATGTTTGATAATTACCTAAAAGCATATGATTTGGGGTTAATTTCGGCTTTTTAGTACAAGGAGGGATAATGTGAGTCCAAAAATCAAATCAATGGGGTTTGGTGAGGTATAGAGCCTAATGGACCCAGTGGCATGATTATCCAATATCCATGTTATTGATTTGATGAATAATAGGAAAAAATTCTGATTGGGAGAACATCCTCCACTTAGTAGGTTTGGTAATGCCCAAACCAAGGTTGGTAATTACCTAAACACATATAATCTGGGGTTAGTTTGTGCTTTTTAGTACAAGGACAAACAATAGGCACCCAAAACTCAAGTCAATGGGTTTGGTGAAGTATTGGGACTAATGGACACAGTGGCATGATTGTCCAATCCCCATACGATTGCTTTGATGAGTATTGAGAATGGATTGTATTTGGTAGAACATCCTCCACTTTGTAGGTCTGGTAATTTCCTAACCATGTTTGGTAAGTACCTAAAAGCATATGATCTGCGGTTAATTTATGCTTTTTAGTACAAGGAGGGAGAATGGGGCCCCAAAACTCAAGGCAATGGGGTTTTGGTGAGGTATCGGGCCTAGTTGACTCAGTGGCATGATTGTCCAATCCCCATATAATTGTTTTGATTAGTAATAAGAAAGGGTTTTGATTGAGAGAACATCATCCACTTTGTAGGGTTGGCAATTCCCAAACCGTTTTGGTAATTACCTTAAAGCATATGATATGGGGTTAATTTGAGCTTTTTAGTTCAATGTGGGACAATAGTGGTCCCAAAACTCAAGTCAATGAGGTTTGGTGAGGTATTCGGCCTAATGGACCCAGTGGTATGATTGTCCAATCCCCATAGGATTGCTTTGATGATTAATAGGAAAGGATTCTGATTGGGAGAACATCCTCCGCTTAGTAGGTTTGGTAATTCCCAAACCATGTTTTGTAATTACCTAAAAGCATTTGATTTGGGGTTAATTTGGGCTTTTTAGTACAAGAAGGAACAATAGGGGTCCAAAACACAAGTTGCTGGGGTTTGGTGAGGTATTGGGCCTAATGGACACAGTAGCATGATTGTCGAATTCCCATAGGATTACTTTGATGAGTAATGAGAATGGATTGTGATTGGGAGAACATCCTCCACTTATTAGGTTTGGTAATTCCCAAACCATTTTTGGTAATTACCTAAAGGGTAATATCTTAGATAACCCCGAGATATAGCCATTTTCTCAAATAACCACCACATTGTCACCTCTATCACAGATAATCCTAAATTTCTAATTTCTCATTAAACATGATGGATTTACAAACGACATTAACTTGGTTTGACTTTGGGTGTGTTTGGCGCCATTTAAGAAGGTGGTTGCTGGCATTAAATGTGAAGAAGGTGGGTTGGCGCCCTATTAGTGGTCTGATGCCAGCAATAAAATCCTTGAATTGTGCACCAAAGCTAATGAACATCCATTTGTATAGCTATCAACCACCTTCTTAAATAAAGCCAAACCCATTCAAAGTCAAACCAAGTGTAATTTCATCATGTTTAATGACAAATTACAAATTTCGGGTTATCCGCGATAGGGGTGACAATGTGGGGGGTATTTGGGAGAAAGGGCTATATGTCAGGGTTATTTGAGATTAATTTGGGATTTTTAGTACAATGAGGGACAATGGGGCCCAAAACTCAAGTCAATAGGGTTAGGTGAGGTATTGGGCTTAATGGACCTATTGGCATGATTGTCCCATCCCCATAGGTTTGCTTTAATGAGTAATGGGAAAAGATTTTGATTAGGAGACCATCCTCCACTTAGTAGCTTTGGTAATTACCTAAAAGCATATGATTTGGGGTTATTTTCGGCTTATTAGTACAAGGAGGGATAATGTGGGTCCAAAACTCAAGTCAATGGGGTTTGGTGAGGTATAGGGCCTAATGGACCCAGTGGGATGATTTTCCTATCCGATCCCCATAGGATTGTTTTGATGAGTAATGGGAATGGATTGTGATTGGGAGAACATCCTCCACTAAGTAGGTTTGGTTATTCCCAAACCATGTTTGGTAAGTACCTTAAAGCATATGATATGGGGTTAATTTGGGCTTCTTAGTACAAGGACGAGCAATGGGGGCCCAAAACCCAAGTCGCTGGGGTTTGGTGAGCTATTGAGCCTAATGGACCCAGTGGCATAATTGTCCAATCCCCATAATATTGCTTTGATGAGTAAGGGGAAAGGATTTTGATTTGGATAACATCCTCAACTTAGTAGGTTTGGTAATTCCCAAACCATGTTTGGTAATTATCTAAAATCATTTGATTTGGGTTTAATTTTGGCTTTTTAGTACAAGGAGGAACAATGGGGGCCCAAAATTCAAATCGCTGAGGAATGGTGAGTATTACGCCTAATGAAAACAGTGGCATGATTGTCCAATCCCCATAGAATTGCTTTGATGATTAATGGGAGTGGATTGTGATTGGGAGAACATCGTTAACGACTCCACTTACTAGGTTTGGTAATTTCCAAACCATGTTTGGTAATTACGTAAAAGCATATGATTTGGGATTAATTTGGGCGTTTTAGTACAATGAGGGACAATAGGGCCCAAAACTCAAGTCAATGGGGTGTGGTGACGTATTGAGCCTAATGAACTCAGTGGCATGATTATTCAATCCCATAAGATTTCTTTGATGAGTAATGGGAGATGATTGGGAGAACATCCTCCACTTATTAGGTTTGGTAATGCACTAAACATGTTTGGGAATTACCTAAAAGCACAAAATTTAGGGTTAATTTTGGCTTTTTATTACAAGGAGGGACAATGGTGGCCCAAAACTCAAGTCAATGGGGTTTGGTGAGATATTGGGCCTAATGGACCCAGTGGCATGATTGTCCAATCCCCATAGGTTTGCTTTGATGAGTAATGGGAAACGATTGTGATTGATAGAATATCCTCCACTTAGTAGCTGTGGTAATTCCCAAACATGTTTGATAATTACCTAAAAGCATATGATTTGGGGTTAATTTCGGCTTTTTAGTACAAGGAGGGATAATGTGAGTCCAAAAATCAATTCAATGGGGTTTGGTGAGGTATAGAGCCTAATGAACCCAGTGGCATGATTATCCAATATCCATGTTATTGATTTGATGAATAATAGGAAAAAATTATAATTGGGAGAACATCCTCCACTTAGTAGGTTTGGTAATGCCCAAACTAAGGTTGGTAATTACCTAAAAACATATGATTTGGGGTTCATTTGGGCGTTTTAATACAAGGACAAACAATAGGCACCCAAAACTCAAGTCAATGGCTTTGGTGAAGTATTGGGACTAATGGACATAGTGGCATGATTGTCCAATCCCCATACGATTGCTTTAATGAGTATTGAGAATGCATTGTATTTGGTAGAACATCCTCCACTTTGTAGATCTGGTAATTTCCTAACCATGTTTGGTAAGTACCTAAAAGCATATGATCTGCGGTTAATTTATGCTTTTTAATACAAGGAGGGATAATGGGGGCCCAAAACTCAAGGCAATGGGGTTTTGGTGAGGTATTGGGCCTAGTTGACTCAGTGGCATGATTGTCCAATCCACATATAATTGTTTTGATTAGTAATAAGAAAGGATTTTGATTGAGAGAACATCATCCACTTTGTAGGTTTGGCAATTCCCAAACCGTTTTGGTAATTACCTAAAAGCATATGATATGGGGTTAATTTGGGCTTTTTAGTACGAGGTGGGACAATAGTGGTCCTAAAATTCTAGTCAATGAGGTTTGGTGAGGTATTCGGCCTAATGGAACCAGTGGTATGATTGTCCAATCCCCATTGGATTGCTTTGATGATTAATGGGAAAGGATTCTGATTGGGAGAACATCTTCCACTTAGTAGGTTTTAATTCCCAAACCATGTTTTGTAATTACTTAAAAGCATTTGATCTGGGTTAATTTGGGCTTTTTAGTACAAGGAGGAACCATGGGGGTCCAAAACTCAAGTCGCTGGGGTTTGGTGAGTTATTGGGCCTAATGGACACAGTAGCATGATTGTTGAATTCCCATAGGATTACTTTGATAAGTAATGAGAATGGATAGTGATTGGGAGAATATCCTCCACTTATTAGGTTTGATAATTCCCAAACCATTTTTGGTAATTACCTAAAGGGTAATATCTAAGATAACCCCAAAATATATCCCTTTTTTCAAATAACCCCCACATTGTCACCTCTATCGCAGATAATCCTAAATTTGTAATTTCTCATTAAACATGATGGATTTACAAACGACATTAACTTGGTTTGACTTTGGATGTGTTTTGCGCCATTTAAGAAGGCGGTTGCTGGCATTAAATGTGAAGAATGCGGGATGGCGCCCTATTGTGGTCTGCTGGCAGCAATAATTTGAATTGTGCACCAAAGCTAATGAACATCCATTTGAATAGCTATCAACCACCTTCTTAAATAGCGCCAAACCCATTCAAAGTCTAACCAAGTGTAATTTCATCATGTTTAATGACAAATTACAAATTTCAGGTTATCCGCGATAGGGGTGACAATGTGGGGGGTATTTGGGAGAAAGGGCTATATGTCAGGGTTATTTGAGATTAATTTGGGATTTTTAGTACAATGAGGGACAATGGGGCCCAAAACTCAAGTCAATAGGGTTAGGTGAGGTATTGGGCTTAATGCACCTATTGGCATGATTGTCCAATCCCCATAGGTTTGCTTTGATGAGTAATGGGAAAGGATTTTTGATTAGGAGACCATCCTCCACTTAGTAGCTTTGGTAATTGCCTAAAAACATATGATCTGGGGTTAGTTTCGGCTTTTTAGTACAAGGAGGGATAATGTGAGTCCAAAACTCAAGTCAATGGGGTTTGGGGAGGTATAGGGCCTAATGGACCCAGTGGCATGATTATCCAATCCCCATAGGATTGCTTTGATGAGTAATGGGAATGGACTGTGATTGGGAGAACATCCTCCACCAAGTAGGTTTGGTAATTCCCAAACCATGTTTGGTAAGTACCTTAAAGCATATGATATGGGGTTAATTTGGGCTTTTTAGAACAAGGACGAGCAATGGGGGCAAAAACTCAAGTCGCTGGGGTTTGGTGAGTTATTGAGCCTAATGGACCCAGTGGCATAATTGTCCAATCCCCATAGGATTGCTTTGATGAGTAAGGGGAAATGATTTTGATTAGGAGAACATCCTCCACTTAGTCGGTTTGGTAATTCCCAAACCATGTTTGGTAATTATCTAAAAGCATTTGATTTGGGTTTAGTCTTGGCTTTTTAGTACAAGGAGGAACAATGTGGGCCCAAAATTCAAATCACTGAGTATTGGTGATGTATTGCGCCTAATGAAAACAGTGTCATGATTGTCCAATCCCCATAGAATTGCTTTGATGTGTAATGGGAATGGATTGTGCTTGGGAGAACATCCTCAATGACTCCACTTATTAGGTTTGGTAATTCCCAAACCATGTTTGATAATTACGTAAAAGCATATTATTTGTGATTAATTTGGGAGTTTTAGTACAATGAGGGACAATGGGGCCCAAAACTCAAGTCAATGGGGGTGTGGTGAGGTATTGAGCCTAATGAACCCAGTGGCATGATTATTCAATCCCCATAGGATTTCTTTGATGAGTAATGGGAAATGATTGGGAGAACATCCTCCACTTAGTAGGTTTGGTAATGCAGTAAACATGTTTGGTAATTACCTAAAAGCACAAGATTTAGGGTTAATTTTGGCTTTTTAGTACAAGGAGGGACAATGGTGGCCCAAAACTCAAGCCAATGGGGTTTGGTGAGATATTGGGCCTAATGGACCCAGTGGCATGATTGTCCAATCCCCATAGGTTTGCTTTGATGAGACATGGGAAAGGATTGTGATTGATAGAATATCCTCCACTTAGTAGCTGTGGTAATCCCCAAATCATGTTTGGTAATTACCTAAAAGCATAGGACCAGGGGTTGATTTCGGTTTTTTTAGTACAAGGAGGGATAATGTGAGTCCAAAACTCAAGTCAATGGGGTTTGATGAGGTGTAGAGCATAATGGACCCAGTGGCATGATTATCCAATCTCCATTAGATTGATTTGATGAATAATTGGAGATTCTGGTTGGGAGAACATCCTCCACTTAGTAGGTTTGGTAATGCCCAAGCCATGGTTGGTAATTACGTAAAACATATGATCTGGGGTTAATTTGAGCTTTTTAGTACAAGGACGAACAATAGGCACCAAAAACTCAAGTCAATGGGTTTGGTGAAGTATTGGGACTAATGGACACAATGGCATGATTGTCCAACCCCATACGATTGCTTTGATGAGTATTGAGAATGGATTGTAATTGGTAGAACATCCTCCACTAATTAGGTTTGGTAATTCTCAAACCATGTTTGGTAAGTACCTTAAAGCATATGATATGAGGTTAATTTGGGCTTTTTAGTACAAGGACGAGCAATGGGGGACCAAAACTCAAGTCGCTGGGGTTTGGTGAGTTATTAAACCTAATGGACCCAGTGGCATAATTGTCCAATCCCCATAGGATTGCTTTGATGAGTAAGGGGAAAGGATTTTGATTGGGAGAACATCCTCCACTTAGCAGGTTTGGTAATTCCCAAACCATGCTTGGTAATTTTCTAAAAGCATTTGATTTGGGGTTAATTTGGGCTTTTTAGTACAAGGAGGAACAACGGGGGCCCAAAACGCAAATCGCTGAGGATTGGTGAGGTTGCGCCCAATGAAAACAGTGCCATGATTGTCCAATCCTCATAGAATTACTTTGATGTGTAATGCGAATGGATTGTGATTGGGAGAACATCCTCCACTTAGTAGGTTTGTTAATGCACTAAACATGTTTGGTAATTATCTAAAAGCACAAGTTTTAGGGTCTATTTTGGCTTTTTAGTACAAGGAGGGACAATGGTGGCCCAAAACTCAAGTCAATGGGGTTTGGTGAGATATTGGGCCTAATGGACCCAATGGCATGATTGTCCAATCCCCAAAGGTTTGCTTTGATGAGAAAATGGAAAGGATTGTGATTGATAGAATATCATCCACTTAGTAGTTGTGTTTATTCCCAAATCAAGTTTGGTAATCACCTAAAAGCATATGATCAGGGGTTAATTTCGGCTTTTTAGTACAAGGAGGGATAATGTGAGTTCAAAACTCAAGTCAATGGGGTTTGGTGAGGTATAAAGCCTAGTGGACCTAGTAGCATGATTATCCATTCTCCACATGATTGATTTAATGAATAATTGGCAAAGATTCTGATTGGGAGAACATCCTCCACTTAGTAGGTTTGGTAATGCCCAAACCAAGGTTGGTAATTACCTAAAAACATATGATCTGGGGTTAATTTGGGCTTTTTAGTACAAGGACGAACAATAGGCACCCAAAACTCAAGTCAATGGGTTTGGTGAAGTATTAGGACTAATGGACACATTGGCCTGATTGTCCAATCCCCATACGATTGCTTTGATGAGTATTGAGAATGGATTATATTTGGTAGAACATCATCCACTTTGTAGGTCTGGTAATTTTCTAACCATGTTTGGTAAGTATCTAAAAGCACATGATCTTCGGTTAATTTAGGCTTTTTAGTACAAGGAGGGATAATGGGGGCCCAAACCTCAAGTCAATGGGGGTTTTGGTGAGGTATTGGGCCTAGTTGACTCAGTGGCATGATTGTCCAATCCCCATATAATTGTTCTGATTAGTAATAAGAAAGGATTTTGATTGAGAGAACATCATCCACTTTGTAGGTTTGGCAATTTCCAAACCATTTTGGTAATTACCTACAAGCTTATGATATTGGGTTAATTTGGGCTTTTTAGTACAAGGTGGGACAATAGTGGTCCCAAAACTCTAGTCAATGAGGTTTGGTGAGGTATTGGGCCTAATGGACCCAGTGGTATGATTGTCCAATCCCCATAAGATTGCTTTGAGGATTAATAGGAAATGATTATGATTGGGAGAACATCCTCCACTTATTAGGTTTGGTAATGCCCAAAACCATATTTGGTAAATACCAACAAGCATATGATCTAAGGGTAATTTGGGCTTTTTAGTACAACGAGGGACAATGGGGGCCCAAAACTGAAGTCAATTGGGTTTGGTGAGGTATTGGGCGTAATGGACCCAGTGGCTTGATTGTCCAATCCCCATAGGATTGATTTAATGAATAATGGGAAAGGATTCTGATTGGGAGAACATCCTGCACTTAGGAGTTTTGGTAATTTACAAACCATGTATGGTAAGTACCTAAAAGCATATGATCTGCGGTTAATTTGGGCCTTTTAGCACAAGGAAAAACAATGGCGGCCCAAAAGTCAAGTCAATGGGGTTTGGTGAGTTATTGGGCCTAGTGGATCCTGTGGCATCATAGTCCAATCCCTTGAGGATTGCTTTGATGAGTAATGGGAAGAGATTCTGATTGGGAGAACATCCTCCACTTAGTAGGTTTGGTAATGTCCAAACCATGTTTGGTAATTACCTAAAGGAAAAATTGACATGAATAATCTCAACTTTCACCAGTCTTCTAAAAATAATCACAACTTTGGATTATTTTAGAAAAAAACCCAACTTTAGGGGGTACCTTCTCAAAATAATTTGTACTATCAATTATCTATATATTATAGACCTAAAACGGATTAGTGTAGGCAATAAAAGTTATAGTATGGTTTATTTTGAGAAGGTCCCCTCAAAAGTAAGGATTATTCTAGAATAATCCAAAGTTGGAATTATTTGCGAAATAGGTGAAAGTTGGGATTATTCATGTGATATGAGATTAATTTGGCCTTTTTAGTACAAGGAAGGAAAACGCGTGCCCAAAACGTAAGTTTATGGGGTTTGGTGAGGTATTACGCCTAATGGACCTAGTGGCATGATTTTCCAATCCCCATATAATTGATGTGATGAGTAATGAAAAACGATTCTGATTGGGAAAACATCATCCACTTAGTAGGTTTGGTAATTACCAAACCATGTTTGGCAATTACCTAAAATCATATGATTTGGGGTTAATTTGGGATTTTTAGTACATAGTGGGACAATGGGGGCCCAAAACTTAAGTTAATGGGGGTTTGGTGAGGTATTGGGCCTAATGGATCTAGTGGCATCATTGTCCAATCCCCAGAGTATTGTTTTGATGAGTAATGAAAAAAGATTCTGATTGGGAGAACATCCTCTACTTAGTTTGTTTGGTAATGCCCAAATTATGTTTGGTAATTACCTAAAAACATATTATATGGGGTTAATTTGGGATTTTTAGTACAACGAAGGGACAATGGGGGCCCAAAACTCAAGTCAATGGGGTTTGGTGAGGTATTTGGTCTAATGGGCCTAGTGACATGATTTTCCAATCCCCATAGGATTGATTTGATAAGTAATTGAAAATGATTCTGATTCAGAGAACATCCTCTACCTAGTAGGTTTGATAATACCCAAATCATGTTTGGTAATTATCTAAAAGCATATGATGTGCGGTAAATTTTGGCTTTTAAGTACAAGGAGGGATACTGAGGGCCCAAAACTCAAGTGAATGGGGTTTGGTGAGGTATTGGGCCTAATGGATCCAGTGGCATGATTATCCAATCCCCACAGGATTGCTTTGTTGAGTAATGGAAATGGATTCTGATTGGGAGAACATCCTGCACTTTGTAGGTTTTGTAATGCACAAACTTTGTTTGGTAATTACCTAAAAGCATATGATCTAGGGTTAATTTGGGATTTTTAGTACAAGGAGGGAAAAAGGAGGCCCAAAACTTAAGTCAATGGCGGTTTGGTGATGTATTGGGCCCAATGGACCTAGTGGCATGACTGTTTTATACCCATAGGATTGGTTTGATAAGTAATGGGAAAAGATTCTGATTGGGAGAACATCCTCCAATTACTAGGTTTCACTAGTAGAAAAACACTCAAATGCTCCGGTTAAAAAGGCCACAAATGCTCCGTATTTGACTCGTAGCAGACGTCATACGAGCATTTGAGCATTTCACAAATGCTCTGGTTCTAACCGGAGCATTTATTTTGTCAAATGCTCCGGTTGTTTAGAAAACCGGAGCATTTGACAACCAAATGCTCCGGTTGTTAAGGGAAAACCGGAGCATTTGTGTCTCAAATGCTCCGGTTTTCCCTTGACAACCGGAGCATTTGCTATTATTTTCTTTTTAAAAAAATTATACAGCTTGCTAAAGCTAGCAAGCTGTTCAACGACAACACAACAAGAAGCAGCAGCAGAACCATTGTGTTTCAACATAGTACACATGCATCAAATGTCTCATTAAATGATATTGACCAGCAACAAATACATAAAGTAATTATAACTCCTGTATAACAATTTTTCCAAATATTAATTTCACACACATTACACTCTAGACAATATCTGAACTGTAGTCAACATCTTCCCCAAATCTGAAAACTCCAAACACCAACATCATATACTCTAACATCTAGGATAAGATTTTTAGCTACATCGGAACTCTTGAACCTCTGTGAGGGGCTTTTGTTCCTTCTTAGGAAGAGAAATAGGATCCCAGAAAAAGCAAAGAACGAGGGTGTACACTATCAGTTTTGACCAAGTTAAATCAAGACACAAAATGAAGCACACACCAAAAAATAAAGGACATTTCTCAGAAGAAGAAAGTGCAGAACAATTACCCAAATTCTTTGTTCAGACCCTTTGCAGCAGCTGAAGCAGCTTTGCCACCTCCATATTTCTTGGTAAACTCATCCTTGACTCTCTCAAGGAAAGCACTAAAATTTTGCCTACCCGCATACTCAACTGCAACGACACAGTAAGCTGCACCACAGGAGAGCACATAGCAAGTCAAGAAAAGACCAGCTACTACCCACCAAAAAACGATCAGCACAGGTCAAGAAGAAATGAGCTAAGAGATACATAATCTAGCAAGATGTATAAACCAGAACCTGGAAGGCAAGGGGGGAGGGCCTACATTGGGGTCAATTAAGAGTTTGAGCACTCTTTTTTCTTGTCACTTTGCCAATCTAAACTCACGATACCATTCAACCAGAACATACAACAATAATATCAATCTTTATATGTTCAATTGAATCCATCCAAACATGGCAGAAATGCACCAAACAAGAAATATTAGTCACCAAAACTCAAAGGTGATTTGTTTAGCTATCCTGTCTAAGTCATTGATATAGCTGAAGGACAGACCAACAAAAAAAGTGAGACAACACAATTAATTCTATGCCAAGCATAACATAAAGGTGCATAATTAGATGGATATCACACAAAACAGAAGAAAGATGTGATATCAATAGAACCAAGATTATCATTGAACGACAAAGACGGTTTTGTTGGCATACTACGAAAACCTGGCACGCATATTGATGAGGACAATTGCTCCCTAAAAGTAAATTTATTATCTAAAGATGGAATAATTGCAAAAACAGCGACAGCAGGTTTTTATCAAGTATACTCCATTTAAAAGTAAATATTCACTGACCTGCTTGTTGCCGTATACACTTGTGCTTTATCAAGTATAGACATCTGGTTTTTGCTTCGCCAAATAACCAAATATTAAATTCCATGTCAAAAGAAGGTGCGCTCTTAAAAGCTGCATAGGCTTCATCGTTCCTGTGAAGATTCAGTAAGGCTTGGCTTTGAAGCGCGTAGATCTTCTTGTCAGAGATCAGGAACAAATGTTAATCAGTTGTTGGAAAAAACAGAAGCTAACGATGATTATACAATGCATTTTTAAGATAATCCACCTGTAAGGAAGAATTGGCACCAATTGCTAATGCATCGCTGATGTGCCTTAACAAAGTTTCCCAGTTTTTAGAATCCTTAGCTTTATTACATCCACTAAGGCAAGCTTTAAGAGCTTTTGCTTGAGTTATATCTGTTAAACTTGCTATGTTTCCTGAAAGACAAAAATGTTGGACCACTTCCTCTGCATATCCCAATCTAATAGCAATTTCGGAAACCAAGTCATAAACTAAGAAGATGTATGAAATTCAGTTAATATAGTAAAAGTAGACAAATTATAGAAAGAAATATTACCTGAAATAAAGAGTTTCAAGATGATGATGAGCTCGTTGATACAAAGGATCGATTCTGACAGCTTCCCTACACTCGAAAACTGCCTCCAGGAGCCCATCAAGGGCTGTCAAAGCTGCAATTTTATTACTTCGAAAGCGAGGAGTCATTTGCTGTTGCAGCTCCTTCATTTCCCTTCCTTGCAGACATCACTACTTGTTCCCTATGGAAAGGTGAATTTAACAACTAGTTGGTATTCCATCTATTTCCTTCATGTCTAATTAAATTCATAAACTTCTGAATTTACTAGTGAGTTCACATAAAAAATTATTTCCTCTACACACTCACAAACAGGGAATTGAGAGACAAAACGTGAGATTACTCCATCAAAGATTCCATAACCTAATAACAGCATTCAAAGATTATTTGACACACATCAAATAGCTGCTCTAAACATAC
Organism: Beta lomatogona; assembly: GCA_947646795.1. Taxonomy (NCBI): domain Eukaryota; kingdom Viridiplantae; phylum Streptophyta; class Magnoliopsida; order Caryophyllales; family Amaranthaceae; genus Beta; species Beta lomatogona. The sequence goes on along the minus strand of CANSNZ010001102.1, from coordinate 209,947 downwards.
AGAAATACACGGTCCAGATTCTATGACGAAAGGTAAAAGCTAAGTTCAGGCCTAACTTTTCTCAATTCGTCAATCAGGCATCCTGGAGGCTTAAAGGAAAAGGGAAAACCAGTATACCAAATGAAAAACAACAAGAAAATGTCATAAATATAAATCTCATCAATACTTAACCCAAAATGCCATAAATAGCAGTACGTATATCCTGATGAGAAAAATAATGCAATACAGAGTGCCGAAACCCAGGCTTGCCATGAAGCAGCAAATATGAAAGCAGATGAAACGATTGTGCTGAGAGCTTCAATGATCAACAGAAAAGAGCAGTAATCACAAAATTTCCTATGTCACAAGCTCAACATTCATACGTGCATAGTCTGCTACTCACCGGGGGTCAACCTATTCTTCTTCTTGTCACTGATCAGACAGGTCCATTTTCTGCTGTAAAAATTAACAGGAATTAACGAGTAAAATTAGTATTGTGTTACTTCAGTTCTTATTGTAATCAGATTCTGGGAAGGCACTAAATAGTGAAAACAAAAGGGCTAGAAACACGAAGGGAGACAACATCCAAAGATTGTTTAAATGTCAACTTTCCATAGTAATTAGAAGAAAAAGCTCCTTTTGGGTTGTACTATGTTACTCGAAATCTTCATCTCACCTTAAGTACCCATATTCGTTACTCAACACCCCTAATAATAAGAGATATAGGTGCCCCCTGAATGTCCTAAAATGAAAAATAAACCAACATAATGATGAAAATAAAAGCAGACATATATAATTTCCAAACAGAAGAATTAAATATAATCCAGCCGGAATTAGAAAAAAAATGACAAGTAGATTCAACAACCTCATGCAGATTCCATGGGCCAAATTCCCACATAAGTATCAATATTAGTCCTTGAATTTCAATACATCCCCCCAACCTAGTATTATGTAATAATGATTTGATTACAATATGGCATGATAGCCGAGTGGAGTCAGACACTGACACTAATCCATCATAAAAAATATTTCTCTCAGATTCAGTTGCCATATTTTTTAGCACAAAGTATAGATTTTTTTTTTGTAGTTAGAGGTGGTATATAAAGCAGAGCACATATTACTGGTCTTCTAAATCACAAGTACAACTGCTAAACACAAATTGACCAAGAAGTCGGTGCCCATAGAGCCTTATGATTTCTCAAAAATTTTGAAATTCAATCCTATTGTTTCCAATATAAACGCACGCTGGTGTATTTTTTTTTTTTTGAACTCAAGACAATATGCTTTTTCAGCTAACCAATCAATCTAAAATTATTAGCTCAATACAATTCAAAGCTTGGTGAAGTACTCTAGCATTGAGCTAAGCAACTGATTTATATACTCCCTCTGTCCCAGAATACTCTTTACACTTTCCTTTTTCATCTGTCCCAGAATACTCTTTACACTTCTATTTTTGGATATGACCCACTATTATTTTAATCCTTCTACCTTTTAACCACTGGCCCACACTCTCTCTCCTCCAAATAAAATAATACCACTCCTACTACCTACCAACTCTAACTATAGGCCCACACACTCTCTCCACCAAATAAAATAATACTACTTTTACTACCTACTAACACCTATCACATCTACTTTATTAATAAAATAACAATTGATAACCAAACAACAACTTATCATCTAAAACTACGCGCCCTGATAAGTGTCAAGAGTATTGAGGGACGGAGGGAGTATTTTTTATTGAATAAGGCAGTAATATACAGAACCATGTAATCTCATGGAATGAAAGACTTATCAATTTAAGATGAGTTTAGAAGTAGATCTCACATAGTTCACCAGCAGTAGGACAATCGGATCTTCAATATTATCAAAGTCACAACTTGAAACCCACAGCAAGAAAATCATCTAGATCAGTCCTGAGATAGAGAACAATAAACATAAGCATTCTCTTCATAATGGGTGACATTACATGTAACACGTATCTTCAATATAACAGCACAACGACGCAACCTACCTTTCAGTTCACACCTTACTTAAACAGATTATCTAGCAGGAACATTAAACATTAGGTACACAAAAATAAAATATGGGAAACAGGGATGTTTATTTCTGAACAACAAATAAACCCTCAAAAGCTAATACAATTCTATAAAGTCAGTCCAAAACACTCTAGATTAAATACTCAAAAATCTAAAACTCAATAACTTCAAGACGCATTTGAATGAACTCTCAAAGTATACACAGATTCTCTGCAATAATGTCTCTTATTAGATGAGTTGTGATGTCAGGAACAAGGTCGAGAAGTAGACTCTCTTTTCTGAGGGTCCTAGATGTAAACATAATAAGCTTATAATAATAATAGTGTATAACCACTAGACAACCATACCAAGCATCATATAAGCTTCTAAAGATATTCCCCATCTATAGAAAGCAAACCGACAAACCAACAAACCAAATAAGCCACATTAACCACGCGGATAAGCAAAATGACAACCAAGGCAACTAGAATGCTAACAACCATCGAAATCATAACTAAAAATGCAACTAATCATGCACTTGACAGCAAGGGACAGGCCAAAGAATGAAATTTACTTTTCCTCCTTATGATTGCCTGTTGTTGTCCCCCATTATGGCCGCACCTTATCATCACCAAGGATAACAAGGCTTTCCACAAAGATTCTGGAGTCCTAATAATTCTCTTTTGGCATGCAGCCCGTCGATTCCAGCTCGCAAGGCCATTTGGGACCTCATACCAATGCAACTCCCAATAATCCACCTTAACCAAAATAATTTCCTTGTCACCAGAACAACCAACAAGAAAAATCAATAAAACTACTATCCTGCTTGTTGATACAAATCTCTGGAATCCATGTATCTCTGATTTCATACTCCTTCATCACCCACAAATCAGCATGACCTTGAAAATTATAATTAACACACCACAAACAACCACCCAAGGAAGATTATCTCGATAAAAATTCTGATACAGTAAAAAATTTAAGCCTTAACAAATAACAAGAACTTGTGAACCACTAATTTGATCTAACACAAGTCACAATCGTCATAATTTATTATATTTATCAAAGGAAAAAAGGAAGTTAAAGAGGTGGGGAGAGAGAGAGAGAGACATAAACTCAAATTGACACAATTCCTACAATTATCAATTAAGCCTCACAAACTGCAATCTGTGGCATACTTAAATGACAATATCTTCAATTCAGAGTCACCAAAAAGCAAAATACGCACTTAATAAGTTAAGCAATAACTAGAACTCAAAATTACAAAGAAAACTAAAACCCTAAATTTGTCAAAAAGGGAAGACACGAAAAAATAAGAGTGGTGAGTTAACATTACCAGGTGAAAACGAAGGGTGCCGATCACAATTATCAAGCAATTGGAGTCGTGAGTGGAGCTTGAAGTTGTCTGCGACGTTTGGGGTTGTGAGAGTAAGTCACAGTTAGTGAAACCCTAATCCAGTCTCTATCTAACATCGAAAAAATCACAAACTCACCATTTTTAGCCTTCGAATGATCCTTAAAATCATCAGCCATGGCGAAATTCTTCTACTAAGATTGAAAAATTACCAGAAAAAAAGTTGAAGCTAAGTCAAAAAGTTATATCTAAGGCAGAATTTGAACCAAGTGAATTTACCTGGGTGGTAGTGATGGTGGCGGTGGTGACACAGTGGCGAGGGAGCGATCGAAAAACCGGAGGAGCAACGGTGGTGACTCCTTGGCGGGGGAGATAGGGCTTCGTTAGAAGGGGGAAACTGAAATTGATAATTGACAAAAAGCACGGAGGGAAGAGGGAAGGAGTGAAGGACTGATGAGAGAGTCGAAATAAAATTAATTATACTACTACGAGTTTTGATTTAATAACTGAGAGAAGCCTGTCAAAAAAAAAAAAAAAAGAGAGAAGGTCCAAGATTCCAAGTGCTCGGGTTGATCAACCGAAGCACTTATTCACAAATGCTCGGGTTGATTAGTCAACCGGAGCATTTGACATCAAATGCTCCGGTTGACTAATCAACCCGAGCATTTGTGAATATTTGTAATTAATGCTCGGGTTAATTAGTCAACCGGAGCATTTGATAAGTAGCAAAAGCAGTTTTTTCCACTAGTGTTTGATAATGCTCAAACCATGTTTGGTATTTACTTAAAAGCATATGATCTGTGGTTACTTTGCGCTTTTTAGTACAAGGAGGGACAATGGAGGGACAAAACTCAAGTCAGTGGGGGTTTATTGAGGTATTGAGCCTAATGGACATAGTGGCATGATTGTGTAATCCCCATAGGATTACTTTGATGAGTAATGGGAAAAGATTCTGATTGGGAGAACAACCTCCATTTAGTGAGTCTGGTAATGCACAAATCATGTTTGGTAATTACATAAAAGCATATGATATGGGGTTAATTTCGGCTTTTTAGTTCAATGAGGGATAATGTGGTCCAAAACTTAAGTCAATGGAGTTTGGTGAGGTATAGGGCCTAATGGACCCAGTGGCATGATTGTCCAATCCCCATAGGATCGCTTTATTGAGTAATGGGAATGGACTGTGATCGGGAGAACATCCTCCACTTATTAGGTTCGGTAATTCCAAAACCATGTTTAGTAATTACCTTAAAGAATATGATCTGGGGTTAATTTGGGCTTTTTAGTAAAAGGAGGGAAAAAGGGGGCCCAAAACTCAAGTCAATGGGGTTTTGGTGAGGTATTGGGCCCAATAGACTTAGTTGCATGATTGTTTTATACCCATATGATTGGTTTGCTAAGTAATGGGAAAGGATTCTGATTGGGAGAACATCCTCCACATAGTAGGTTTGATAATACTCAAACTATGTTTGGTATTTACCTAAAAGCATATGATCTGGGGTTACTTTGGGCTTTTTAGTACAAGGAGGGACAATAGGGGCCCAAAACTCAAGTCTATGGGGTTTGATGAGGCATTCGACCCAATGGATCTAGTGGCATGATTGTCCAATTCCCATAGGATTGATTTGATGAGTAATAGGAAAGAATTCTGATTGGGTGAACATCCTCCACTTAATAGTTTTGGTAATGCCAAAACCATGTTTGGCAATTATCTAAAAGCATAATATCAGGGTTAATTTTAGTTTTTTAGTACAAAGATGGACCATAGGGGCCCAAAAACTCAAGTAAATGGGGTTTGGTGATGTATTGGCCCTAATGGACCCAATGGCATGATTGTCCAATCCCCATACGATTGCTTTGATGAGTATTGGAAAATGATTCTGATTAAAAGAACATCCTCCGTTTAGTAGGTTTTGTCATTCCCAAACCATGTTTGGTAAGTACCTAAAAGTATAAGTTCTAGGGTTAATTTGGGCTTTTTAGTACAAGGACGAGAAATGGGGCCCAAAAACTCAAGTCGTTGGGGTTTGGTGAGTTATTAAGCCCAATGGACCCAGTGGCATAATTGTCCAATCTCCATAGGTTTGCTTTGATGAGAAAGGGGAAAGGATTTTGATTGGGAGAACATCCTCCACTTAGTAGGTTTGACAATGCTCAAACCATGTTTGGTAATTACCTAATAGTATATGATCTGAGGTTAATTTGGGCTTTTTATTACAATGAGGGACAATGCTGGCCCAAAACTCAAGTATATGGGGTTTGATGAGGCGTTGGGCCCAATGGATCTAGTGGCATGATTGTCCAATTCCCATAGGATTGATTTGATGAGTAATAGGAAAGAATTCTGATTGGGTGAACATCCTCCACTTAATAGGTTTGGTAATGCCAAAACCATGTTTGGCAATTATCTAAAAGCATAATATCAGGGTTAATTTTAGTTTTTTAGTACAAAGATGGACCATAGGGGCCCAAAAACTCAAGTCAATGGGGTTTGGTGATGTATTGGCCCTAATGGACCCAATGGCATGATTGTCCAATCCCCATACGATTGCTTTGTTGAGTAACGGGAAAGGATTCTAATTGGAGGAACATCCTCCACTTAATAGGTTTGGTAATGCCCAAACCATATTTGGCAATTATCTAAAAGCATAAGATCTGGGATAATTTTAGTTTTTTAGTACAAAGATGGACAATAGGGGTCTAAAAACTCAATTCAATGGGGTTTCGTGAGGTATTGGGCGTAATGGACCCAGTGGTATGATTGTCTAATTCCCATAGGATTGCTTTGATGATTAATGGGAAATCATTATGATTGGGAGAATATCCTCCACTTAGTAGGTTTGGTAATGCCCAAAACCATATTTAGTAAATACCAACAAGCATATGATCTAAGGGTAATTTGGGCTTTTTAGTACAACAAGGGACAATGGGGGCCCAAAACCGAAGTCAATGGGGTTTGGTGAGGTATTGGGCCTAATGGACCCAGTGGCTTAATTGCCCAATCCCTAGAGTATTACTTTGATGAGTAATGAGAAAGGATTCTGATTGAGAGAACATCCTCCACTTAGTAGGTTTGGTAATTTCCAAACCATGTTTGGTAATTGCTTAAATGAAAAATTGACATGAATAATCTCAACTTTCACCAGTCTTCTAAAAATAATCACAACTTTGGATTATTTTAGAATAATCCCAACTTTAGGGGGTACCTTCTCAAAATAATTTGAACTATTAATTATCTATATATTATCGACCTCAAAACGGATTAGTGTATGCAATAAAAGTTATAGTTTGGTTTATTTTGACAAGGTCCCCTCAAAAGTTAGGATTATTCTAGAATAATCCAAAGTTGGGATTATTTTGAGAAGACAGGTGAAAGTTGGTATTATTCATGTCAATGTTTCCTTACCTAAAAGCATATGATATGGGGTTAATTTGGGTTTTTTGGTACAAGGAGGGAAAATTGGTGCCCAAAATTCAATTTAATGGGGTTTGGTGAGGTATTGGGCCTAATGGACCTAGTGGCATGATTGTCCAATCCCCATATAATTGCTGTGATGAGTTATGGGAAAGGATTCTAATTGGGAAAACATCCTCCACTAAGTAGGTTTGGTAATTTCCAAACCATGTTTAGCAATTACCTAAAAGCATTTTATTAAGAGTTAATTTGGACTTTTGACTACAAGGTGGGACAATGGAGGCCCAAAACTCAAGTCGGTGGGGTTTGGTGAGGTATTGGGCCTAATGGATCTAGTTGCATCATTGTCCAATCCCTAGAAGATTGTTTTGATGAGTAATGGGAAAAGATTTTGATTGGGAGAACATCCTCCACTTAGTAGGTTTGGTAATGCCCAAATTATGTTTGGTAATTACCTAAAGGCATATGATATGGGGTTAATTTGAGTTTTTTAGTACAAGGAAGGGACAATGGGGGCCCAAAACTCAAGTCAATGTGGTTTGGTGAGGTATTTGCTCTAATAGACCTAGTGGCATGATTTTCCAATCCCCACAGGATTGATTTGATGAGCAATGGGAAATGATTCTGATTGTGAGAACATCCTCCACTTCGTAGGTTTGGTAATTATCTAAAAGCATATGATCTGCTGTTAATTTTGGCTTTTTAGTACAAGGAGGGATAATGAGGGTCCAAAATTCAAGTCAATGGGGTTTGGTGAGGTATTGAGCCTTAATGGATCCAGTGGCATGATTGTCCAATCCCCATAAGATTGTTTTGTTGAGTAATGGAAATGAATTTTGATTGGGAGAACATCATCCACTTTGTAGGTTTGGTAATGCACAAACTTTGTTTGGTAATTACCTAAAAGCATATGATCTCAGGATAATTTTGGCTTTTTAGTACAATGAGGGAGAATGGAGGCCCAAAACTCAAGTCATTGGGGGATTTGTTAAGGTATTGGGTCTAATGGACATAGTGGTATGATTGTCTAATCTCCATAGGATTAGTTTGATGAGTAATGGGAAATGATTCAGATTGGGAGAACATTCTCCATTTAGTGGGTTTGGTAACGCGCAAACCATGTTTGCTAATTACCTAAAAGCATATTATCTGGGGTTAATTTCGACTTTTTAGTACAAGGAGGGATAATGTGGGTCCAAAACTCAAGTCAATGGGGTTTAGTGAGTTATAGGGCCTAATGGACCCAGTGGCATGATTGTCCAATCCCCATAGGATTGCTTTAATGAGTAATGGGAATGGACTGTGATTGGGAGAACATCCTCCACTTATTCGGTTTGGTAATTCCCAAACCATGTTTGGTAATTTCCTTAAAGCATATGATCTGGGGTTAATTTGGGCTTTTTAATACAAGGAGGGAAAAAGGGGGCCCAAAACTCAAGTCATTGGTGGTTTGGTGAGTTATTGGACCCAATGGACCTAGTGGCATGATTGTTTTATACCCATAGGATTGGTTTTTTATGTAATGGGAAAGGATTCTAATTGGGAGAACATCCTCCACTAGTAGGTTTGATAATTAATTATCTAAAGGATCTTTCGCCAATTGCAGTCTTTAATAATAGCAAGTTTGTTAATTGCAGCCTATTCATTTCAAACTCTCCAATTGCAGCGTTATAAAATCAAGTTACCTTTAAGTTACAGCCCAATTTCATTTTCAGGACAAATTAGACTGAAAATGACGTCATACTTAACCAAAGTCTCAACCCTTTTCGACTTCCCTCCAAAACCCTCGACTTTTCTCTCTTTCTCTCACTCTCTCTCCTCTGACCTCCATTTTCTCTCCCCTCTCTCTCCTCTAACCTCCATTTTCTCTCTCCTCTAAGTCTCAGTGTCATCTCCCAAATGTCCTCCTCTACTAGTACCATCATTCGACACCCTACGATTCCGCGTATATTCATCCTCACAAATTGCATCAAGTTTTTTGTGCTTCATTCGTGTTCTTACACCCAACCGGATTCCATTCCCGCCCTTATTAGACGAAATGGACGCCGATTGAGATTTTTGCAAGACAAGATACTTATAAAACAGAGCAAAGCCACCTATTTTCGGAAATGTCAGGACAGAGAGGAGATAGGAGAGAGGAGAGAGGAGAGAGGAGAGAGGAGAGAAGAGAGAGAGAGAAAATGGCGGTCCTGGAGAGAGAAGAGAGAGAAAATAGACTTAGTTGCATGATTGTATTATACCCATAGGATTGGTTTGATAAGTAATGGGAGAGGATTCTGATTGGGAGAACATCCTCCACTTAGTAGGTTTGATAATACTCAAACCATGTTTGGTATTTACCTAAAAGCATATGATCTGGGGTTAATTAGGGCTTTTTAGCACAAGGAGGGACAATGGGGGACCAAAACTCAAGTCTACAGGGTTTGGTGAGGCATTGGGCCCAATGGATCTAGTGCCATGATTGTCCAATTCCCATAGAATTGCTTTGATGAGTAATGGGAAATGATTTGATTGGGGGAACATCCTCCACTTAATAGGTTTGGTAATGCCCATACTATGTTTGGCAATTATCTAAAAGCATAAGATCTGGGTTAATTTTAGTTTTTTAGTTCAAAGATGGACAATAGGGGCCTAAAAATTCAAGTCAATGGGGTTTGGTGAGGTATTGGCACTAATGGACCTAGTGGCATGATTGTCCAATCCCCATAGGATTGGTTTGATGAGTAATGGAAATGATTCTAATTGAGAGAACATCCTCCACTTAGTAGGTTTGGTAATTCCCAAACCATGTTTGGTAAATATCTAAAACCATATGATCTGGGGTTAATTTAGGCTTTTTACACTAGTGTACAAAAGCTCTTTTGCTACATTACAAATGCTACGGTTTTAATAAAAACGGAGCATTTGGAATTATAAAACAACGAAATTGAAAAAAAAAAAACGTTAAATGAGTCAAATGCTCCGTTTAACCGTAGCATTTTAGTCATTTAACCGCTTGAAATGAAAACCAAACCCTAGACTCTAAGTCTTAGTCCAACGCCCCCACCCCCACATTCTCTCTCCTCAAAGATCCTCTCTCGCAATTGTTCTTCTCCCACTAAAAACCCTCAGATCCCTAATCTCACCTCCATTCTCTCCAACGCCTCTCTTACAATTTCTCTCCTCAATTCGACCCTCAATTATTCTTATCAATTATTGCCTGCATTTTCATTTTCGATTCTTTTTTTATTCTCAATCTCGTGCGTAAAAACCACTAATTTTCAGCTTGAATTTGGTGTTATTTTCGATGAAATTGGAGTTCTATATGGAATAAGGTTAGACGAAGAGAGAATTGAAATCAACAATGAAGAGGAGAGAATGAGTGATTTAGAGATGAATCCAGTTTCAAATTCGGATTCGTTATTTTTAGGGTTATCTCAGCAAGTAGTTGTTGGGTTCTCTTTAATATCTAAGAAGAAGCAAAGTTTCTTGCTAGGTATATGTTGTCACATTATCTTTCTTCATTGTTTTGTTGATTTTTGAAGTTCTTGAACTGTGATTCTGCTAGTTTGTTTAACTGCCATTGTCGTTTGCTGCAATGATTAGAATTGAGATCTATGTTCTTGGACCATGCAGGACAACCGTTGCATACTTAAGACTATTAAGTTTTTGAATCTTTGCATAGTAGAACTGAAATAAATGTGAATTGTTTTTAATGGAATAAGATGTATTAATCATTCCGTTGATTCATATTTCTTACCCGTCCTATGATTTAATATTTGCAGCCAATTGATAAGCAGTCTCTCCTTGATTCTTGATCCCGGTGTTACTGAGATTAGTTCTATCTCAAACTTTTTCAATTTTAGTACACTGAAGTCATGAGAAATATTTTTCAAGATTTAACATTTAGTTCAGTTTAAGTTTATGCCGTTTACATGGATTCCTTTTATTAGAATGGATGTCTTTAATGATTGGAAATGTGTTGGATCTTATAATCATGGCAGAACATCAACTGTAGTATATAGCATGAGTTGTGGAGCCTGCCTTGTCTCTAGTAGTCTAGTATATTAAATGTTGATGTGAGACTTTGAATTTGTCATGGTTTCTTGACATTTTTAATTGAAGTTGGGTGATTTTTTTTTTTTCGATCTTAGCTTGTCTCTTTCTTGGGATTGCACAGTACATACATTCATTACACGTTCTGTGCATGACATTATAGATCTGATATAAAGGCTAACTGATATTTTTTTTGTTTCTGTTAGCTGTGTTTTAGAGTTTTCAATCTTCTACGTTTAGTAGTTTTTTCCGTCTTTGAGATGCAGAGTTGCTGTTAATGTTGAGAAGGGGGATTCTGTAGCATTATCCTCTTGCGTGGAGACTGCCACTTGTTTTATCTGCTATGCAGTATATATTACGAGCTTGACCATAAGTGATTGGGCAACTATGGCAAACCTGTCCAAGACTTAGAGTTGTATCTACTACTGGCTTTTTTTTGCATAATTAATGACTACATGATGCATGAATTGCTGTGCTATTCTCTGAATTATGTAGTATATATTGGATGTTTAATTGTTGAGCAATGAGGGAAATTTATCTGACAGGTCTGATGTGGGATTTTTTTCATGATTTTAGGCGGCGACCAATATCTCTAATTTAGGATAGCCAGTGCAAGCATATCATCCTTTCAGTGAGCATTTGGCATCGATAGGCAGTTTGATCTGATACCTGCTCCTTCTGAATTTCTTTAACCTTCCGCGGCCGCATTAGCTCCTCATGTTCATCTAATTCATCATCATGAAGATCCTCATTCAACTTACAGAAGCAATTAGATAGCAAATCTTGTCGATGCTATCTTTCACAACCCCCATTCTTCTTCACCTGCAGTTTCACTCCCACCTGTTTCGTCAGCCATGCCACCCAGTGCACTGCAACCTTCATTGAATCTATAATGCCCATACGGTGCCCAGTGCACTGCAGCCTTCAACCTGGTTCAAATTCAAAATCCTACTCATCGCTTTCCTTTTATAGCATTTTACTATAGAAGTCTATACATTTTGCTCGTCATGTGCTAGTATTTAATGCCAAGGTTTTGAAGGCTGCCAAAAGAAGCTGTTTTTATGCAGGCTTGGATGCAAAGAGGAATTTTCCGGAGGTAAGTATGGTTTTTTATGTTATCAGTGGTCAAAATGGAGAGGTCTTTTCTCTCCTTTATTTCTAGGATGATATAAGATACCTCATGACTTCTTGTGATTAATTGTGCTAGGTAATCACAAAGGGTGAAGCACAAGGAATGGTGAGCAAGTCAATCGGTATCATGCTTGGGATAGCATTAGCTAATTGCATCTTAGTACCATTTGCCCTTTGCTTGCTTTGGTTTCATAACTTGGGTTCACATGTTCTGCAATCCGAAGTGTTATCAATCCATTCATCTGAACCCATATCGAGCAAGTACTTACCTTGTTTCCTATATGCACTTCAATAATCGAGCAAAATTGTGCTAGTAAATGGTAAGTTTGGTTAGTTTGTACTTGATGCAATTCAGATGTTTGTCTTTTAAGAAGGGATTTTGACCATTTGAAGCATGATAGTGAATCAACAGGGTGGGTCACTAATTGATCACTAGGCCTTTGCCTCACAATATTTTTAACAACACAAATTTCTGCTGCACGTAGTAGCTAATGTTAACGTAAGATCTGGAGAGTTCCAACATCAACATGATAAGCAAATATATTTTGTGTCAGATACGTTAGCAGATTCGGGAATTCCAGGCTTTGTGCTAACAGTAAACCAATGAGCAAGGGCGATTTAACATCAACACCAGCTGTATAGATTTTGGTGTGTTCTGCTACTTCAGAAGTCTTAGCTATCATCTAGGAAATGCTATTATATTGGGAAATTGGTAACGTTTGACTTTTTTTTTACTTGCACAATGTGCAAACATTTCCTTTCATTGATAATATAATGAAATTGGTAACTTTTGACTTTTTTTTTTACTAGCTCAATGTAATTTCATTTATCTGCAAAAAATTCCATTCATTGATAATATAATGAAATCCTGCTTTCTTGGGCTGCATAATTTAATCTTTTAATTAACTGATTAGATGTCACAGTTAGTGCTAATATCTTTCACTACAGTGTTCTTTTTATCTGATCGAAACGTCGAATCAAAGAGTTCTTTTTTTTGTATAGCTGTTGTATTTATCAACAAAAGTATTAGAAATATAACTTTTATCTATATGTAATTGAATGTACATCAATTTAGAATTAGAAAAGCAAAAAAAAAAAAAAATTTTTTTTAATTTTTTTGGGACCTCAAATGCTGCGGGAGCTGTAACAACCGGAGCATTTGTGTCACAAATGCTCCGGTTTTTCCTTATTAACCGAAGCATTTGATGTATACAGGCCATATATAATTGGTCAAATGCTCCGGTGTTTTGCACAACCGGAGCATTTGAGAAAATAAATGCTCCGGTTTTCAACTGGAGCATTTGTAAAATGCTCAAATGCTCGTATGACGTCTGCTACGGGTAAAATATGGACCATTTGTGGCCTTTTTAACCGGAGCATTTGAGCATTTTTCTACTAGTGTTAGTACAAGGATGAGCAATGGGGGCCCAAAACTCAAGTTGCTGGGGTTTGGTGAGGTATTGGGGCTAATGAAAACAGTGGCATGATTGTTCAATCCCCATAGAATTGTTTTGATGAGTAATGGGAATGGATTGTGATTGGGAGAACATCCTCCACGGCTCCACTTATTGAGTTTGGTAATGCCCAAACTTTGTGAGTAATGGGAAAAGATCCTGATTGGGAGAATGTCCTCCACTTAGTAAGTTTGGTAATGCCCAAACTTTGTTTGGTAAATACCTAAAAGCATATGAACTCGGGATAATTTGGGCTTTTTAGTACAAGGAGGGACAATGGAGGCCCAAAACTCATGTCAATGGGGGTTTGTTGAGGTATTGTGCCTAATGGAGATAGTGGCATGATTGTCTAATCCCCATAGGATTACTTTGATGAGTAATGGGAAAGGATTCTGATTGGGAGAACATCCTTTGTAACAACCCATAATTTTGCTCCTAGTTTTTTTCGCAAAAGTTTTCCCTAAAACTATTATGTTCTTTATATTAATGATTTTTATTTTTATAATTTTTGGAGCCGAACTATGATTTTTTTTTATGGCGTGCAAATGTGTATATTATATTTATATTTATAAAATAATTTATTAAAATTTTTTTCATTATTAAGTATTTTCGAAGTTTAGCCGCGATTTAGGAAATTATCGATTTATCGCGTAACGGACTTTTGATGCATGGATCTTTGATGACTTGGGCCGATTTTTTTTTTTGGTGTGGTTGGTCTTGGACAGCCGGCTAGGTGGAAGGAGAAGGGAGAAGCTTTTCTTCTTTCATTTTTTTTATTTTTATTTTTGATGACTCTTTGTATTTTGTAACCTCCATAACCCCCCTCATCATTTCTCCTAATGAATCCATTTATTTCATCCTTTAAACACTCCAAATCTGATTAAAAATCAGAACTCCATTGCTGCCATATTCAAAAAAATTCGGACATCATCATCTTCATTATTCTCTCAAATTTTTTGTCCATTTCTACTCTTCATCAATTGTCTGTGACTTGTTCTATTTACCTCTTTCTTGTACGTGGTGCTTTGGGGATTGAAGAAGGAGAATGGTGCACGCCTATAACGGGATTTTCCAGTAATATTCAGCTCGCCTCCGACGATCCAGGTAACTAGTAGTTATCTTAGAACATAGTGTTAGAGCATTATTCGGTATTAGATTATTACGCTAGGAATTGTTTAAAATACTTTTTGAATGAAATTATTGAAGAAATTTGACGTGAATATACTTGATGCATGTTGTATGAGTATTGTATATAGAAAAATATTTTTTGTCTGAGTTTTAGTATTTATTCGATTTATTTGGAATTTTGTGCGTTTTTGGCTTATTTGCATAATAATTATTGAACAAATGTTAAAATTGCTGAAATTATTTTTCGTGAATCATGTTATATGTGTAGTATGTATTTCATACCTTGGAATAACTTTTTCCTACTGTTTACAGGTTTATTTCATTTCTTTATCTATTTTTGCATTTTCTTGTCTGTCAGTATATAAATCGTGAAAATTATTGCTGGAGGCCGAAAATTTAATTTCTTTGTATATTATGTATTATCATGTGTTAATGCATGTTATGTAAATTTTTTGGTAAATTTTGGGCATTTATGTTTATTTTTAATTGTTATATTGGCTTTATTGGGTATTCTGTAAATTAACGTTTAAAAATACTTTTAGAGTCCAACAATTATAAATAAAATTTGTACCATGTCAGTAGAGCCATAAGGGTCGTACGATAATTTTTGTATTATTTTACTGATTGTACTTATTAGTTTATTAATTATTATTGTGTTTTTGTTATGAGTTTGAGGATATTCTTTATAATTATTCAAGAGCTTGTTAATCAGAAATAATTTGTGACCTTTTATGTTCTTAGAAGCTGGTGTTTAGTAGGCTACTGTGAGTATTATTGGGTATAATTATGTTTATGTTTGGATTATGTAAAAATGATTAGTGGTGTACGTTTCATTTATTTAATAAGCCTTGGAGAGGCCAGGTAGTTCTGCGTATTCTACCCTGCATCGGGAGTTTGACCATTCTTAGACACAGGTAGTGGGGAACGTAAGCCCATAGACTGACCTGGAGATTGCGATCTAACAAACCTTAGGAAGTGAATTGCGATTCACTGGCGTTCGGTTTCTGACTCAATAACTTGTTGTACTTTTATTTTATTATTATATAAGTATCCTAGAGTTGATTTACTCACTGTATCTTGTTAACTTGATGTTGGCTATCACTTGTATAACTTGTGAGCTTTATGGTTTTGGATGTGTGTTATTGTTATCATGATCGTATGCTTTCCTTTCTTACTAATCTATGTCTGAATCATACTTTGATTTCTTTTGTTATGGGAAAACTGCTAGTTACTCCCCACTGACTGTGGAATTATTTAATATATCCTTGCAGATGGAAATGACTGCTAGACTTGTGACTGCTTGGGCTAGCAGAGTGTGGGTTGGTAGTGAAAGGAAGCTTCTGGTAGTCTTTTTGGTAGATGAGTTCTATGCAGACAATAGAGAGTCCTATGTTTTGCTAGGTCTCAAAGTCATTTAGTTTTTATTCGAGTTCTTATGGGAGACTTGCATGTCTCGTAGTTTTTGGATGATGTTATGTTCTCTTCTGATTTGGGATGTTCCTTTGATTAGGATTTTAATGTTTTCAGATATTTCTTTGGAAGCTATGAAACTTTGGTTTGAAGCTATTTTTATTTATTGTTTTAGAGTAGCATAACAGTCCTAACGTTATTTCCGCTAACGTCTTTTTAGTAAATCTTGATTAGATATTGTTTAGTATCTTAGTAGTAGAAGGACGGGGTGTTACAGTTGGTATCAGAACAAAGTTACCCGAGACCCTTACTTAGTCACTAAGAAGTCCCGGGAAATGTGTAGTTGAAGTAACTAGGAACATTAGAATCTTAGGCTTCAAGAAAAGTAGTGGTGAGAGGGTCACTTGGGTAGGAAACCACGGAAAAATATTTTTCTTACTTTGATGTGATAAGTTGTTATTTACAGCTAATGATGTGTTAAGAAATGAATGTTTAACTTGTGTTTGTAGAATGCCGCCTCGAGGTTTGACTAGTCCTAGAAAGGAGGCTGCCCGGAAAAGGCGCCAAGCACTTGAGAACGCTATCATAGCTATGGCTAATCGGTCTACTGCTCCGCCTAATGGGCAATATGACTTTGATCGATTTGACCGTCACCGTCCGCCTACTTTTGATGGGACTTCTGATCCTGTTGTCCTAGAAGGGTGGATAAGAGAGATGGAGAAACTGCTTGCTGCTACTGGTTGCCCTGCTGGTGAAATGGTGTCTATTGGTACCTACTATCTGAAGATGGAAGCTGATAACTGGTGGAGTACTTTCGTGCAAGCTGCATGGCTACACCGGGTTTTGGATGGGATGAGTTTCGTATTAAGCTGAAAGAGAGGTTTTATCCTGATGAGCTCAGTTGGCAGAAGCAAGAAGAGTTCTTAACTCTGTCTCAGGGTACTTGAATGTGCAGGAGTACACTGATAAGTTCACCGAGCTGTCCAGGTTTGCTACCACAGTTGTACCTACTGAAGCTGAGCGTGTGAAAAGGTACATCAAGAAAATGGATCCTAGGGTGAGGACCCATGTTCTGAGTTCGGGTGCTTCGACTTTCTAGGGAGCCTATGAGATAGCTCTGATTATTCATGCCTCTTTGAAAGAGGAGGATTCTACTAAGGTGGTTGCTGCTAAGAAGCCTGCTGCTACCTGTGTTCAGTTCCTGGCCAAGAAGCCGAGGTATGAGCCGTCTGGTCGAGGAGGTTATCAACAGGGTTCTGGATCTGGTTATCGTCCGAGTTTTGATCCGAGCAAGTGCCGAATCTGTGGTAAGGCTGCTCATCCAGGGAAGAACTGTGATGGATCGACTGTTGTTTGTTTCTATTGCAAGGAGGTGGGGCACAAGTCTTTCCAGTGTTCTAAGAATCCTGGAGCTCCATCTTATTCTACTGGTCCTGTTAAGCCAGTTGATTCTTCTGCTCCTCCGAAGAACATGATTTATGTGATGACGCAAGCTGAAGCCGAAGTCCATCCTGATGTCATCTCTGGTACTTTTCTTGTAAATAATACCCCTGCTTTTGTTCTGTTCGATATTGGTGCTACGGTATCTTTTGTTGCTAGTTCCTTCGTTCGAAAAGCTAATCTTTCCTCTAGATCTCCTGTTAAGTTCCTAATATCTCTTCCATCTGGTGAGAATTATCCCTCTCATTCAGAGTTTAAGGGCGTGCCTATCAGCATTATGGGTTCTGAGTTGCCAGCTGATCTTAAGGAGTTTCCTATGTCAGAGTTTGATGTGATCCTCGGAATAGACTGGTTATCAAAGTATCATGCCTGCATTCAGTACCGTGATCAGAAGGTGGTGCTCCGAGATTCTAAGGGAAAAAGGATTTCTTATTCTGGCGTTGTAGTGAAGAAGGGTATTAAGTGGGTGTCCGCTCTGAGAATGCGGAAGATGCGTCAAAAAGGTGATGTGGTATACCTTTGCATGGTGAGGGAATTGTCATCTGAAGATCAGCTCGAGAGTATTCCGGTAGTTCGGGATTATCCTGATGTATTTCCTGAAGAGTTGCCAGGTATTCCTCCTGAAAGAGATGTGGAGTTCTGCATTGATTTAGTATCGGGTACTGCTCCTATATCCAAGGCTCCGTATAGAATGGCACCGTCTGAATTGCAAGAGTTGAAGACTCAGTTGCAAGAGTTGATAGATAAGGGCTTCATAAGGCCTAATGTATCTCCTTGGGGTGCTCCTGTTCTGTTTGTCAAGAAGAAAGACGGGAGTATGCGTCTGTGCATCGATTACCGTGAGCTAAATAAGGTAACGATCAAGAATAAATTCCGTTGCCTCGCATTGAAGATCTGTTTGATCAATTAAAAGGTGCTGGAGTATTTTCCAAGATCAATCTGAGATCCGGATATCATCAAATTCCTGTTAAGAAGGAGGATATTCCGAAGACTGCTTTGCGCACCAGGTATGGGCACTATGAATTTGAAGTGATGCCATTTGGTCTCACGAATGCTCCTGCGATTTTCATGGATCAAATGAATCGCTCTTTCCACGAGTACTTGGATACTTGTGTGGTCGTGTTTATCGATGATATTCTCGTTTACTCTAAGGATGAGAAGGAGCATGAGAAACATTTGAGACTGGGGTTGGATGTTCTGCGCAAGCAAAAGTGGTTCGCAAAGCTGTCTATGTGCGAGTTCTGGCTGAAGGAAGTTGCTTTTCTAGGGCATGTAATCAGCAAGGAAGGAGTTAAGGTGGACCCCGCTAAGATCAGGCTGTTGTCGAGTGGGAGAGTCCTAAGAATGTGACCGAGGTTCGAAGTTTTCTGGGTTTGGCTGGCTATTATAGGAGGTTCGTTCAAGATTTCTCCAAGAAAGCTCAACCTCTGACTCGCTTGATGCGCAAGGACTGCAAGTTCGTCTGGTCTGAGGATTGTGAAGGGGCATTTCATAAGCTGAAAAACAGTTTGACCTCTGCTCCTGTTCTTACCTTGCCATCTGAGGGCGTTGGGTATGAAGTGTTCTGTGATGCATCGAAGAATGGTCTGGGTTGTGTTTTGATGCAACAAGGGAAGGTAATAGCCTATGGTTCGAGGCAGCTGAAGGTGCATGAGAGGAATTACCCGACCCATGATATGGAGTTAGCGGTTGTGGTGTTTGCACTAAAGATATGGCGACACTATCTGTATGGTGTTCCGTGTAAGGTGTATACTGACCACATGAGCCTGAAGTACATCTTCACTCAGCGCGATCTTAACATGAGGCAGAGAAGGTGGCTTGAATTGATCAAGGATTATGATATGACCCTGGATTACCAAGAGGGTAAGGCGAACAAAGTAGCGGATGCTCTGAGTCGCAATAATAAGCATTCATTAAACGCTGCTATGATGGTGCCTCGTGAATTGTGTGAAGAGTTTCGCAAGTTTGATATCGAGGTTGTTCCTCGAGGTTATGTGTCTGCGTTGTTGGGTTCCATGAGTGTTGAGCCTGAGTTGTTCCAGGAGTTAAGAAGCAAGCAAAAAGGTGATCCGAAGCTGGAGAAGATCCATGAAGCAAAGATGCAAGGTCGTGCTGAGAATTTTAAGATTTGTGCTGATGATAGCTTAAGGTTTATGGGGCGTTGGTGTGTGCCCAATGATGGTGAGCTTAAGAGAAAGATTCTCGAGGAAGCCCATAGTACTCCTTATTCCGTTCATCCTGGGGGTGACAAGCTTTATAAGGATCTTAAGGCTAATTTTTGGTGGCCTGGTATGAAGAGAGAGATTGCCGAGTTCGTAGCTAGGTGTTTGGTCTGTCAGAAGGTGAAAATTGAGCATCAGAGGCCTAGTGGTTTGTTGCAACCTTTGCCAATTCCTGCTTGGAAGTTCGACTCGATCTCGATGGATTTCATGATAGGTTTGCCTAGAGCTGCTAGTGGATTGAATGCTGTGTGGGTAATTGTGGATCGGTTGACCAAAGTGGCTCATTTTATTGCGATGAAGAACACTTGGTCTATGGAAGAGTTAGCTGACGCTTATGCTAATGAGATCATTCGTCTTCATGGGGTTCCCAAAGACATTGTCTCTGACCGTGATCCGCGATTTCTATCCCATTTCTGGACCGCTTTGCAAGAGGCTTTTGGTTCGAAGTTGAAGCTTAGTACTGCATTTCATGCAGCTACCGATGGTCAGACTGAGAGAACTATTCAGACCTTGGAAGATATGCTTCGTGCTTGTGCTTTGGAATTTCAACAGTCTTGGGTCACGTTGCTTAGCCTGGTGGAGTTCTCTTATAACAACAACTATCAAGCTAGTATCCATATGGCTCCGTATGAGGCTCTCTATGGAAGGAAGTGTCGTAGTCCTACTTGTTGGAGCGACATCAGTGACTCATTGATTTTGGGCCCGGAGTTAATTCAGGATACAATTGAGCAGGTGAAAGTAATTCAAGCGAAGATGAAGGCTGCTCAAGATAGGCATAAGTCGTATGCTGATTTGCGTCGGAAACCTATTTCCTTTGAGATGGGAGATAAGGTGCTTCTGAAGGTTTCTCCTATGAAGGGAGTAATGCGGTTTGGTCAAAAGGGCAAGTTGAGTCTGAAGTACGTAGGTCCCTATGAGATTCTTGAAAGGATTGGGGAGGTCGTGTATCGTTTGGCTTTGCCGCCAGAGCTGTCGAAGGATCATGATGTATTTCATGTGTCGCAGTTGCGTAGGTATCGTAGTGATCCTTCGCATGTGATCCCTGTTGAGTCAGTATCAGTCGAGTCGAATTTGACTTTTGAAGAGCGACTTGTTCGTATATTGGACCGTCATAACCGTGCTCTTAGAAGGCAGGTGATTCCCTTGGCTAAAGTACTCTGGAGAAGTCAAAAGTACGAAGAAGCTACTTGGGAAACCGAAGAGTCGATGCGACTAAAATACCCGGAACTATTCGTTTCAGGTATTCTTTGTGTGCTTGTCTTGTTTGTGTGTTTTTTAAGTTTCGAGGACGAATTTTATTTAAGGAGGGGAGATTGTAACAACCCATAATTTTGCTCCTAGTTTTTTTCGCAATAGTTTTCCCTAAAACTATTATTTTCTTTAAATTAATGATTTTTATTTTTATAATTTTGGGAGCCAAACTATGAATTTTTTTATGGCGTGCTAATGTGTATATTATATTTATATTTATAAAATAATTTATTAAAATTATTTTCATTATTAAGTATTTTCGAAGTTTAGGCGCGATTTAGGAAATTATCGATTTATCGCGTAACGGATTTTTGATGCATGGATCTTTGATGACTTGGGCCGAAATTTTTTTTGGTGTGGTTGGGCTTGGACAGCCGGCTAGGTGGAGGGAGAAAGAGAAGCTTTTCTTCTTCTATTTATAAAATATTTTTCATCAATGATTGCATTTGGGATGAGGTGAAGTGGAATTTCAAGATCAGGATTGTCACAATTCGTGACTTGTTGCACGGATTAGAAAAAACTCAGAAGGCTATTGTGGAGTATGTGTTTGTTGACAAAAAGGATAGGGAATAAGTTTATGTGATGATTCTTTTATTAGATTCTTTCTTTGCTAGTCATTACTGTTTAATATAACATGATTTGGTTTGTTTACCAAGCAGTGAAATATTAGTTGACTATGAGTGGATCCAAGCCACACGTTTCGGCCTCCGTACTCTATATCCTAGAGCGCTTGTCACCAAAACGGTATAGGCATCTAGGTGACTCCATTAATTATACATAAATATAATAGTTAACTGATATTAAGTATTCACGCAGGCTATCAATGTAGTTAGTGTTAGAGTCAATGTGAAAAACGCATCTTTATTCTACATCCCAACAACATTCCGAGTATGTTATTTATATAGAAAATGTTTTCATCTCTTATTTTCCTTATAATTTTAAATTATTTTGTAATTTTATTTTAGTTACCTTACACTTTTTAATAATTTACTATGTGTTATTTTCGTTAAGTACAAGGATCCGACAAAATTTGATAAGAAAGAATAGGCCGATGGGAAGCAAGGACTATTGCCGTATAATCTACTTGTTAAGACGACCTACCTGTCTCCAGTACTTTCTCGATGTCGTTAGGTATACATTATGCACTCCTTTGGCAAAAGATCTTTCTGTAACTTCTCTTTTAATGGGGTACGTCCCGATATTTATGATGTAGTTTCTTGTTCCTCTCTGGTTGCGGGACCCAAATCATTGGTTCATAATTATTATCTCATTGCCGCACTGTTGTACCTACTTCTTTGATTGAGATCCTGGGGCAAATTCTACAAAGCGATTTAAGTATATGTCGGGGAACAGGTCTAACTTCGAAAGAGATCTTATTAGTACTTTATACGAAGGGTTAGTATTTTGAGTCGTTTAATTTTTTTTAAATTTGACCAACGTAGGTGAAGAAGTTGTCTGAATTTTTATCGACTGGAAAGAACGATGCATACAGCCAGAAGATCTAGAATATGCCTAAATGGCCAATGAAATCTATCCGTATTCCAGTTCAGGAAAATGGGTAATTTTCCAATAAGATATGGGTCATTTATGACTTTAAAAATTCTTATAGTGTGAACATAATGATCTTGGGTTTGAGAAATCATGTTAATTAATTGTTAAATCATTGTCAGATATGATTGTGGGATGTATGTTATTAAGCTGTTAGCGACAAAGGAAATTGGAGGTTGGAACAATCCTAAGCATTTTAAGGTAGTGGTCTGGGTTATTTGGTAATTACCATAACATGTTTTATTACTACCAAAAACATCTACAACTCTTTATTTGGTTTTCTTGCAGTCTGAGGTAATGACCCTATAATTGTTTCAGTCATTACCTAGCACCAATTTGTTTTTTCATAAAAGGTGTATCATTGACTTGGTTCTTGTTGTTTTCATGTAGGATATGGATAGATACCATATCAACACTTTGGTCGATGCCATTTGCTGGGAGCATAATACTCTCACGGCCCGTTTGGTAGTTGGTTATAAATGGTGGTAATGGGAATGAATTTGTATGTAAATTTGTGAAGAAAATCATTGTTCATTCCCATGGTGATGTTAATTTATCCTAAAGTGTCTATTTTTCTTCTTGCATTGTCATTGCCATCCAATATCACCTTGTTAGGTGGTAATGAGTGGTAATGAAAATTAGGGGTGAGATTGCTTCCCCATGGAGTAAAAACACAAACTTGGGGGTTGAAATTGCCTCCCCATAGAGATTTTAAGGGTGCTTCCCTTGTAATCTACACTTAAAATTCATTCCCCTTACCGCAATTTATTCACGACTACCAAACGGGATGTCAAAGATGTTGGTTTTGCCAACTTATTATTAGCCTAAGAAACTATTTTTGTGGTTGTGGTCTAGATAATATTTATGAACTTCAGTTTGTGGTTTGGATAATTTTTATTTACAAGAAATATGTTAGGATATTATTTCACTTTTCGATGTAATTTGTTTATGACAATGATGTTTGATCTACTATCCTAACACATATGGGATGTTAGTTTAGTATATAATATGGATGTTTTAGCGTGCATAATGCATGGGGTGGATAATGTATTCATGATTTGAAGCAAACATTTCATAAACAAAAAACAAAAATCTCCAAAAACTTCGAAAACTTTAGGTAATTACAAAAATGGGTTCCGGTAGTTACCAAAACTTCACAGAAATAAGAGAAGTCTTAAAACCTTCAATTCCAAAGTGTATTGAAAATAAACAATTGAAATCAACAATCCTAAGTACAAATTAATCAATATGATATAAATATGTTCATCCAAATAAGCCAAATAGAGTTATAAAGTCACAAGATGTAAGAGTTAAGAATGTCTTAGTAGGTTTGGTAATGTCCAAAACATGTTTGGTAATTACCTAAAAGCATTTCATATGGGGGATAATTTGGCTTTTTAGTACAAGGAGAGACAATGGGGGCCCAAAACTCAAGTCAATGGGGTTTGGTGAGGTATTGGGCCTAGTGGACCCAGTGACATGATTGTCCAATCCTCATAGGATTGCTTTGATGAGTAATGGGAATGGCTTGTGATTGGGAGAACATCCTCCACCTAGTAGGTTTGGTGATGCCCAAAACATGTTTGGTAATTACCTAAAAGCATATGATCTGGGGTTAATTTGGGCTTTTTAGTACAAGGAAGGATAATTAAAACAATGGAGAATTAAAAGCCACATAATAATAAGAGGAGAAGGTAATCAATAATTAAACAAAAAGGGACAAAGTGTAGCAGACAATGTTTACGTAATGACTATAGTCAAAGTTGGTAATTGCCTAAAACTTTACATTGAAGTATTTAATTTGATCTACTAAAGGACATTGACCTATTTAATTACACTCAAAAAGGACAGAGTGGAGCCTCAAAAGTTTAGGTATTGACCATAGTTAAGTGAGGTAATTACCTAAACTTTTACATTTGAAGTGAATTCTTTGATCTACTAAGTTAGATTGTCATATGTCTAAAACAAACGTATACCAACTCGAACGACAAAAGTATATCAAGGCATTGATCTATTTACGTGCATTGCAAACAAACTTAGCACGACAATATCGATTTCGTTATGTTTGCTTATCACAATTTTGGCTATAGCACGTAACGTTCAACACGCATTGCTTCCGTCTGCACAAAAAGTTACACAAGTTGCTACAATAATTACACTACAATGGAGAGGATTCTTTTGAGAGATTGTTTGACCATTCTATTCCGCTGTTCACATAAACATTCTATCGATGAACCTTTCATATCACCAAAGTCATTCAATTAAATCATTTGAAAGCAAAAGAAAAAGGAAAAAACGCAATGTTTTACCCCGATGCAATCCTATCATATAAACCACATAAAAACCTCATTTATTAGGTTATCAATAACTCACATCTTAACCATATAATTCCGTCATCATATATGATATAGTAACATGATTTGAGGACATTGCCCAATACAATTATTATTTTAATAATGCCCGAAAATGGGTAAGGTAATGACAATTTTTTTTTTGGTAATATCCTAATCTAATTAGGGGATTACCTAACATATATAGTGGTTATGTCAGGTCATGACCAAAATATATTTAGTAATTGCCTAAATCATGTAGTAACATGCACAAAACACCATTGACATTCCACTACAATGGAGAGGATTCTTTTGAGAGATTGTTCGACCATTCCAATCCGTTGTTCACATAAACATTCTATCGATGACCTTTCATATCACCAAAGTCATTCAATTCAATCATTTAATTTAAAAGAAAAAGTAAAAAGGGAAAAATTATCATATAAACCACATAAAACCTCATTTATTAGGCTATCAAAAACCCACATCTTAACCATACAATTCCGTCATCATATATTTTATAGTCACATGATTTGAGGCCATTGCCCAAGACAATTATTATTTTAGGTCTGCCCTAAAATGGGTTAGGTAATGACCTAAATTTTTTGGTAACATCTTAATCAAATTAGGGGACTACCTAACATATATAGTTATTATATCAGGTCATGACCAAAATATATTTAGTAATTACCTAAATCCTACAGTAACTTGCACAAAAAACCAGTGACATTCCACTTCAATGGAGAGGATTCTTTTCAGAGATTGTTTTACCATTCCAATCCGTTGTTCACATAAACATTCTATCAATGAACCTTTCATATCACCAAAGCCATTTAATTCAATCATTTGAAAGCAAAAGAAAAAGGAAAAAAAGTAACGTTTTACCCCGTTGCGATCTTATCATATAAACCACATAAAACCTCATGGATTAGGTTATCAATGACCCACAACTTAACCATACAATTCCCTCATCATATATGTTATAGTCACATGATTTGAGGCTATTTTCCAAGCCAATTATTAATTAAGGTAATGTCCTAAAATGAGTTAGGTAGTGACCTAAAAGTTTTGGTGATATCCTAATCCAATTAGGTGATTACCTAACATATATAGTGGTTATGTTAGGTCATGACCAAAATATCTTTAGTAATTACCTAAATCCTGCAGTAACTTGCACAAAAAACTAGCGACATTTCATTACAATGCAGATGATTCTTTTAAGATATTGTTCGACCAATCCAATCCACTATTCACATAAACATTCTATCGATGAACCTTTCATATCACCAAAGTCATTCGATTCAATCATTTCAAAGCAAAAGAAAAAGGAAAAAATGCAACATTTTACCTCGATGTAATCTTATCTTATAAACCACATAAAACCTAATGGATTAGGTTATCAATAACCCACATCTTTATCATACAATTCCCTCTTCATATATGTTATAGTCACATAATTTGAGGCCATTGCTCAATATAATTTTTAATTTAGGTAATGCCCTAAAATGGGTTATGTAATGACCTAAAATTTTTGGTAATATCCTAATGTAATTAGGTGATTACCTAACATATATAGTGGTTATGTAAGGTCATGACCAAAATATATTTAGTAATTACCAAAATCCTGTTGTAACTTGCACAAAAAACCAGTGACATTCTAATACAATGGAGAGGATTCTTTTGAGAGATTGTTCGACTATTCCGATCTGCTGTTCACATAAACATTCTATCGGAGAACCTTTCATATCACCAAAGTCATTCAATTCAATCATTTGAATGCAAAAGAAAAAGGAAAAAATGCAACGTTTTACCCCGATGCAATCTTATCATATAAACACATAAAACATCATGGATTAGGTTATCAATGACCCACATCTTAACCATAGAATTCCGTCATCATATATTTTATAGTCACATGATTTATGACCATTGCCCAAGACAACTTTTAAATTAGGTAATGCCCTAAAATGGGTTATGTAATGACCTAAATTTTTTGGTAATATGTTAATCTAATTAGGTGATTACCTAACATATATAGTGGTTATGTTAGGTCATGACCAAAATATCTTTAGTAATTACCTAAATCCTGTTGTAACTTGCACAAAAAACAGATGACATTCCACTACAATGGAGAAAATTCTTTTGAGAGATTGTTCGACTAATCCAATCTGCTGTCCACATAAACATTCTATCGATGAACCTTTCATATCACCAAAGTCATTCAATTCAATCATTTGAAAGCAAAAGAAAAAGGAAAAAATGCAATGTTTTACCCCAATGCAATCTTATCATATAAACCACATAAAACCTCATGGATTAGGTTATCAATAACCCACATCTTAACCATACAATTCCGTCATCATATATTTTACAGTCACATGATTTGAGGCCATTGTCCAAGACAATTATTATTTTAGGTATGCTCTAAAATGGGTTAGGTAATGACCTAAAATTTTTGGTAATATGGTAATCTAATTTGGTGATTACCTACATATATAGTGGTTATCTTAGGTCATGACCAAAATATCTTTAGTAATTACCTAAATCCTGCAGTAACTTGCACAAAAAGCCACTGACATTCCACTACAATAGAGTTCCCGAAAATGTTGCAAATTTTTTTGATCTAATTGCTAAACTAAAGTATGATCTACTCAGCAAATGTAACCCAATAAAAGTGTGAAGTGCATTGATTTATTGCAATTATCTCACACACCTTAATTTTATTTTTGGTCATGTCCAAAATATGTTTAGTAAGTACCAAAATATCTTTAGGTTTGGTCATGTCCAAAATATCTTTATTAATTACCAAAACACTGCAGTACCTTAGACTAAAAACCAACTCAACCTCCCATGGAGGTCTCGAAAAATCTGAATTTTTTTTTGCAAATAGTAGCTAATCTAAAGTATGAACTACTCAAATGTAACCACAAATTGTCGCATAAAAGTGTGAAATGCATTGATTTAGAGCAATTTCATCACCAACACCGCAATTTTATTTTCCCTAAAACCCTAGGTTTTTATTGGGGAAAATTTTCATAATTTGCAAGTTCAATGTTACTCAAACGCACAAATGAAGATAGAAAATCATTAATTCGATACTATATGTGAAATATTCAAGTAAACTTACATTCATTTCATCTACGGGTGAAGAGTTTAGATCAATTTCCATGGAGGTCAAAAATAGAGGTGAAGGTTTGGGACGAAATGGAGGTGAATCATGGGTCGAAATGGAGGGAGAAGATGGTAGATATGGTCGAAATTGAGGGAGAAGGTGGAAGAATGGGTCGAATTTGGGAGCAGTGCGGTTGAGAATCGTGGAAGATGAAGTGTTCTTGAGTTTTTGGTCAAGAAAACCAAGAACATGAAGAATAAGGAGGAGAGAGAAAATGGGTTAAGAAAATTTTGGCACCAAATTTTTTTTCCTACGTGAATTTTTGTTTGGATGGTGAAAAAAAATTCGGATTTTTTCAATTTTTTTAAATAATTTTTTCGATTTTCAGAAATTATTTTAATAAATTTTGGTAAATAAACAAAATCAAAAGAAATTAGTTTTGGCAATTAAAAGAAAAGGGAAAAGAAAAGAAATGAGGGGTCCACAAGCAAGAATGTGTGGCTCACATTCATTTGCTTCCATGATCTTTTTTCAAAAAAGACCATGTTCGAATCATCCCAAGTGTTGATGTTGACGCCCCTCGTGATGATGGTTGGAATGGAAAATCAAAATTAGTCAAAAATTATCCAATAACAGCAATATTGAGCAAAAAGTATTTAGAGGGTTTTTTTAATGGGTCACTAAATATTTTAGGGGAGGTTACTAAATGTTCTAGGGGTTAATAAATGTTTTAAGAGGGGTTACTACCTATTTCAGGGGGTTACTACGTATTTTTTGGCGCTGTTTGGGCCAATTCACGGACCAGCACATCTATGGCGAAATTACTAAAATACCCCTACCTCTAGGGAACACAATCCTCCACCAGTTGGAGCTGACTTAAATACCCTCATTTATTGGAAGTCCTATCCTCTATAAATAGGGGTTGTCTTATTAGTCAAAAGTATTCAATTCCTACCGACAAAAACCAGAGCATCTCTTTCTCTCTTTCTCTCTCTCTCTCTCTCTCTCTCTCTCTACATCTGATTTGAGCGTCGGAAGGGCGATCTCGGAACAATCCCCGGGTTAGTCTAACCTTGTTTTGCAGCATTCCGACGTACAGATAACGGAGCTCAGATGTCTTCTTGGGTTGGATACAAGCACCTACGTGTCTAAGGTGCCAAAAAAGGCACCCACTCGTTAGCGGTACCTACTCATGCAAGGTACCCCTCACGCTTGGGTGCCCACTCGGCCAAGAGAAACCTGCCTCAGCCTCATATGCAAACTATTAAAAGCCTTACGACACCGAGATTGGTCAACGAAAAACTAAGGAGATACCTCAAAGACTCTCGAATAAACAAAGGCGAGCCAAAGGAAACTCAAGAGTCAAGAACTTCATTGGCACCTCCTCGGTCACAAGAGGAGCGTCCTACTAACTTAGCCAAAAAATGGCTGAGTATCATTAATTGCTACCTACTTGGCATCCTAGTAGTGTCCCGAGACCTCCTCGAGAAACATGGGGCTCGTTAGCTCCCCCGAGTCGAGAATTTCTCCTAGGCCTCCTCGGTCATAAGAGGAGTGTCCCACTCACTAAGCCAAAAATGGCTAAGTACTATTAACTGAAATCTTCATGACATTAAAGTAGCATCGCTCAAAGTCACTCCTCTCGGCCAGGGTTGGAACCCCCTCGGCTCGGGTGTGATTCTCTTGGCCAACTTGGCGTGCGTAAGCTACCTTTATCCTAGCACGACCCCTCGGTCTAAGAACCAACTCGGCCAAAGAGAATGAACCGTACATCAGGGCACCTAACTTGAAGAAAGGCGCAATCCCAAGTCCCCCCTCTCGGCACCGATAGGGTACCCTAGAACAAGAGTCTCTCTCGGGTTTTGGATGGACGACCGCCCCAGGAAGGCATGATGCTACCCTATCTGTTCATCCGGCGTAGGGCTAATTACTTGAACCCCTCAGGTGGACAAATAAATACGCTCAGAGGAGGAAGAATGGGGCTCGTAAGACGCCTGAGTTGAGAATTTCTCCGTTGGCACCTCCTCGTTCATAAGAGAAGTGTCCCACTGACTAAGCCAAAAAATGGCTAAGTATCATGTATCCATACCTACTTGGCATCCGAGTAGCGTCACGATACCTCCTTGGGACACATGGGGTTCATTAGCCCCCTAGTCGAGAAACTTATTCATTGGCACCTCCTCGGTTATAAGAGGAGTGTCTTACTAACTCAACCAAAAAACGGCTAAATATCGTTGATTACTACGTACTCGGCATTCGAGTAGCGTCCTGAGATCTCCTCAAGAAACATGGGGCTCATTAGCTCTCCCGAGTCGAGAATTTCTCCATCGGCAGCTCCTCGGTCATAAAGAGGAGCGTCCCAACCACTTAAGCCAGAAAAAAGGCTAAGTATCATTTATCAAAACCTATTCGGCATCCGGGTAGCGTCTCGGACAACCTCGAGAAAAGTGGGGCTCATTGGACCCCATAGTGGAGAAAGTTATTTCATTGGCACTCGCTTAGCATTTCGATGAGCGTCACTCAAATAGCTAAAGTAAGGCTAAGGACCTCCCTCAGTCACTTGAGAATCATTCGCCCCCAACGTGCCGAGGAACATCACATGACCTCACTCAGCATTTCAAGGAGCTTCACTCAAATACTTAGCCAAAGTAAGGCTAAGGACCTCCCTCGACCACTTTAGGCTCATTCGACCCCAACGTGCCGAGGAGAGTCACATGACCTCCCTCGGCATCTCGAGGAGCGTCACATAACCTCTCTCAGCATTTCGAGAAGCGTCACTCAAATACTTAAGACAAAGTAAGGCTAAGGACCTCCCTCGGCCACTTGAGGCCCATTCCCCCCCAACGTGCCGAGGAGCATCACATGACCTCGCTCAGCATTTCGAGGAGCGTCACTCAAATACTTAGCCAAAGTAAGGCTAAGGGCCTCCCTCGACCACGTTAGGCTCATTCGCCCCCAACGTGTCGAGGAGCGTCGAAGACCTCCCTCGGCATCTCGAGGAGCGTCACATGACCTCCCTCATCATTTACGAGGGGCATCACTCAAATACTTAGCCAAAATAAGGCAAGGACCTCCCTCGGCCACTTGAGGTACATTAGCACTCAACGTGCCGAGGAGCGTCACATGACCTCCCCAGTATTTTGAGGTGCGTCAGTCAAATACTTAGCAAAAATAACGCTAAGGACCTCCCTCGACCACTTAAGGCACATTAACCACCAACGTGCCGAGGAGTGTCTCGTGACCTCCCTTAACATTTCGAGGAGCGTCTTATGACCTCCCTTAGAATTTTGAGGAGCGTCAGTCAAATACATAATCAAAATAAGGCAAAGGACCTCCCTTGGCCACTTGAGTACCCACTTGGCCAACATGGGGCTATTCCTCCTTTGCCGAGTCACTTATGTACTTAGCCAAATTTAGGCTAAGTATCTCAAGGCACTCGTTTGGACTGCGTGAGGCTCATTAGCCCTTAACCGAACAGCGTCCTACCCACTCAACCAACATAAAGGCTCCTAAGTCCCTTCCCGACTCACTTCTCAAACTTAGAAAAAATTGGCTAAGTACCTACAAGTTACTCGGCTAGCATGAGAACAACTTCATTATACTAGAGCGGTGCGTCGCTCGTATCCTTATCGAGTCGATTGCAGTACGTACCCCCTCGGATCATTTGGCATATCGCCTCAGCTCGTATTTAGTCGATGGTGCGCCTTGGCCAACCTTGCGTCGTGCCCTGGACACAATGGATATCCGTCTTGCTGCGCGTTGCCTTCGCGCCGAGCGCACGCCATACCCTCTCGGCCTGGTTTATGTATCGGCTCGGACGCTACCCCCTCAGCTCGTGCGAGTCACTCGGTCAGTACGAGGCACTTCCCTCGGCTTGGCCAGCGCACACCCTATTTCGTCGATCATTTGGCGTACCACCTCGGCTCACTCATGTACCCACTCGGCTCACTCATGTACCACCTCGGCCTGCCATAAGTCACTCCAGGGAAGTGCCTCGGCCTTGTACTGCGTCGGACGCACAAAGAGCGTGCCTCGCGCAGTTGCTGGCGTGGCACGCACTTGTCTTGCGTGCTGCGCGTTGTGTCGGCGCCAAGCGCACTGCATGACTCTACCTCCTCCAATTATGTAATCCCCTCCGGACATTACGAGGCACTCCTCTTGGCTCGGTCAGCGCGCAAAGGCATCCCCATGTCCTTGGAAACTCCCTCCACTGTGATTCAACCTTGAGCGCTCCCCCCAACACCTTGTGGACTCCGCCTGGCCACAACATAAATGCCACTCGTTTAATTCCACCAACCAACAGCCCCTGAAAATTGGATTTTCGCTTTGATTAATTAGCCTGGGGCTAATTGTTTAAATTGGAATCCATGGACCAGCCCATCTATTGAGAAATTACTAAAATATCCCTACCTCTAGGAAAGACAATCCTCCACCAGTTGGAGCTGACTCAAATACCCTGATTTATTGGAAGTCCTAGCCTCTATAAATAGGGGTTGTCTCGTCAGTCAAAGGTCTTCAATTCTCACCTACAAAAACCAGAGCATCTCTCTCTACATTGATATTTCTCTCTGTACCTCAATCACATCTGACTTGAGCGTCGGAGGGACGATCCCGGAACAACCCTCGAGGTAGTCTAACCTTGTTTTGCAGGATTCCGGCGTACAGATAATAGAGCTCAGACGTCTTCTTGAGGCTCACAGTAAATCTCTCAACTCATCACAATCCCTTAATTTCTTGACAGAAACAGGAGTTACTAAGTGTTTCAGGGGGTTGCTAAGTATCTTCGAGGGT
Organism: Beta lomatogona; assembly: GCA_947646795.1. Classification (NCBI taxonomy): domain Eukaryota; kingdom Viridiplantae; phylum Streptophyta; class Magnoliopsida; order Caryophyllales; family Amaranthaceae; genus Beta; species Beta lomatogona. The sequence continues at coordinate 177,329 of CANSNZ010001102.1, read as the reverse complement.
TACTAAGTCGGGGATTACTAAGTGTTTGGAGGGTTACTAAATATTTAGGGAGGTTACTCACTGTTTTGTATAGGCTGTTATTAAGTGTTTCAGAGGGGTTACTAATTGTTTTTTGGGGTTACTAAGTTTTTTTCTTTTTTTTTGAATGGGAGGGGGTTACTAAGTATTTTAGGCGAGAGTTATTAAGGTGTCGTTCGGTTCGCATAGGAAATAACTCCCCATGAGATTTCTTATTTCTCGGGAAGTTATTTCCCTTGGCAATTCCCTTGGAATTGGGCTAAAATTTGTTTGTTTAACATTATAGGAAATTGAATTTCCTAGGAAGTCAATTCATCTGCTTTGTTTGATGTACATATCTATTTTCCATGGCATTTTAACTACTTTTACCTCAATTTTTTAAAAATTTTCTTGTTTTGTTTTACACATAGTATGTTTTTTTTTTTACTTTTTCTTACAAATGTCATGAAGCCATCAACTTGAACAACACTGTGAGATCTACAAAAACCTATTAATATATATGCTTGCAAATGTTATACTACTAGAGCTACAAATCCAGCTCAATCACACCCTTGTCCTAAGATTTCATTAACCCATTCATACATAGCAAAAAAAAAAAAACATAGCAATTTCCTATCACCAGCCATTCCAACATAACATAAAAAATATATGATATTGTACTCATATCGGTATATCACTGATAAGGAAGTAGAAGACCTTGGACATATGCATATTTAAATTTTTCTGGTAGGCTGAAAAAAGAAGTCGACCTCAAGAGGATTAAGGGTAATTTTCTTTGATGCCAAAAGTACCTCACTAAGAAATAACTCTTCCATTTTCATAATGTTAGTAGTTAGTTTCATCGATCTATCAACTAAATTAGATTCATGTTGAAAGCAATTAGCAAGTCTTCCAATGTGTTCAGTACCGGCATCCATCACATCACTAATTTTCCCAATCTTGGTAGAATTTTTTTTTAAGCTTCAATAGTTTATGTCCTTACTCTCTTTGTTCTGCTACTTGAAGGAGTTGTTGATTGTGGTGTTAATGATGGAGGTCCCATTGGATCACATTAAGTAGGCGAACTCCTCTCCTCTCAATTCAAATCAGGAACTTGGTTTTATTCTCCGACTCTTGCTCCATCTCCTTTATTTCTTGCATAACATTGTACACAATCCCATATTCATTACCAACAGCTCTGTTTTTGCCCCAAATCTTCCCCAACTCTTCATAAAACGGAAAAGGCTTGTTCCTTAACCCTACTACATTTTTATGGCTCTGCCATGGAAAAAATGACAACCAAAATCGATTATGCCTAAGCAAAACTTTCTACTAAGATCGCTTTGATCTTCTTTTTATGATTTATATTGGCCATTCAACTGTAACTAAATGTTTGTACATAAACATGATCATGACAAATATTATAAAAAAGGACTATTATGATTTCTTATACAAGTAATTTTAATCCCATCACATATTATTAGAATCCTTTGTATATAAATAAAATGTTAGAACTTAGCCTTCCTTTCAGATTATTAGACCCTAGATAAAAGAAAAATATGCCATGCCTCATATCAGATTTTCATGTTTTCAACTTTATGACTGTACTATTATGCATTTTACAGCATAATAGTTGTCTCTAATACAAGTTAAGCTGATTCCCACTTTCTATAATGATTGGAGTAATTAATTGAAACTTAAGACACATGAGTTCGAGTAAATAAACAAAGCATGCACCTAATTAAGCAACTAAGAATATCTACATTACCTTGATCCATTCTTCCCATACTGATTAGGGGCATGTAATAAATGTTTCTTCATCATTGCACCCAAAACTGCACCACTAGCACTTAGGCTGAGCATCTCTGTTATATCGTCATATTGTTTCCTAATTACTCTTGATCCAATATGAGGCTTGACTTTTTTCTCACACCCAGACAATTTTTGTGACATTATAGCTTCTAACTTAGCATAAGCACCACTCTTGAATTGGCCATTATCTGCTTTTCAACCACCAATATCCAAAAGATCAGTCATGACCATAATGAGTGCACGATCCTCAATACCTGACCATCTTGACAAGTTTCTAGTAGTATTGCTACTACGAGCATTTTGAAGTTGACTCATCTGTAAAATCCAATAAAATGCAACAAAACCAGTACAAAAGATTTACAAAAGTCAATGGAGATGTTTTACACATAAGTTTATATAAATATACATATATAGTCAGTAACATCAAAACTATGTGCAAAACAAAGCATTCATTACATATGCCAAAAAATAGTCATGCATCACAAGTAGTATAGTTGGTAGAAAAAAAGATTTCAATGCAAAATTAATCAAGTATTTCTAGTTAGAATCCGTGTGTTATACATCTCATTTGCTAGCTCCTATCTCAAAGAATTCCATGTTGCACTTGTTTCCATGATTTCAATATCATCACCATCATCTTCCATGTTATCATCAAGTAGAGACTCCATAGGATCAACGGACATATACGTTCGAATGAAGTTATGCACAAGAGCACAAGCCAAGATAATTCGACTAACTAACTGTCTTTCGAGGATACCAAGTTGTATGTCTTAGGATACCCCACCTCATTTTTAGTAACCCAAACATCTCTCAATCACGTCTCTTGCCTGAGAATGCTTCATATTATAATATTTTTTCGACTGATACAGGAAGAGAACCACGTTTCCAAATACTCAAATAGTATCTTTGGCCTCTAATTGGGGTAAAAAATCCCTCACGATTCATGTATCCAGCATCACATAAATAATAGTTACCTAATGCTAAGCAACAAAACTTGTAACCATTTCATTTTGGAAAAATTGATAGGAATAATCCCACCTTTCGCCGGTCTTCTCTAAACGGTCCCACCTTTACATAATCTGGGAATAATCCCACCTTTGTACCTTATTTTCTTAAAATAGGCATTTACCTATTGATGAGCTTCAACTTTAGGTTAAACACATCACATGGCAATAATGGCATTGACCATTACTAACACCTTTATCTTTTTCTTTTACTTGTTTAATTCCCCCCCCCTCTACTTTTCTCCTCACGGTTCCAGTGTTCATCACGTTTTCTTCTCCATAATTGCATCCAAAGAACACCTAAAAATTCAAAATCTTGTCATTAGTAACTCAAAATACATTTACAAATCAACACTCATTCTAATATACTTATTAGGCTTTTACTAATTGAGAGAAGAAATAAAATATTTATGAACAAGCAACACACCATAGTAGCAACAAGGACGAAACTATAGCAACGTGAGAAAAATGGCAGCAATGTTATGGCTGAATTTTACAGGTTGACATTGACGCAATGAGCAACGACCGACGTTAAGACTAGGTCAAGATGTTAACAGACCAGCGAAGAATAAGAGCGACTCGGTCTTCACTTCACCCAATGGTTTCACAGTCAGATATAAGGTCAAATCTCATGGCGTGGAATGAGGAGGATCATGGCAGATTGCGTGCAACCACCTCTGAGATTCCAGGAGCAACGTCAAGTGGAGGAGTGCGTACATATAGCCTACGGATCTGATTGAAGAGTAGTTACAAGCATCATTACTGCAATTACACCTTGAGCATTGAAGAACACTACAATATTTACTTAAGCATTTTTTGTTATTCGATAACTCCGTTGTCATTCATATTTAAAACGTTGTACTTAGATCTACCATCCTAGGGTGTATTGACTGTCGTTCACTTTGAGTGTCAGTTGTATAGTGGATTGGTGGACTCATCTCCACCCGCGGTTTTTTACCCATCTTCATTGGGGTTTTTTCGCGTCACCATTTCCTTGTGTCATTCCCCATTGATTTCCCTTGCGTTTACATTCATTGATTCATTATAATCTTGTTGTTGACATCCCAACATTGATCTGTGTCGTTAACGCAAAAATCAAAATAAATAATTTGGCGCCCACCGTGGGGCCATCAGCGACCAAACGTCCTCACTTTTTCCGCACCTATGGATCCCAGCGAAATGCAAGCCGCCTACGAGAAGATGAAGGTTGAAATGCACCAAATGAAAAAGGACAATGAACACTTGTTTTCTGAATATACTACGTCAAAAGGGCAAGTTCAAAAGGTGCAAGAAGAATTGGCATCAACTAAGGCGTCCAAGAAACAACGTTCTCTCAACATCCACGACATCTCCACCATGCAACCCTACTCCGGCGAAGAAAGCACCTACTCCGAAGATCTGGACGATATAGGCGACGCAGTAGGTAAAGCAGATCGAAACGGTGAAACCCGTGAACACGGTCCTCGCAAAGAAGGAGACTACATGGCCACTGATGGCCATTATCGAGAGGCAAAATCGACAGATGATGCGACTATTCTCTCAGTTACCAGGAGCTCCAACCCCAAGCGTCGTCGAGCATCGAGATGACTATGCGGCGTCACCATTCGTCGAAAAGATTGCTAAGGCAGCATTGCCCATGAAGCTCAATCTTCCCATCTTGACTGCAACCTATGATGGATCTACCGATCCAACAAAGCATGTCGCCCAATACAAGCAGTGGATGTGGCAAGTGTCCATCCCATGGCACCTGGTCGAAGCATGCATGTGCAAATCCTTTGGAGCGACGCTGATCGGACTGGCCCTCAAGTGGCTCGGAACTCTTAAGCTAGGAAGCATTGACAACTTCTCGACCTTGGTTAACAAGTTCTATAGCAAATTCGAAGGAAGTAAAAGTGTTGAAAAGCAGACTAATGACTTATATGGCGTCGTTCAGAAGTTAGGAGAACCTATTCACGATTATTATAACTGTTTTAATAAAGTAATTATTGGAATCAAAGACTTATACACTAAAACTGCTATTGAATGTTTCACGAAAGGACTCGTCCTCAGATTGAAGTTATACAACCGCCTCACCAAGTATCAATGCACAACGTTCGAAGAAGTCAAGTCCAGAGCATTAGCCCAAACGCGATTGGAAAAAGATGATGGGATCCTCAACACCATATCGACGCGTCATGTATCAGAAAGCCACAGTGATCGCAAGACGCTCACACCGAAGAAGCACAACTGGAGGCTCCATCCCTACAGAAGGCAAAATCAGGTACATAACGTTAATGATGTGTCAGAATGTGCATGTACTTACACAAATGCAGATCCCAATGCCAATCCTGACGTTGAGTCATATGGCATTTCGGTTGACATCGAATGCATCGTGGATGCCCTAAAAATGATCGGTGCGCCCGTTCGCTTGCTAAGAAAGAGTGACCGACCAGACGCTCAGAAGGATCAAACCAAATGGTGTCAATTCCATCACGATCATGGCCACCGAACTGAAGATTGTGTAGCACTCAGGAGAGAAGTCGCTTTCATATTGAACAAAGGACATATGCATAATCTTCTCAGCGACAAGGGGAAAACATCCTTCAACAAAAATCCGCCAAAGCAAAATCCACCTGCATCTCCTTCACATGTTAAGGTAATTTCTGGTGGTTCTGGCGTTTGTGGAGTAACATATTCAGCAGCCAAAAGGGTAGCAAGAGAGAGTTCCCCCTCGTCCAAGGTTCCTAAAGATTGCAGGTCCGATGACGAAAGGAAATTGGAAGCGATGTCCATCACCTTCGACGACGAAGACGTATGGGACTGGTCATCTCCTTTACAGTCAGCAACTGCCTGCTGCGACAGTGCTGATCAACGGTGGAAGGTCGACCAACATCTTAGCGCCTTAGAAGGTATGGGTCTTGATGACAGGGACATAAAGAAGAAATCAACGGTCATGGTCGAATTCAGTGGAGCGATGCAACAAACTGTTGGCGAGATCACTTTGCCCACCTACGCCAAAGGGGTCAACTTGCAGACCAAATTCTGCGTCCTTTATTGCCCATCTGCATACAACGTCATTCTTCGCACGCCTTGGATCCATAATATCAAAGCAGTGCCATCAACTTATCATCAGACGCTCAAGTTTCGCACCAAACGGGGTGTGCAAGAAATCAAAGGAGAACAAAAAGCTGTTCGAGAATGCTGTAGTTCGTCGCTCAAGCCACCCAAAGCGACCATCTAGCAATTAACGAGCGGATCAGCACCAGATGATCCACCTGACTAGCAGGAAATAGATGAAGTGGTGCTTGATGCAGACCTCCCAGATCGCGTCGTACGAGTCGAAGCGACCTTGTCGCTTGAATTGCGAAATCAGGTAATTGATTTTTTAAAGGCTAACCAAGACTGTTTTGCATGGTCCCATGAAGACATGACACGCATAAGCCCAGACGTGATCCCCTATAAGTTAAACGTCGATCCCGAACATAAGCCAGTCAAACAAAAGCGTCGCAAATTCGCGCTTGAACGCAATCAAATCATAAACGACGAAGTCCAGAAATTGATTGACACAGGTAAAGTGAGAGAAGTTAAATATCCTAATTGGTTAGCTAACGTCGTTGTTGTCAGCAAGAAAAATGGCAAATGGAGAGTTTACATCGACTTTACGGATTTGAACAAAGCCTCCCGAAAAGATCTGTTCCCGCTTCGACATATTGACGCCATGGTTGACGCAACGGTAGGACACGAACTCCGGACGTTCATGGACACATACTCCGGTTACAATCAAATCCTCATGCATCCTGACGATCAACAAAAAAACAACATTCGTCACCAACAAAGGTATTTATTGTTATAAAGTTGTGCCCTTTGGACTAAAAAATGCAGGTGCGACATATCAACGACTGGTCAACCAAAGGTTCAAGGACCAACTTGGCGACACAATGGAAGTTTATATTGACGACACGTTGGTAAAGTCCAAGAAGGCGAAAGATCAGATCCAACACCTATCAGAAGCGTTCGACGTCCTCAGAAAATATGGTATGAAACTTAACCCTATGAAATGCACATTTGGAGTTGCTGCAGGAAAATATATGGGCTATGTCGTGACGCAAAGAGGAATCGAAGCAAGTCTAGATCTAATCAAAGCATTGATAAACATCCAATCGCCAAGAAACGTCAAAGAAGTACAAAAGTTGACAGGGCATGTCGCTGTGCTCAATCGTTTTATAATTAGATCGTCTGATAAATGTCATTGTTCTATGACATCTTAAGGAAAATTAAAGGCTTCAATTGGTAGCAAGAGCACGAAGACGCTTTGCAGGCTATCAAACAATACCTAGCTACTACACCCTTGCTATCCAAACTAAGCGACGATGAGACGCTTCAACTTTATCTCGCCGTCAGCAATGCGTCGGTAAGCGTTGTCCTAACTAGAGAAGCTGAAAGCCAACAACTCCCCATTTATTACGTCAGTAAGTCTCTGTTAGACGCAAAGATCAGGTATTCCTCTCTTGAAAAACTTGTATTAGCCCTAGTTACTGTTGTCAGAAAGTTAAGGCATTACTTCGAGACCCATACTGTCGTTGTCATGACTAACTACCCTGTAAAAAGTGTCTTGTGTAGACCACAATTGACAGGTCGTATGGGAAAATGGGCTATTGCACTATGCGGCTACGACATCAAATACTTGCCTCTGACAGCAATCAAGTCGCGAGCTCTAGCTGATTTTGTGGCGGAGTTCAGCTAGAGAAGTTGGCAAATGAGGAAGTCGCTCGCATCAGTCACGTCAGTAACGACGCTTGGAAGTTATTTGTTGACGGATCGTCTAATTTGTGTAGTGCAGGTCTAGGTGTTGAATTGAAGTCACCACAAGGTGACAAGATGGTGCAAGTAGTATGTTGCGACTTCAATGCGACAAACAACGAAGGAGAGTATGAAGCGTTGACTGCAGGGATGACCTTAGCTAGCGACTTGGGGGCAAAGTAGTTGAAAGTATACAGTGATTCACTCCTAATATTAAACCGACCCAAAGGAGAATTTGCCGCCAAAGACTCCAAAGACTCCAAGGTCGCAAAAGATAAAAGTAAGGTATTTAACCCTTTGAATATAGTGCATGTACCAAGAGATCAAAACACTCAAGCAGACACACTAACAAACTTTGGATCATCTTTGAGAGATCCGGCATGTACGTCCGTTCCCATCATCCACCTTATGACGCCACGAATAAGTAAGCAGACAGAAGTAACAGACGTTATTGCCATCGTAACGAGTGAAGATGACGACCATATGAGCGATACGACCTATGACAACGTCGAGGTAAGTGCTAGTTGGACTAAGCCTATCTTAGAATATTTAACTAATGATGTACTGCCAGATGATAGAGTAGAGGCAAGAAGATTGCGTTTCAAAGCGTCCAGATTAGAGATGGCGAACAGTGCGAGCCTATCCAGCCCGCCCAACCCATCTCGTGGGTCGTGCAGGCTTGGCCCATGACCAGCCCGGTCCAAGCCCGTCAAGCCAGTGAAAATGGTGGATGGGTTGTGGGCTGAAAATTATTGGCCCAACCCATTAGAGCCCGCAAGGAAAACCGCCCAGCCCAGTCCATGAAAACGGCCCAACCCACCAGACCGTGACCAGCCCAGCCCGTGAAATTTTCCTGGCCCAATAATTTTAATTGTTCACGCTGCCCATTTATTAAGATTACTTGGCAGTTGGCAAGCCCAACTGTACTCCTCTTCTATGAATCTGATGTGGTGTAATTGTGAATGCAATAATAAATGGCAAGTTGGCATGGCAAGTGGCTTTTTTTTTTGTAAAACTAACACAAATCTGATTAACAGCTAACCATGATTAAGAGTAAAACTTCATATTAACCACTGTGATTAAGGCAAAAAAAAATGCAGATCTAGGGGCCCCAACAACCAGTTCATGACTTCATTTAATCCTAAAAACCAAGCCACAAAATTGGAACAAAATTTACATTTGTCATATTAAAGGCCAAAAAAACCCCAACCCACAAAAATTAAACATTTGTAAAGAAATTAGATTGTTAAAACTTAAATAACTTACAATTACAAGAAGTTTTAGCCTTAGAATTTCCGAATATTCCTCGAATTAATTGGAATTCTAAAAATCCAAAACTTTTATTTTGATGAGTTCCACTATTCTTGTCGAATTTGGCTTTTAGATCTGGAAATTTTGCCGTTCAGAATTCGGAATTGTGCATTTCGTCGAATCTGAAAATCTCACCCTTAAAATCTGAAGATCTGGAAGTATAGAAGTAGAGAGGAGTAGAGAAGGAGTTCACTCGCCGTCACCACCTCTAGTTCAGTTCAAGTTCAACACTCAAAATATATTTTTTTCACAGAGAAATCTAGAAGGGGAAAGTGAATAATTCACAAATGGAAAAATGAAAAAGGGGAAACTGGAAAGTTTAGTTTTGTGCTAATAGAATTAACGAGTTTGAAAATTAGCTTTAGTAACTTTGGGTTTTGGAAATAGAAAAGTAGACAATAATATAAATAATAATTGTTATAATGTTAATTGATGGTCCAAGGAAATATAGAAGTAGAGAATATAAGGGGAATACAAGATGTTAAGCTTAAAATATAAATGCTTAATTTTTTGAAATTATTAAATATAAATGTTAAGCATGCCTTTAAAAATAAAATATTGTTATGCATGGAATTATTTGGGATATCTTTATATTATAGCTATTAATTATTCTGCTAAATATACTACTATAAATTTGTTTTGAATTCAAATATTTAATAGTAAAATTAATACTATACTTTTATTTTTGAAATAGATGGAGAAGGAAGTCAACAAACTAAAACTAAAGGTAGAGGTGAAACTTCATGGGTATGGCCATATTATGAACGAATACTAGTGCCGGCCAAACCGAGGGGCAAAAATTTACCCAAAATATTCCATGCTTATTGTTTAGTGTGCAAGAATATGGGTAAACAACCAGTTCCTAAGTTCAAATTAAAACAAGGTGGTGGAACCGGTACTCTAGGATGTCATTTGAAAGAAAAGCATGGTATGACAGTCTATAATGTTCATGTTGGTGGTGTAAGTGAAAGTGTCGAAGGAGAATTGCATGGGTATTTTGGTAAGAAACCCGGTGGAGGTAAGCCCTTCTTTTATAACAGAGATGTTATGATTGATGGTTTTAGCAAATATGTTCTTGATGAATTGCCTTTTAATCATAGTGAGTCGCCAAACTTTGAGGAGTGGAATAGAACATGTATGCAGCCCAGTTTCGACATATTCCAAGACACACCATTAGGCGTAATACCCAACAACTTTATTATAAGTATAGAGGGCATTCGAATGTTTCGTACAATTGAGTGTCGGGTAGCTTGACTTGTGATACATGGACTTCTTTTTGTCATGAGCCATTTATTTGGGTCACTGCTCATAGGATTGATTATAATTGGTATTTGCATAAACGGATAATTTGTTTTGAAGCTATGGATGAGTCCCATAGTGGTTTCAATTTGAAAAAGCGTATGATGACTTGTTTGAAAACTTTATATTTGAATCGCAAAGTATTTTCTTTGTCTCTTCATAATGCTACTGCTAGCACAAAGTGTATCGAGTACTTGAAAGTTGATACTGAGCTTCCCTTGCTTATAGACGATGCACTATTACATGTTCGTTGTTGTGCTCATATTCTGAATTTTGTCTGTCCAAGAAGGGATGGCTGAACTATAACCTTGGTTAACACCCATTAGAACTAGTACTAGGTGGATTAGAGTTGCACAGAATGTTCAAAGACTTTATATGGCTTTATGTAAGGAAAGAGGCCTAAAGAAGAGACGTTGTTGTATTGACACACCAACTCGTTGGAGTTCAACCTATAAGTTACTAAATCAAGCTATAGATTATCGTGATGCGTTGACCATTATTTATAATGAGTCACAAGAGAATCCCCAAGCCTTAATTACTAGTGAATATTGGACCAATGTTATTCTCATATGTCATGTGTTGAAAGCTTTTGCTGATGCTACAAAAGTAAGTTCAAGTCCTCCCCCCTCCAACAAACAAATCAATCACTGTACATATAATAATAAGAACTACTTTAACTTTGATTCCTTATCAATTAAAGGATACGTAGGTATTTTAACTTTATACAATTTGAGAGCAAGCCATGAAATTTTGAATAAAACTCAATGTTATGACATATGAACTTTGAATATTTATATTTGTTTCTATTTAAATTACTATGAAAGTGTAAATTATATGGTCATTTATGAACTTTCAATATATATTAACAATTGTTTTTAATTTAATTTACTATGAAAGTATACATTATTGTAAGAGTAAGATATAATAATAAACAAAAAAACTAGTTATGATAAAATAAATGCTAATGATCATGAATGTTATATGTCGTTGTTTATTTATATTACTTTCCATCTATTAAATATTTATTGTTAGGTAATAGTTATTAAGGATTAAATTTTTAATAAAATCTATATATTAATATATCATTAACAATAATACATTACCCATCAACACATCGTGTGTGTTTATATTACTATTACAGATATAATTTGTGAAATAAGAAAGTTAATTGATCTAAAGTTCATGGGGTGTGGAGAACATTAAATTATTAATTTTAAAAATAATATATATGTTTATATTATTATTATAAGGATCTTATATCCTTTTATTAAGTTAAGTTATATTACCTTATGTTTTCATTTTATTGTTAATTATATTTAATTTTACTACTATGTCTATAATGAGCTATATTTGTCCAAGATGGGAGTTCAAGAAACCAAGCCCATTTCTCTTATTTCAATTTTAGCCCAACATTGAAAAACAAGAAAAAATAACCTAAAGAAGACAAGCATAATTTATTTTTAGTACAAAATTCAGCCAAAAAGCTTAAAAACAAACAAAAAAAGTAAAAGATAAAAGAAAAGGTAAAAAACATAAGACATAAAAGAAAGCAGAAATAAAAGAAAGGATTTTTTTGACTTTGACCACCTTATATAATCAAGTTTCTCAAAATAACCACCTTATATGCTAATTTTTTTAAATAACCACCTTATATAACCTAAATCCTTTTAAATACCTACCAATTGACAGATTCCGTCAAGGAAATCATCCTTAAAAAGGGTTTAAAAATGATTCCATCACCTCCACCTTTATTCATTAAAATGTATATAAGGTTTTAACCCTTCTTTAAGACCGATTTCTTGGACGAAATCTGTCAATTAGTATGTATTTAAAGAGATTTTGGTCATATAAGGTGGTTATTTAAATAAATAAACTTATAAGGTGGTTATCTTGAAAATTGTGATTTTACAAGGTGGTAAAAATCAAAAAATCCTATAAGAAAAGAAGAAAAAGAGATATGAAAACAAAAAAGAAAAAATTATAAAAAAAAACAAGAGGACCCAAATAATTTCCCTAAATCAGCATTGAAAAAGCCACTGTCAATGTAGAAATTAGAGGGTGGTGTGTGGGTTTCTCTCTCCTGACCTATTTGGCCCCCTCTCTCACTCTATTGATTTCATCTGGAAAAAAACCTCATCCTCTAAAAATCTCCCCTTTAAGATCTGTAAATTTGTCAGTTGGGAAGTTTAAAAGTATAAAGAATCATTACAGTAGCACATCACCAACCAAACGTGAAACCCGCAGCCCATCCCGATCAATCCGTCCAGCCCGCATGAGACCGGTCCAGCCCGCCCCAAAACGTGAAACCCGCCGCCCAGCTCAGACTGCTCCGCGAACCGTCACAGCCCGGTCTAGATCGACATGGGCCGACCTCCTTGGACAATCAACCCAGCCCGCCCAGCCCGTCTATTTCGCAGTCCGGTCATGGGCCCCGTCCAAGCAACCCACCCCGCCAAGGCTCGCGGCCCAGCCCATCCAGCCCGCACTACTGGCCATCTCTAGTCCAGATACGTGGTCATCCAAGGAGGATTATTCAAAAAGCCTGCCGCAGGACCATATACTTGGGATGTTTGGAGGAACATCAATGGAACCAAGTCCTGGAAGACCTCCACAAGGGTACGTGTGGAAATCACTCCGGCGAACGCTACTTATCAAACCGAGCGTCAATGATGGGTTACTACTGGCAAACAATGAAGCAGGACGCAATCAGGTACGTCGAGAAATGTGACAGTTGTCAACGACACGCAGGTATGACGCATAAACCTTATAAAATTCTGCATCCTACTTTAACTCCTTGGCCTTTAATGAAATGGAGAATGGATATAGTTGGTAAGCTACCTCCAGCCCCAGGACAGAGGTCTTATGTTAGCACTAACAGATTATTTTTCCAAATGGATAGAGGTAGAGTCGTTTCAACAGGTACGTGATAAAGAGGTAATTTCTTTTATACATATTAACATTATTTGCAAGTTAAGAGTACTGTCAGAAATCATATGCGACAATGGGCCGCAAATTTATAAGTGATAAAACCAAACATTTCTGAGATGAATGGAATATCACATTGTTGACGTCGACGCCCAGACAAGCCAATGGAAAAGCTGAATCCAGCAATAAGACAGTCATAGATTAGCTGAAGAAGCGTCTCAAAGCTAGGAAAGGGAAAGGGGTAGAAGAACGACCATCCATCATATGGACTAATCGCATGAAGTCATGCACCGCGACCGGGAAAACGCCTTTCTCACTGGTATATGGTCGCAAAGTAGTTTTACCGTCTGAGATTAGCATCCCAACTGCCAGGTATGGTCTAATGACAGAGCAGCAAAATCGCGACGAAATGGCTAACAACCTTGATACCATAGAAGAGCTGAGAGATGCAGCGTTAGTATGAATGGCATCGCAACAGCAGATCGTCGCAAGAAGTTTTAACAAAAACGTACTAGCTAAAATCTATAGTGAGGGTGATTCGGTGTTAAGGAAAGTCTTCCAAAACACACAAGAGCCAAACGCAGGTAAGTTAGGTCCCAAATGGAAAGGTCCCTATCGGCTTAGTAAAGTCATTAGCAATGGTGCATATCAGCTCTGACAACGCGATGGAACCATGGTCCCACGGAGTTGGAACGCTGTCCATCTCAAAAAATACCATTTCTAGCTAAGTATCATAGTGCTTGTTTACATTAGCTCATTTATTTCTTGTGTTTTCAACAAGTGATGTATATATCGTCGCAGCGTCGTTGAAATTTCAATGACGAAGAATTATTGTGCGTTCTTTTCCAGGCTTTTCATGTTTTTGTAGTCAATAAATTCGTCGCGTCCAGACATAGCAGACAGCGACCACCTTTTCAAATAAGTCAGAGATTGACCAAGTTTGCGTATTGACGCGATAATAGCTATGACAATGACTTAGACGCCACTTATGATAATAGTTGCAATAAGCTTGTGACATCAGATGTAATCAGATAATGCCATCGTGAACGCATGATCTACAAGAGCCAGGTAAGTAAACCTATGTTACCTTGTGTATATCCTTTTTCTAACAATATCAAAGTAATACAATAAAACAGGTTTCTAGCACCCGCATTATTCATACGACGCCAGACAACGACAGTATTATAATGCAAGAAAATCGCATGCATATATAATTATCCAAAAGTTATGGCCATTCCCATGAATGACCCAAAAGGAAGCAAAACATATGTTCTAGTCACTCCCATAAGTGATGTAAAAATTGACAAAAATAAATTGTTTGAGAGATAATTATTTCAAAAGGCTAAAGGTAAACATCTAAACGACTGCTGTGTCAGTAGGCTCCCCAGATGCCAAAGTTCCCGGCACAATTTCCTTCTCCGGATTGTCACCATTAAAAACATCAGACGCTATGAATGTTGTGCTAGAGGTTAAAATGACACCTTCCTGCTGGCCAACGTTCAGGGAAGACTCTGCAGTCGTTTTGATTACGTCATATTCATCCATCAGATCCTTCATCGAACAAAGCCATTCCAGGTAAAGGTCAATTTCATTTTTAGGATCCCACGACGTTGTGCGTCCCATCATGAATTGATACATCAGTTTTGCGCGAACTCGGGTCGTCACTTCAGCTTCAATTCCGTCCAACGCGTTCCTCAGAGCAGCAACATGTGCTTGTAGAGCTTCGATCTCACTGCGAGACGCTTCTTCAGAAGCCTTCTTTCTTAAAGTCTTCAACTCTTCTCCGTTTTTCTTCAAGGACTCCCCTATGTTAACCATCTCCAGCAGGTGGATCTTTTTAAGTTCCACATCTTTCTATTTCAGCACTGCCTCACTCTTTTTCATTCTCATCTTCATTATCTGATGACCCTTGAACAGTGAAGACATTTCGTCCTTCGCCATTAAGAAATTATGCGATGCCTGAAGTAGGAAAAACACCAGTAAGAAGTTGTATTCATAAGAAAACAATATTGACTTACAAAATTGCTAGAAATACCTGAAATAATAACTCGATGTTGTTCGACATCAGCCCTGGCAAAGAACACTCACGCAAGCGACTCGCCGCGCAAGGAAAAAGCAATTTTTCAACTTCAGGCCAAATTGACCTGTTTAACGACATGAAGTCGTTAGGCATCGTCACGGTGTGTGAAGGTCCCTCTTTATCAGCATGGGCGGTAAACTCATGCTTCCGGATCTTGGTATGAGGCGCTACGTCTTCATCCTCTACGTGGACGACGTCAAGGTCCTTTTGTTTGTCAGACGTTGTCAGAGAAGACATCGATGAAAGTTCTTTCTCCCTCTTCCTCTTCCTTAATGCTTCTGCTATTGATCGTTGATCCACGGATCTTCTCTGCGTCGATTGAGTAGACTCTGTCATAAGGAAAGATTGGAGCATCAAAATCAGGAAACGCCGATTGATAATTTGTAATAAAGCAATAACTACCTGATGCCATTGAAGAACAACTACCCTGATCAGCGACGATGACCCTCTTGAACGACCGCTCTTCTACTTCCACTTCCAAGAACTCCTCGCACTTTTGTTCAGAAGTCTCTCGACACCCCAGCAACTTTGGATTCACATCTGCGAAAAGAATGATGTAAGAACAATGTTAATGATAGGAAGTTAAGGAAAAGTCAAAAGGAATTTTACGAACCTTCTATGTTCCAGCTTCCGTTCAAAAAACTCCCTAGGTTTCCCAAAGACGATGACTTTTTTGATGAAGATATATCGATTTTTCCAGCTTCTTCAATTGTACCTCTTCGACCAATGCGTTCTCTTCGCCCTGATGTGGAGCGTCACTCTATTCTTACTCTTGATTCTAACCTCATAGCAATACATAAGGTCTTGAAGAGTTAAAGGATCATCCCATGACATAGTCACTCTGTCAATGACGCTAAGAACTCTCCAAACTTGGGGCATTAATTGTTTTGAGCTTACTTTGTAGACCCGTAAGAGATCTCTGACTATGGGAGGAAAGGCAGTCTAAAACCTATTTTGAACGGATATTCGTAGAAAACAACCCCCCAGTCGTCGGGGCAGTCCTCGGAAAGTTCGTCTGGCTTAGCATTCCTCAAGATTGTGTCAGTTGGTAAATTTCCTAAATCTAAAAACTTCATCAAATCCTCTTCCGACATAGTTGATTGTTCATCATCAATTTCGTTTTTCTCTTTATTACTTTTTCTTTGGATTTTGCCTTCGCATGCACCTTAATATCATTTCTAATGCTACGTCTACTTGGAGCCATTGATTTGAATGCAAAAGAAATTCGCAAAAATTAAAGTCATAAGATCTGAAATTTACCTGGTAAAGTAGCTCGCTTTCAGCTGTAATTTCTGGAGAATTTCGGAGAAGACGAAGTTTGGAAAACTCATAGAGAAAGAAAATTAAGTGCTTGTTGTGTGACAGTGATCAAATTGGCACAATTTTTTATACCACGATAATCATTGAAGAGCAACGGATAGAAATTGATTGCCAAAGCATGAGTTATCTTCTTCGAAAAATTTTATCTTTTCGGCTGACCTTTGGGTTATCTTTTGTTAAATAAATTATCCGGCTGGTGTTATAGTGTATGTAAATCAGTCGTGACAGATGTTCTAACTGCACAGGTTTTCTAGTTATTATTCTTACAATTGTCTCATGACTCTTCCGTTCTCCCCTTTCGACAATTGGGGCAACCTGGTATGGCTGAATTTTACAGGTTGACATTGATGCAATGAGCAACAACCGATGTTAAGACTAGGCTAAGATGTTAATAGACCAGTGAAGAATAAGGGCGACTCAGTCTTCCGTTCACCCGTTGGTTTAACTGTCAGATATAAGGTCAAATGTCATGGCGTGGAATGAGGAGGATCATGGCAGATTGCCTGCAACCACCTCCGAGATTCCAGGAGCAACGTCAAGTGGAGGAGTGTGTATATATAGCCTACAGTTCTAATTGAAGAGCAGTTACAAGCTATCACTGCTGCAATTACACCTTGAGCATTTAAGAACACTGCAATATTTACTTATGCATTTTTTGTTATTCGATAACTCCATTGTTATTCATAATTCAAACGTTGTACTTATATCTACCATCCTAGGGTGTATTGAATGTCGTTCACTTTGAACGTTAGTTGCATAGTGGATTGGTGGACTCATCTCCACCAGCGATTTTTTACCCATCTTCATTGGAATTTTCCCGAGTCACCATTTCCTTGTGTCATTCTCCATTGATTTCCCTTGGGTTTACATTCATTAATTCATTATAATCTAGTTGTTGACATTCCAACATTGATATGTGTTGTTAAAGTAAAACTCAGCATAAACAAGCAACATCACCAATCTTATAATGGGCATAACTCCTAGCTCCGAACTCCCTTTTTGAGTAATTTTTGAGTCTAAATTCATTAACTTTTCAAGATCTACACCTTGCTGCAGCAATAGACAAAAATCGATGCATGTTGGTGATATTGGACAAAAAGAAGTCGGCAACATTCAAATGACAAAAACAGAGGAGAGACAAAGTGTGTTGGCTAGGCATTGCAGCAATAAACAGAGGAAGATGAAGTGGTGACAACCAACTCACACTAACACCGGCGATGTTGACGGTGAAATTAACAGTTATTGCCGACACAGAAGATGAAAATGGAAGCACTAACCCTAGATATGCATGAAGAGGAGGAAGGTTTCTTGAATTTAAGGAGAGAGAATTGGGAGTTTCTTATTTTAGAGGTTCACAAATCTACTAAATTTAAGTTAAATTCAAAGATATATGCTTCAACAACAAAAAAAACGTTAAGAGGGAATTTTGAGTGAATAAAATCATAAGTTTCAGGTAATTTGTACTAATGCAACATGTTAAATATAATGAAGTAAGAAAGATAAAATTATCGGTTTAACCACAAAATTGCACTTAAAGAACATCTTCTCCACTACCACAAAACAACTCACTGAAATTTGCATTAGACAAGTACAAATGTGGAAGATCGGAAGCTTGAATTTTGGTAAAAATGGAAGTTTGGTTGGGGGTAGGTTGCAAATAGAAGATTCGAAGGAAGGAAGAAGAACCATTGATAAAAGGAACAATTAGAGTAATTAATTGATTTGGGAAGGAAGAGTGTTTTAAGTGGGTTACTTAACTGGTGCAACAAATTGCCCATGGCAAATGCTTATTATAAGAAGATCTGTATAAAGGTGGGATTGTTCTTAGATTATGCAAAGGTTGGACTAATTTGAGAAGATCGGAAAAAAGTGGAATTATTCCTGACAATTTTTCCTTTTATTTTCACAAAGTTGTTGTATGGCATATAGAAGAAATAACTAAATTTATTAACTTGAGGAACTTTTAAAGGACTTTGTTTAGACAAGGCATCATGAAGTACTCTATTATCATGTGTCGAACCCTCCCAACCACGTAATAAATGTATCAACTAATATTTTGGCCTGGGCGATACCCCAAGTTAGTTACAATTATCAAATATATTATTATTCATAAATTTCATAATTGATTTTCCTGTAATATTCTATCTAGTGCAAAATTGAAAAATGGACGTTATGACATGATAAGTTGTTTAATAAAAACTTCAAAGGAATTAAGGATAAAAATAATAATTTCAATGGAATTAGAGTAAGAATATGTTATTACTTAATAAAAGTGTTAGAGATCAAAAAGCTTGTCTATGTGTTTATAATTACATATAATTACAAGATTTTATTATGTTTTCCTTTGAAACATTAAGCATTGAAATTGTAATGGATTAGTGGTTAAACTCGTACATTTCATTTCAGAAGCCATGTGTTCGAATCCTAGTAACTACACATTGTTAGTATTTTTAAATGAGATGCTTGAGAAGAGTGCCACATGGCACCGTTCCTATGATCGGAACGTCTTTTACTATATATGCATTGATTGCATATCCTGCATACAAGTAGCTAAGATATTTGTAGTAAGATCTCCTTTTCTGTTTGTGAACCTAACTGTATCCTTATCCCCCACACGAAACTTAAAAGGTTGTTCCATCCAAAGGGCCTAAGCAACTCTACAAAGGGAAAAAAGAAAAGAAGAACCACCCATATATTAATGAACCAAATCTGCAAATAATTAAAATAGTTATTTTGCATGGCAAAGTAAACTTACTTTAAACCATTTCCACCTATCATCTTTACAGTTTATGTCACTGTTGTAGGTTTTTTCAGCAAGACATGATGACATCGAAGAATAGCTTTGTAGTACTAAATTGAAATGCCTTGAAACAGTCTCGCCACTTCTTCTAAAGTGTAATTGAGTTCATCGATTTTTTGTATCATGAGAAAGCGTAAAGAGAAATAAAGCTACCATTTCTTCCAAACGTGTATTCCTATTTCCTTGCAACTTACCAACATCTCTAAGCATCTCACATAACTTATATAAAAACAAGCTCTATCCAATCTAAAGTTATCCAAACATGATATGTCACTCCCTTGGATCATTGGCCTAACATTTAGAACTCGCAGTCAACCGCTCTTCAAGTGAATTATCAAACACAAAGGTTATATGCTTAAGAATTTTAGTGTTTGCAATGGAAAGAAGATACATAAGATGATCAAGTATTATCTCCACAATCATGACCATAATCTGCCTATATATCACAACACAAGTCGCTGCAATCTTCTTTTGTTTACTTACAGTAATGCGAACAATTACTGTTTAACAAGTGAAAAAATGCACATTAAAATATTAAACTTTCAAGTTTTTGCGAGAACTACCTTATAAAAACTTTATTGCCCAAACTACCTTACTTTAACCACTTTGTTGTTGACAGCCACCTTATGCCGGTTTTCGGCATTGACTTTTTTTATTAACAGATTATACGTTGGTGTCACCAATTTTTGTTTGTTTGGAAATGCTCAATTCAAACTGATTAATGTATACATGAATGATTGGTTAAATATTGTTTGTAGCCTCACATATTTTTGTTACCGTACGTAGATCATTCATTTGAACATCCGTAAGTAGTGGTGTCAAAACAAGTTCTCAAACAGGTTCTGGGTATACCCACGGCGAACCAGGTCAGACCCGGACAGGTCAGGATTCTAACAGTCAGTGCCTCAGGTCGTGATTGGTCAGGTTTTGTTCAACTGGGTCGATCACATTTGAATCATGGGATTGTCAGGTGCCGGACAGGTCTGAGCGTTCCATTTACAAGTCGATCCATTCCCGGATATGATCGCCAGTGGACATTTTTTGTCCGAGTTTGCGCAGATCGTATTTGTGTTTCATTTACGCTTAGGTAGAGTCAAGTGTACTCGGGTTGAATCACTAGTTACCTTAGTTCGATCATTGTGAAGCATCAGGTCCATTCGATATTGAACGTCAATTCAACTTCGATTAACTCTTAGTCGGGTCATTTGATTTTGTTATGAATTTTGTAAACGAATCATATTATTAAAAGTATTAAGATCAACATATATATATACATATGTGTGTGTGCGATAAATATATGGATGATAACGAAAAACTAATAAAAACACTATATTGTTTACCGTGATGTTTAGTGTATTCTCTTAGTCAACTCTTATTTCGATAATCAATTGGGCAAAACCACTCTAATGAGTAAAGGAGTAGAACGACTCTTCATTTGTTCTAATATTATATATTATTACCAACGACAATAATAACAAGTAGACAATCAATTCCAAACTTTATATAAATGATTTATTATTATAAGCATTATGATTGATATATAAGTTCGTAAATAGCTATGATGATAATGAGTATAATAGTAATGATAACATATAGTGATGATGAAAACAGTAATAATACAAATAATAACAGTAATTGTAACAATGTTAACAATAGCAATAGTAATACAAATAAGAACAGGAATACTAACAATAACAATACAAATACTAATAGTATTAGTAGCAACAATGCTAATAATACCAATAACAATAACAAACATAACGCGATATACATGTATTATGTTGTGACTATATATGATAAAGTATAAACAAACTATTTTATCAATATGTTTAATCATTTTAATAGTACATTGCTATCAAAATAATTGTAAAACTATTGTAATACTCTATTGATTATAAATTAGTATAACGACTCTTGATATTTTATAATATTATAACAAATGGCAATCATACATTCATATATATGTTTACAACAAACGGTTCATATGAGGCCTAAGTTATTATAACTATGGTTCATATGTTGCACAATAATAATAATAATAAACATAAGGAAAAATTGACAAGAGCATACCCAACTATGACCGCTCTTCCATAATAGATCCCAACTTTTGAATACTCCACAGCAGTCCCAACTTTTGAATACTCCACAGCAGTCCCAACTTTAGAGGGTCTTTTACAAAAATGGTATAAGTGGAAGGGTGACCTGCTTAGCCTGTAAAAAAAATTAAACCCCTCCTCTTCCTCCTTTCAGAGTCTTTCTCTCTCCTCCCTCCCTCCCTCCCCTGCCACCAAATCCTCTTCACCGGCCCTGCCACCCCCACAACCCCAGCCCCCTCCCCTGCCACCCTGAAACACCTACAAACCCCTCCTCTTCCCTCCCAGACCCACCGTCTTCATCTCACTCAGTCTTCATCCTTCCTCTTTGCTCTCTCATCCTCCCACCGTCTTTCCTCTCTCCTCTCTCACTAAGTTTGTGTCACCGCCATCTTCGCTGCGCCAACCATTTTCAATGCGCCAACCAAGCACCACCGCCATCGAAGCACCACCGCCATTTCATTACAATTGTTGCCATTTTATATTCTCAAATCAAAATTCCATACAAAAAATCAAATTAAAGACAATAACTTTTCTGGGTTTTCTTTTTATTGCTTGGAGGTTTTATTTCCTCACTAATTGTTGTAAGTTTCAATCTTTTTTTCCCATATATTTTTTTTCAATTTTATTTTTGTAACTTTTTATCATAATCAGTTGACACAAATTCAAAGTCTTAGCCTTGAAAATTGGATGCTTTACTGCGTTTTTGTTCTTCTGTTAGTCTTATTTTGTACTAAACGACAGAAGTTGGACTTCATGTGTCAAATTATTGAATTTATTGTGATATAATCCTTTTTAAGTTCATTTATTGCTTTATGATGTTTAACTTTGATTGGAGATGTTAAGGGGAAGAATTCTTTGATTTTTAGTTAACTAGTCTGGCTTTTTTTGTGTGTAGAAATATGTATCTTGATGTTTATAACCATGGATTTTGTTATTCAGTCTTGGAGGGGGGATGTTGCTAATTAATTGCGGGCGGGGAGGGGGTTCGGGTAGCGGTTGGGGGCACCAGTAGTTGTGTGGTGGTTGTGCGGTAGTGGACTACGGGGAAAGAGGGAGGAGGAGGCAGGGGGTCCATGCTGGCCAGCGGGAGGGCAGCCGAAATCCGATGAGCAGAGAACGACAGTTTTAGAGTGGGGGAGGGGGTGGCAGGGTGGGGGGGGGGTGGCAGGGTGGGGGAGGATATTTCGAGGGAGGGGATGGCATGGGTGGCTAGGGGGAGAGTTTCAGAGGTTAACCTGTTATAGCAGGTTAGGTGACCAGCTAGGACTATTTTTGTAAAACACCCCCAAAGTTGGGACCGCTGTGGAGTATTCAAAAGTTGGGATCTATTATGGAAGGGTGGCCATAGTTGGGCCTGCTCTTGTCAATTTTTCCTAAACATAATAACATACCCCCAAATCATTCTCCCTTATAAAAGCTAAATAACTTATTAAAAAGTATAATCAATACGTTAACTGTTAACAAGTAACAACCATAAGTAAATAAGTTAACACATACTTACTAGTTACTAGATAGTACTTTGTTAACAACCATATGGTAACTTAACAGTTAGTCAGTTACTCTTAGTCAACTCGTGTGTGCGATAAATAGCTATAATGACAATGAGAACAATAATAATAATAAACATAAATTATAAGAAGTCACTATCAACTCAATGAAATTCATATAAGTTATATGGTTACACAATAAGTTCACTTAAATAGATATAATCTAACTATTACATAATTGGGTGATAGTTGTATACGTAATAGCATAAGAAGTATAGCTTAATAAGTAAATAACCATAGAGCTATAGAGCTAGTAACTTAACATGAGACATTGAATCTAATTATTTCAATAACATAGTTGGTTATAACATATAGGGAGGTTTATTAAATTACTATACCGTTTTGCATATTAACAATATCTTAATCGACTAAATCTTATTGCTTAGCTTATTAGCAAGATCTTGATACGAAGCAAAATGATGTATACTATAAAGTTTGTTCTAAAAAAAAGAAGTAAAAAAACCTTCCAAAAAAAAAGAACAAGACAAGGCAGTAATAAAAATGATGAGGATTTTTCATTTGTGTATGTAACATTAGCCCTCAATTAATTAATTTAATTATATTTTAATATATATATATATATATATATATATATATATATATATATATATATATATATATATATATATATATATTTGAAGACATTAGAACAAGCTAAGTGGCAGCAACATTACAATTTATTAGTATAAAAAAGCTTGCAGCAAATCCTTAAGTCTAACTCCTTCGTTAGCATTGCTAAGTTCTATTGTGGGAGATTTGTGGAGTCCCACATCGGTGAGGTATCAACGCAAGAGGTGAATGTGATGTTATAAAATGGCATACTGGAGGAGAAGATTATTGAACAAGAAGAAGTTGGGCCTTACTTATTTTGTGGGCATGACTATTTGCTTCCATGGTAGTTTAACGTTTTGTAAAATTATGTTAGGCGGTATTCTTTTACCAAAAGCCTGATATATATGTGATATGTTGAATTTTTTATTTATTTGAAAAAGATTTTTTCGCGAAAAACTACCTTATAAGTTCATTTTTTTGCGAAAAACTACCTAATAAAAAAAATGTTGTGAAAAACTACCTAATAATTTTTTTTTTTTTTGTTGTAAAATACTACCTTGCACCGGAATTGGGGAGTTGACTCAGAATTCCAGCGTTGACCAAGTCACATGAGTTGCACATGTATTTTAAAAATCCCTAATTTCCCCAATTTTAACCCCTTTCTCACCTATTTCTCTGCTGCTCTTCCATTACTTCGTCATTACTCCCTTGAAGAAACTCTTTGAATCATTGAATGCATTAATTGAAAGCTAAAGTCTGTAAGTTTGTCTTTTCTTGTTGTTTTCATCTTTTTTTTTCATCTAAAATAGTATATAATTTCATGTCTTTTCATGTCTTTCTATTTCATCTTCGTTCTTTTTGTTAATTTTTGCTTCATCATTTTCAATGGGTTCTGTAGGCTCTTCATTCACTTTTCATTTTCCTTTCTCCATTATCTATGTTCTCCATTGCTTCTACAAAAAACTGGTTCGGCGAAGAAATTATTGGTCTTGTGATTTTTCAGATCTTACGAAAAATTAGTTAAGGCAAAGAAGAAGGTGTACCATCATCGCGAATCTGACTGTGGAATGGGTAAGTAGCAGTTTATTTCTTAGCCTTATTTTGTACCATAATAAAAATTTGAATTTCAGCTGATAATCAACTGCATTTCATGAAGGGTGACCGCTGCAATTTGGGCCTTGTACCTGGATGCACATATCCAAGTTCACCTATGTATGACCCATTCGCCAATGTAGATGACGGGTCATGTCATCCGTATTCAGCTGGGGTTGCTATTGTTGTTAGTTAGATTATCTTGAAATTACTAGGTTATTAAGATAGGTTTTTGTATCTTAATGGTAATGGCAATGGCTCTTGTAGTGGGAGATTTAATGTACTAATCTAATCTTCATCTTTTATGAGAAATGAAAGTGTTAGGTTTTTGTCAAATTGAGCTATGTATTGCATTACTTTCATGTATATAATTAGTACTTCAATGCAATACCAAGGAAATTCAACATCATCAAAAACTAATTGTTTCAGAGATTACATCAACAAAAAAAAAATCCTTCTTTTGAACCATACATGAGCACATTCGTACTTGTAATAACACAAAAGTTAATAGAAAGCTAGGAACAACTAAGTTACTAACTGCCAGTAATACTTATTTGGGAAATGCCTGAAGGATTAATAGAAGTGCTTGCTTGGCTTGAGATGCTGCTGTAGGTTGTTGTACTTGATTATGTGCTGGTGCTAGTTGGTTTTGTGCTGCTACTGGTTGTTATACAGTAGAGGCAGTTGAAGTGCTTGCTGCAGGTGCAGAAGTTCTTTGCTTCTTTGGCCTCCCACCCTTTATATTTGGATCAGTTGATGGTGGCTTTGTTGGGTTTTTGCATGTCCTCTTGTTGTGGCCTAGTCCACCACAATTGGTACACTTATTTTGCTTCTTGATCCTGATCACCAATTGGCTCTCCTCTCCCTCACCTAGTTTTTTTATTCTTTTTTTTAGCTTAGGCCTACCTCGCATCTTTCTATAAGGTGGGGGTAAAGGTTTTGGGAAGTTGGTTTTAGGCCATTGATCCTGTCCTGGCATAGGGTGAAAAGAAGGACCATAAGTCTTGGAGTAAGTTGACACATGGTATGCCTCATGCACAAAATCTTCTATATTAAGCCTTTGCCTCACTATGCATGCTAAAGCATGGTAGCAAGGGATGCCCTGCAGATCCCACTTGTAACAATCACACGTCTTCTTAATTAAATTCACTACATATGTCTCTCCAGTTGACAAATGATCCACCTCAAATTCAAGTACATCAGCTTAAGCAACATCACAATTTCTCACTTGCTCACTGGCCTTATCTATCATTTTCACAACGGAAGGCATAATTACACCCTCAAACTTCTTTAAACCATTTCTCTTTGCATTACACCTCTTCATGACATACCTTCTTATCTATTCCATCATGGATAAGATATTTGTTCTAGCCTCCCTCAATACACCATTAAAACTCTCACATGCATTATTAAGCAACATACCAGACTTGGACTTAATTGCAAAAGCATGCCTACTCCAATGACAAGCTGGAATATCAGCAAGATATTTGTGTGCTTCAGGTGACAACATCTTGATAGACTCCATTTGAGAATCAAAATGCCACTGACATAAAATTTAACACATGTTTCAGTAATATTTACAATACTCATTACATTATCGATCAGTACATCAATACTCATTACATTAACAATCAATATATCAAAAAACATACATGTAACTTAGTTGATGCTCAAGCTGCTTTCCAGAATGATTGTCTATATAACTCTCCAGGGAAGGATCTTTTGAAGTTGGCCCATATGTGCCTACAACAAAACCTCACCTCTGCATTTGGGACAACTGCACTAAAGGCATCCAATAAGCCCTGGAAAAGAAAAACTAATTGAGTTAAGCATAGAAATCAGGCAAATTAAAAAACGTTAAACATTTGGTAGGAAGTTTCAGTTTACCTTTTGTCTGTCGGACATTTAAGTGATGTCTGAGGGATTGTCTTCCCTAACCCAAGTCACAGAATCTGCTACACTTTGAATATCCTTCACAAGAAGATCCAAGAACCATGCCCAAGTTTCACCATTTTCTACTTCAACGATGGCCCAAGCAACTGGAAAAATGTTGTTATTTCCATCCTTACCCACTGCAGTGAGGCATATTCCAGGATGTGGCCCTCTCAAATGGCAACGATCAACCCCAATTATGGGCCTACAGCCTGCCAAGAAGCCTTCCTTACAAGGTTGCAGGCATATGTACATGCTTTGGAAATAAGGAGATGGGGTTTTAGTGCCTACTATCTTCACCACAGCTGTAGAACCAAGGTTATACTTTCTTATTGCCTCAGCATAGTCCCATACCCTCCCATATTGTTCACTTGCATCTCCATAAATCATCTTCATTGCAATCTGCCTAGCATAATAGCACTTATAATATCCAATTTCAACACCAGTTACCCTCTTTGCTCTTTGCATAAATTCAACTAGCTTCCAAGATGGTGTATCTCTCCATTCATCCAAAAACCTCTCAGCCAAATATTCAGAAGTAACTTTGTTGTTTCGGTGTTGCCTGCCACAGTTGTGTTCTAACCTCAGACTTTTGATTTGGAATGTAGCCTTACCTTTAACCTTTGTGCAATGAGCCTTGAACGTACATTTTTTCTTTTCTTTACAAGTGCATTTAACCCTTCTATTTTTCTTCCACTCACAACCACACCTATTAACACAATAAACACTCACTCTCTTGCTACCATTGTGCAAAAAGTAGTAGTTGTATTGACTGTCAATGGCATGGTACCTCAATGCCTTCCTAAATATTGCACTAGATGGAAATTTCATACCTAAAGACAACTTGATCTTACCTTTGAAGTCTACTGTAGGGTCAAACACTAGATAATGTACCTCTTGCTCATCATCAAAACCAGACAAGCTGTGTACTTCATAATCAGATTCATTCAATTCCCCATCACTGGTCAACTCAATGTTTATTTCTTCTTCTTCAACATGGTCAATTATCTTTTGTTGGCCACTATTTCCACCCAAATTCCTAGTTACACTTTCGTTTATGCCCTCATCCACATTCTCAGCAAATATATCATCATCACTCTCATCCTCATAATCCCCATCACTTAATACTACATCACTATCATCCTCATCAGAACCATCAACTAACCCTATAGAACCATTTATTGATCCACCCTTTGTTGACCCACCCTCACCCTCTGATGATCCACCCTCATCTTCTACAAATGGATACTCATTAGCAAACTTCTTCCATTTAGCAGATCTAGGGGTTATATTTGACCTACTATAAGGTTGTTTTTCTGACTGTTTTGAGCTAGGAACATATGAAGGTGGAGGTTTAAGTGAGTTTGTGTTTTGAGCTAGGAACATGTTGACCCTCAAAAACGTGTTCCATTGGCCCACTCTCTGACCCCCCAACCTGACCATCACCATCCACACTTTCCCTATCTTCATAGTGGGTCACATACAAATGGTAACTTCCACTTTTTTCAGGAGCTTCCAGAAATTCAGGGATATCACCATCACCCTTTATTTCCTTCCTACCATTAAATAGTGTGCATCCTTTCTTTTTAAACCAAACTTTTCCAACATTCTTGTATTTCAATCCATTTTTTATCCAATCTACAAACTCAAAGTAACAAACTTCTTCAATATTAGGGTGCAAACTAATGCCATAGTAACTTCCAGACCCTCGTACATAAGTTGTTGTCTTTTTTTTTGAGTTTGTCACAAATTTTCCACCATAATACATATATATGTTAATAGGAGCCATCAATCTATACCATGGATAATCTATGTTTGTTCTACCATTAAACCTGATGCAAAACAAACAAAAAAGCCACATCTAAGAAACTGCAACTTACCTAGGTTTTTACAATTGCAATAATAATTTAAAAGCATTATTTGCAATAAAATAACCAAACACTTAATCTAATTTATTGCAATTACCAGGGCACTAATTGGAACTTGTTGACGCTTGGACCCTTTCCACTCTATTTTACCACCAACTTTAAATCCACCTTTACCCATTGAAAAAGACAAAAAAAATCAGAAAAAACGAAAAGAAGAAGAAAACAGAAACAGGTTTGTTGGTACAAGAGAAAAAGACAAACTTACAATCTTAATTAATAATTCATTCAATTATTCAAAGAGTTTCTTCAAGGATATACAATAATGACGAAGTAATGGAAAAGCAGCAGAGAAGTAGGTGATAAAGGGGGTAAAATCGGGGGAAATTAGGGGAAAATGTTAAATTAGGGGTTTTTTTAAACACATGTGCAACTCATGTGACTTGGTCAACGCAGGAAATCTGAGTCAACTCCCCAATTCCGGTGCAAGGTAGTTTTTCATAACAAAAAATAATTTATTAGGTAGTTCTTCGCAATAAACTGAACTTACAAGGTAGTTTTTCTCTTTTATTTTTCAAGCCGAGCCTTGAGCCGAGTTTGGATTTGATCTTTTCGAGCTCGAGCCGAGCCTAAATTATTGAGCTCGACGAGCTTCGAGCTCGAGCCAAGCTGTTCCTCAACTATTTTATAGCCGAGCAGAACCTATACATGTTTGGTCTTGGTTCGACTTATTAACACCCCTACTTTTGAGTTATAGCATCTATGATATATACATCAATAGATGTCAAATCAAAACAAGAGAGTAATGTACACAAATAATTCAAAAATATATGAAAATAAAAATATAAACAAGTACATGATATTCAAAGTTTAACCCTTAAATAAAATGTAATTTAGTTTTTTATTTAATTAATTAAATGTAAGCAATTTTATAAATTAATATATTTAAATAATTTTGTAGATATAAAAAAATAATTGAATATAAGTAATATTTGGTTGAGTACGGTCGGATTCTGGTTTGAATGCAGGTCTGTGGTCAGGTCAGGATATATTATTGCCAGGTGCCGGTCAGGTCTGGGTAATCCCAGGTCAGGTTTTGATCAGGTCTGGGGACTGACCCTCACAGGTCGAACCAGATTCAAGTCATGTCAGAATCCGGTTGACCCAGCGGTCAGATCTGTTTCTGACACCACTATCCATGAGCTGTAATAGTGTAATTTATTGGTGACAGATATGAAATGAAGAGTAGGAAATGAAAAATAAGGAGGAAAATTGGAATAAATCAGAAATGGTAATGTAAGTTAGGGGTGTTCATTACCGGGTACCCGATTTTCGGGTACCTAGACATGCGGGTACCCGCAAATTCGGGTAGTGGAAAAGGTGGCCCATGACCCGACCCGAGAAAATCGGGTACCCACAAATCGGGTACCCAATTTTCTCGGGTCGGGTCACGGGTACCCGAGCTAAACATCATCCTTTCACAAACTTAAAAAAAAAAAAAACAAAACTCTTTCGACCATTTAAGGTCTAACAACTTGAAATGATAATCAATAACCACAATTTATTAAAGTTATAACCATAAGCATCTACTAGCAGTAATAAGGATGTAAAGTTACATACTTTACCCAAGAGAAAAAAAAAAAAAGTGACAACTTACAATTGAGAAAGATGCAAATTTATGGGGAAAATCAGTCCAATACTCCAATTCGACAGTGCATGGAAATTAAAAAACAAAAGCATACAAACTACAAAGAAGATGAGATTGAATCTGGAAGTCAGTTGTGGTGACTCGATGGAAACGGCCGTCGGCTTGCCATCATTCTATCATCAGCTTTGATGGTGTTCTTGTAGGTGTGGTGGTGACTTGTAATTTGAGGAGAGAGAAAATAAAGATCATAAATAGAGATGAGAAGATAGAGTGAGTTTGCACCTTGTATAGAGCATAGAGGAGAGAGATGAAAGCTTGGGGAGCACGAGAGGAGAGAGAGGAAAGTGGGACAAGTGAAGTGAGTGACCAGTGAAAGCTAAATCCATCCAAAATTTTGTTTTTTTTTTCGAGTTACCGGATAGTCGGGTACCCGGTTACCCTCAAAACTGGCCCATGACCCGACCTGGATACTGCATTTTTTTCCGGGTCGGGTACCCGACCCGAATATTTATAAAATTTCAGTCAATTACCCGACTTTTTTAAGCGGGTTGGCGGGTTAGCGGGTTGGGTACTTTTGAACACCCCTATAATGTAAGTGTAATTTCAAAAACCCATAATATACAGAGAGAGGGAGAGCCATAGCTGAAACGAAGCTTAGGTAGAACAACAATGGCGGATCTCCCAAATGACATAATCACCAAAATTCTATCTCTACTACCGTAAAATCACTGCTTCGCTTCAAAAGCGTCAACAAATTCTGGTCACCTTCATCAAATCCCCCAATTTCATCCAACTGCACCTCACTCAAACCCTAACTTCCAACTCCGATCGCCACGCCATTCTCACCTCTTCCAGATACTTCCACTTTGCCGAGCTCAACAACAACCACCTCTCACTCACGGCGTTGAACCACCCTCTCAGACCGCGAAAACTCAGGCTGCACGGTTCCTGCAACGGCGTCATTTTCATCTCCGACTCACGCAACAATGACTTCTTCCTATGGAACCCCTTAACTAACTCAGTTCGCCAACTCGCACCATATCTCACTCCAACGTTTGCTGAGAATGTTTCCGTGCTCTATGGGTTCGGGTACGACAGCGCGAGCAAGGATTATAAGGTTTTGAGGCTGATCGAGTACGTAAACTACGTACAGGAAGAGGACGAGGACAAGGTCAAGGACGAGGAAGTTTTCGACCAAGAGGAAGTTTATAGTTTGACGGACAATACCTGGAAATAAATCCATGATACCCCTTACCTTCGCTATTTAGAGTCGTTGAATTGGTCCGGTGTTCTTGTTAATGAGGCTATACATTTCATTGTAATTGACCAAGATGAATCTGACATCGAACATAAATTCATTGCTGGGTTTGATTTTAGGACTGAGACTTACTCCTTTATAGATTGCCCAAACTATGATGATCAGTCAAATGAAGAGGTGTTTTTGTTGTTGCTCGAATGGGGTGGGTGTTTGTGTTTGTTGGTTGAATATTTTACCCTTGATCCTTTGTTGCCTTACTGTCCAAAGACTAATCATGGATTCGAGTGTGTTGATCTTTTATGGGAACAAAAGGAGTCTTGGGTTAGGCAGTTTAGTATTAGCCAGATACAAGGCATTCAGATTACTTTCAATCTTAGGCCTGTTGTTTACTCTGGAGATGGGAGAAGGATTTTGTTAGTGGTTGATGCTTGCGAGCGTGGTTATGATATGGAGACCGATACTTTTGAGAGGATCACAGTTGATGGACTGTTACATTCACTATTCATGTCGGGGGTGTTCGTGGGCAGCCTTGTGTCGCTGACGGATTTTGATCTGCCCCCTGAATTTCTATTGTTCTATGACTTTGACTTGTTTGGCTAGTAGTTGTTGTGCTTTCAGGTAAAAATTCCAACTGCATTGCTATTATTGCTATATATATCCATGTTTGTTGTAATTGCTTGTTTCTTTTAGCAAGGATCAGCGCAGAAGAAATAGTTGATTGATTCTAGCAAAAGCCTTGTTGTTATGTGCAAGAAGCTAGATTCTAAGAGGCCTATAGAAAGCTTATATGTTAACTTCATCAGATTTATCTGTATTTGTTTATGCTAGACCTGTTTTAATTCCATTTAACTGCTGTTATTTGAGGTTACTCGTGTTTGATGGTACCCTGAGAATTGTAGGCCACTACTAGCATGAATTACCCTTGCCTTATTCAGTTATTTGCCACTACTAACATGTAGTATATGCAATGGATCAAGCTGTACTTGCTTGTATCAGCTTGTACGGCCTTTTATGGTACGCTACTATAGTAGAATGCTATATTGGGAGACTTGTCACTCTGATCCTGTTCTAGATGTTCTAGTCAAATTGTTATTTTTTTTTATTTCTTTATGAACTTTGAGTGGTGAAAGTTAAAAGTTTGCTTTCTTAATTGACTAATGTAGTTGACCTGATTGCTAAATGATAATCATTATTAGTTCACTTCAGTTGTTTTATGTCAAAAAGAATAGGCCCACATGGCCACAATCAATTCAACTTGTTCCCTCACTAAAGTGCTAGATTATTAACAGCATAATACACATGACACAAGGGTTAGATTTGACAACTTTTCATCATGAATATATACAGTGGCGGAGCCACGGTTAGTCATGGTGGGTCACGTGACCCACCATTATCTGAGGAAAAAAAATGAAGTTCTAATTTTTTTTTTTTTTTTTTTGAAAAAAAAAAAACCCAGAATTTGTAGCTTCTGGTATGTCGACCATAAGGAAGAAGAAGAGCAAAAGCCAAAACCAGATTAAATGTCATAATTAATTGATTGGAAGAAGAGGAAATGAGAAAAAAAAAAACGCCATTTGAGAACCAGAATGTAGAAACTCAGAGGAGAGAGAGAGGAATAAGAAAAAGTGATAAATTTTGTTTTAAGAAAGAGAGAAAGGCAAGTCAAGTACCATGGGTTTGGGGACTAGCACAGCACGTGGGTTTGGGCCTTGGGGTAATTTCTTGTTCTTTTTTTTTTTTTTTTTTTTTTTTTTTTTTTTTTTGCTTTTTTGGTACTCTATTTAGTACTAGTAGGTTTCTTATACTTCCTCCGTTTTTTTTAGTTGCAATACTTTTTTTTTCACAAACTCCAATCCAAAATTTGGGTAGGAGAGAGGTAGAGAAGAAAAAAGGAGAGGGTCCCATGTGATTGGAGAGAGATAGAGAGAAAGGAAAAGCAAAAGTAGAAAGTGTTGCAACTAATTAGAAATTTCCCTTTTAGGAAAGTGTTGCAACTAAAAAGAAACAGAGGAAGTAAGTGAATTGTAATTACTAGATTAAATAAGAGTAGAGCTACTTTTTAAAAGTTGACTTTTTTTGGTAGGAAGGGCTAGGCTTTTTATACAAGAGGTTATTGAATGGCAATGTTGCCCTTGCTTTTTTTATTTATTTGATAACAAAATGGATGAAACATTTGATCCATATAATGTTTAGGATCTTTTTAATCTTTTATGGACTTTTGCCTCTTTTCTTTATATTTGCAATATTGAAGTATGACACAAGAATTTAGAAGAGAAAATAAAAAGTGACAAAAAGGACTTGGCTCCCACCTACTAGGAGAAACGATCTTGTTTCATGATATTTTCGTCAAAAGTGGTTATTTTTTCATTTTCAATAGCCCTATCAAGTCGAAAGGGATAAAAAAATGAAGTCGCAATTTCATAAAGTACAAAAATTTAATAGCACTTGAAAAAACTTATTATAAAAATCACGACATGGCAACTGCGATGCAGTCTATTGTTAACTTCTTCGGTCCAACTCCGCTACTATTTCTCTAACAGCAATCGAAACCACATTTTCAAACCAAGTTAGTGACCCACCATCCGTAAAATCCTGGATCCGCCACTGAATATATAATCATCATAATAAGCGTATGTTACTTATTGTGCTTATGAATGAGGCTGCACATGTAACTCCGAGATAAATGCAGTGATTAATCAAATGTTGTAATCATGATTATAATCATAAAAATTGTAAGTTACATATTGTGCTTATGCATAAGGCTGCATATATAACTCGAAACTAATGCTGCGAGCTAAAGAAAAGAACTTACTACCTAGTTTAGTATATGTAACTTAAGTGCACAACATAGGCACATAGGAGTATAGTACAAACAGAGGTCAATGTTGTGTGCGTGTTTGCTTAAGCACTTTCCAACAAGTGAACTTGTATCAGTGTAACTTTTCTTAGAACAAAACCTTTTATTTTACATTTTTTTGTCGAAAACCACCTTATAAAACATGAAATTTGTAAGAAACCACCTTATATAATTTTTTTTTTTTTTTTGCGAAAACAAACCTTAAACAAATTTTTTTTGCGGAACAAACCTCATGCGAGATTCCGATCATTGACCCAAGGTTTCGGCATTGACCATGTCATGCATTTTGTTGGATTTAAAAAGTCATGTGCCTTGCACATGACATGGTGAATGACGGAATCTTGGGTTTATGATCGGAATTATGTATAAGGTCTCCCAAAAAAATTTAATTTAAGGTTTGTTTTCGCAAAAAAATTATATAAGGTGGTTTCTCACAAATTTCATGTTTTAGAAGGTAGTTTTTGATAAAAAAAAATCCTTTATTTTATAGGTTTATATACTTGGTTACCTGAATCATCGAGGAAACTAGAAAGTCATACCAGTTACTCCCACTACCAATATGATTAGGGCTGACAAAAGTTGACCCAACCCGAGAACCCGACCCGAACCTAACCCGAAATAAGCAGGTTCAAGTTAAAGTTTTCGACCCGTTTAACTAAATGGGTCGACCTGAACTCGACCTGAAAACTAAACGGGTTAGGTTCGGGTTGAAAATTTCAACCCGAAAATAACCCGCCTAACCCGTTTAAATTAATTGTAAAGCCTGACTCACGAAGAGAGAGAGTGTGAGAAAGAGAAACTGGAAAGAAGAAACTCATATATTAGCCTAATTCATATAATTGAAAATGGAAGCCATTGTTATAGCTTCAAGTACTAAAGAAATAAAAGAAGAGACATGGAG
Organism: Beta lomatogona; assembly: GCA_947646795.1. Taxonomy (NCBI): domain Eukaryota; kingdom Viridiplantae; phylum Streptophyta; class Magnoliopsida; order Caryophyllales; family Amaranthaceae; genus Beta; species Beta lomatogona. Next base: position 142,254 of record CANSNZ010001102.1, on the reverse strand, counting down.
ACTATACAAAAAGACTAAATAAATTATTGATAAAAGTTACTGGAGCTGAATGCCGCAAATTAATTATATATTTTTTTCTTACATAATTCTCACCATAAAGAACTTGCCCACCTATTCTTGAACCTCGGAAGAAATTTATAAAAATTAGGTTAAACGGGTCGAGTTTAGGTCATCCCGTTTATAAATAGGTCGGGTTCGGGTTGGAATTTCTGACCTGTTTATGTAAACGGGTCGGGTTTGGGGGTGTTGACCCGTTTATGTAAACAGGTCGACCTGAATTTGACCCGACCCGATTGCCAGCCCTAAATATGATGCACCAATCTCCTCCCTATAACCATCACATCTTGAGTTCTACTAAACACGCACTTGGTACCAAGCACAAAGAAAGGACTATTAGTTTTGGCATATTGACTTTTTGCTTTAAGGATAGAAATTGTTCATCAACCTGCAGAAAGCTTGTTGTCTTTTTAGGGGTTTGTTGTGAAGAATTGCCCAAATTAATAGACAACCCCGGCCCAAGTAATATTGAGGCTCTGTGCTGATGTCGAAAATAGGCCCTTATAAAATCTATATAATGGGTTTCTAAATAATTGGTGATTTGATTTTTGATATCTTAATAGGAGCAGCTTGTAAGCTGTGGAGAGAGAGAGAGAGAAATAGGTAAGGAGAGAGAAAGAAAGTTGTGAGGTTTAGGGGGGGGAATGAGGAGAGAAAGAAAGTAGTATTGTTAGAGTATGTTCAATGGTTAGACCAATTTTAGGGGTCACCAATTATTTTATTACTTCCTCTTTCCTCCACCTCATTTATGCCCAACTTATCCAAAAACCCTTATTTTTTTACTCTCAATGGTTAGACTGATTTATAGGATCATTAAACTCTCTTTCCTACTATTTACCATACCCCAAAAAATCAAAACTAAATTAACTAGCCCAATCTACTCTTGCCACATGTCCACCATTATCTAGCTTTGGCTGACAATTTTTTGGGATGGACGGTTCATCTCAATGCCCAGTTCATCTTCTTCTCTCTCCTCTTTGTACCCTCTCTCCTATTTTTTATTTTTATTTTTTCCCTCTCTTTCCTCATGAACCCCAAGAGTCCAACTGGTGTGTATGCTCTTACTTGTTTATTTTAGCGAAAGTAGTACAATACTGTTGTCTGTTTTCTTAGTGTAAAGACAGTGAAGTATTGTTGCCTATCAGTACGTGATTACAGTTTTTTGTTTAAAGAATTTTTTTTTTTTCAAAATTTGGGGATCCTCCAGAAATTAGGCCCTCGTGGTGTTACATGAACTTGATTCACGTTGAGATCCTTTCCTTGATTATCATTGGCTAAGCCAATATCCATCCCTTGCGCAGCTTTAGAGAAGTTTTATTAATTAAAGGTCAAACGGCATCTACAATAGGTATTAAAAAAAAAAAGATACAATCAAACAAGGTTAAATTAAATTCGTCTTCGAAAAAACTACAATGAACCAGATCGAACAATACAGCATATCCCCCTTGTATTTGCCGAATCAAACAGCTATTGATGATGAAGTCTATCATTTTGACATAGTTCGGAAAGAGCATTCTTGATCGAGTCATGTTGACCGAATTTGAGATTCCAATATCTTCATGTTGAGTCTCAAACTTCAACCAATGAGAACAATTTCTCATACCTAAACACACAAAAAAAAACATACTCACAACTCCCATAAGGGAGAAGGAGATCTTTACAACAGAGACTAAAATTCCCATGACAGGGTTTGAAAAATCTCATAAATACAAACTAATTTATTCAACAAAATAAGAAAATGAACTAAAAACTGAAATTAAAAAAGGAAAAAGGGCTTACCACCATGGATGAAATCATCCATGGCAGCCCCTAACTGATGAAAAAGGGAATGCTTTTATGATGGCTTTCTAGAAAAAAAAAGGCTACCATAATGATTTGATGTGAGCCACACATTACTCCACATTGGCAGTTGTATATATACAATGGATGACGTTAAATATGGTATATTTGTTATTTTTTGTTTTTGTATTTTAGGCAATCTATGTTATACGAAAAAGTTATGAATAACTTCTAAAAATATATTTATTAAATTGATATTTTTAAATGTATTTGGCATTTATGATTTACGAACTTTTAAGTATAATACACGATATTATTTACCGAAATTTAATTTCGGTTCCTTGGAATGAGTGAAAAAAAATCTCATAATAGGGAGGAAGGGAGAAAGAGGAAGAAGAAGAAGGGGTGGGGACCTTCGCAGGGAGGGGGGAGGCTGCGGGGGGGAGACTGGGCGGCGCAGCACGAAGGGAGGGGAGGAGGGGACTGGGCGGCGTGCGCGAAGGGAGAGGAGAGGGAGGATGGGGCGACGCGGCGCGAAGGGAGATGACATGGAGGAATGGGAGGCGCGGCGCGAAGAGAGGGGAGAGGGGGGCTGGGCAGCGCGTGCGAAGGGAGAGGAGAGGGAGTTGGGAGGGTAGAGTCTTTTTTGATGGCCTTTTTTGAAAAAAGCTATTGTAAAATTTTCATGAAAAAGGGGTAGGGAATGCTAGAGTCTGAAAGAGAAAAGGGGAAGCTGTTATTTTCTTGCCTTTTCCCTTGCGCAACTTCCTTATACTGATTTTGAGCATTTCCTAAATTTCCCACTTGGATATTGTCAAGAATATTTTCCTCCATCTCCAAATTTTGAAATCTGGACCCTTGAACATTATTATATATCTTTGACTGCATGGTTCTTGTTAACCCTAGAATTAGGGTTTCTAGTCAAGGTATTCTGCGCAGTTTGCTATTTTGGTGGCCCTCTATTACGGGTCGGTTTCTTGACCATCATCCATGAACCGAGATTGGATTCAACCTCTGGACCCGCAGGGTGTTCATGGTGATCATTATGAGAAATATCAGCAGCATCCTCGCTCATGAGCATGTAACTCAGGACATCCATCTTCTTTATGATTAATTCACTTACAATGATAACATACAAGTCTTAAGCTAGCCTTCATATTGAATCTTCCAAAGCTTAACTTTTAGCCAAAATTTAGATAATAATGGCTTAGATAGATCAAGTTCCACACAAATACAAGTAAATTGACCTCGTTCTGCAGCCACAGTAGTCTTGTCAATCTTGACAACTTTCCCAAATTTAGATCCCACCTTATGCAAAAACCCAACATCAAAGTAAATACCGAGTCCCCACCCACACAAGCAAATTGTTGATAAAACTCCAAAATGACATTTTCTTTTGACCCAATTTTTGTTTTTCTCACCCATGCAGTTAAGAATCTAATAGGAGCATTGTTTGGGATGAAATTAGGAACCCAGGTTCGAATGGTGACATAATGGTCTCAGAAGCCAGGGCCCATTCACAAGAACATGATTATAGTCCTCGCTGCTAGTACTAGCAATATAATAATTACAACCCACATCAGTAATGGATAATTCACACTTGAGTTGCCATTTTTTGCAAGCCTTCGCATGAGGGTCATATAACCATGCTTTTATCAAAAATTTTGACGATCAAAGACGATTTCCAAGGTCTGTGCAAACGTTGTTTTTCAGCCTTGATGAGCAGGAATCACATGACACTTCTCATTTTCCTCAAAGTCCTCTGGAGGTATATCATCATCTGATTCATCTTCTTCCTCATCAGTAGACTCAAATAAAGGATTGATGCTTGGCTGTCTATTGGGACGATCTCCATCGAGCATTTGTTTAAAAGAGACATGATTAGTAAATTTATGGGGTTCAATCAAATTTTCGTGTAGATGAGTCGAGGCTTCTTCCATAGGAGTGTCTGTAATTATGTATCATCGTTTTCCTTATTGAAGAATAAGTGGTTGATGTTTCATTTAGGCTTTTTATTAGATCGAGCAAGCAAATAATTTTCTTCAGTGGTAGTCTTAGCCTCTTAGGGACGGATGTAGATGAAATATCTATGAGAGGAAATTCTAGAGAGAGAGAAAAGATTACATGGGTACAAATTGTGATATATCACTTCCCTTAATGGATTTACTAGTCTTGCGTGCGTTAATTTCAAAACTTGTTAGTATACGTTATAGTACAGATTATACTTAAAATGTGAAATATTAATAATTAGATGAATATGGATATATTAATTCACTAATATAAAAAGGTTAAGATCTATAGTTGGGCTCGGTTACCAAACTAAAAAAAGTTAGTGAGTGATTGTGATTTTCAATTTTAAATTTTCAGTGACTGGATTTCGAACAAAAAGAATAAACATAATGAGTTTGCTTTAATTAACTTAAAGAGCATCGAAATTACTGATATATTATAATTTGAGTTGATAATTTTATCTTCTATTGTGCCTGAGGAAATTTGCCAAGCTATTTATAGTTTATTTCTTCCGCAGCATGTTGATTTAGATAAATTAATTTGGGGTTTGACTTCAGATGGTTGCTACTCTGTCAAGTCAGGGGCATTGTTAGTTCAGGGGCTAGCTATTAATCCTCCTCCTTCTAAGCCGTTTAATTGGATTTGGGGGTTAAAGATTCCTCCTAGGTTAGGAATTTCATTTGGAAAATTTGTCAAGATGGGCTTCCAACTAAAGCCCGATTAGAAAAATGTCATGTCTTCCTTCCCCAAGAATGCGTTTTTTGTAACCATCATTCAGAAGATGTTAATCATCTTTTGTTTGTTTGTCCGTTCTCTAAGGATGTGTTTGCTTGTATTAATGAGCTGTCTGGGTGGGTTTGTCCCCCAAACTTCTTTATTGTAGATGATATTGTGGTTAATCTAAATCTGATCAAGGACAATTCTTCTTCCCTAGAATTATCCCATTTTTGTGTTACTTGGTGGTATATTTGGTTCTCTAGAAACAAGGTTATCTTCCAAGAAGAAGTGGCCTCTCCGATGGCTATTGCTCACAGTGTGATTAATTTCTTTCTTGGTTGGGCCAAAGCTCAAGCTCAAGATAATTTGTTGGATTGTTTTTTGAAGGTTTCTCCTTCTATTCATAAAAAGAATGTGGAAGTTGCTTGGGTTCCCCCTCCTGATCATAGTTTTAAGCTTAATTTTGATGGTTCGAAGCTTTCGAATGGTAAAGCTTCCTTTGGGTTCACCATCCGGGATCATTTGGGGGGTCTTTGTCTTGTTGGTGCTATGGCTCTGTCGTCGGATTGCTCTATTCTTCAAGCTGAAGCTTGGGGTCTGCGGGAGGGTGTAAAGGCGGCTAGGTTTCTCAATATTTCCTCTCTTATAATCGAAGGGGATAATCTTGTGGTTATCAATTCTATTAGGAGATGTTGGAAGGTCCCGTGGGAAATTTCTAGTTTGATTGGTGATTCGGTTGAAGACCTGAAGAATATATCAGAGGTCTCGTTCAACCACTGTTTTAGGGAAGCGAATCAAGCGGCGGATTTCATGGCTCATAGGGGTCACGAGGCTTCGTCTCTATTATATTGGTTTTCTTCTTCTAATTTGGTTTTTTCTTCCATCATCCGAAAGGATGCTGTAGGCTGGTCCTATATTAGGAACCAGACTTAGTTTTTCTTTCCTGTAACAAAAAAAAAAAAAAAATGGAAGAAATGACATCACTTTCTATTCTCCTTTATTACTTATTGAACTTATAGAAATGATTTGAATTTTTTTATTATGTACTTAGTATATTGATAGACTGAAATTTATATTTGTGCATTAATTGATTTGTTGTACTAATAGACATAAATCAAATAATGTGATTTTTTTTTTGGATAAAATGTAGTTGATTGCTATGTTTGTCTGCAAGTTTATTGACTGATTGATCTTTCCGTTTCTTTGTTGATTAATTGACTCTTTTTTTTCCAAAACTAAACTATCCTTATTCTATACTTAGAAAAAGGGATGTTTCAAACTCTTTAGGTGGACAATATATACTCCTTCTTCCCCTATAAAAAGGTCAAGATATTTTGTCTATTTATTTTTTTGATTGCAATATTTGATGCATATACCATTTTTAACTTGTTTAATGTGGCAGAAATAAGAAATAGTTTTTATATTGTTTTGTTTTGTAATTTTTTCATTTAATTTATTAAGGGGTATTTTAGTCTTTTTAGAGGGGACACCATTGCTCCCCCTTCACTTATACTTCCTCCGTTTTTTAATAAGTGACACGTTTTCCTTTTAGGGAATTGTCACAACAAGTGACACATAGCTTAAAGTAGTAAAGAATACTTCTTATTTATTACATCTTTGTCATCATTTAATTGTTACACCTATTTACTTTATCCAATACTCAAATTTGATTGGTTAAACAAGTGGTCCCAACTTTCTTTCTCTAGACTCCTTGGTATTCTCCCACTTTCTCTCTATGTCACTTATTTAAAAAAACGGAGGAGGTATTATAGAGATATTCTTCCATATATCAGTTAACTACCCATTTCCCTTAAAGATAAAATGCTTTGATTTGTATCTTGCATTTAAAATCCTATTTTATATTCTTCTTACATTTATTGGTTTATAAATTTTGTTTTATTTCAGTATATATATACTTTGCCTTCACTTTGATGATGTTCAATCTCATCTCAGCTTATTATAAGTTCTACAATAATGACTCTATTTCTTGATTATAGATATAATTAATTAGTATTATTCTTATGACAAGTTCAATAATGAGTTCAATCTCATCATGTTTCATGTATTAGCCAACACCGCAACGTTCAATTAATAAAAAGTAGTTGGTTTTACAAAGTTATGTTTCCCTACTAAGTACTATCTTCAATTCCTAGATAAATAATCTATTTTCGAATTCTTTAAAGATGAACTGTTACGTAATAGAAAAATCTAATACAAATACAATTGTTGGCATTGTAAAATAAGCAACTTGGAGTTACAAATTAAAGAACAAGTCTTATATGCACGCGATGCGTGCGAAAGCAAATAAAGAGGGTGGTAGAAGTTGTAATTACAGTTCTTCAGTTCACTATATTTATTGTTCTTTTATTTTTAAAAAAACCCAAAATTAGAGAAGTTATAGTTGGTTTTTTGTTGGGGGTATAATGGTAAAAGAGAGTGGACACCAAAGTTATCAAGAGTTTCCATATATAATAGAGATGTTAGTTGATCAAAATGATTGACGTCAACTTACTCTTTGAGGAATAAAATTTTGGAAAAATTTCATAAAACTACATTATATAACCAATTTGGTCTTTGAACTTAGAATCCAACTCATAACCATATAATCAGCTCTAATCCACCTAGCATAATCCTTGTTTGTGACCTCAGGTATTGGCAGCATTCCAGCGATAAAACCTTCTTTATTTTTAGCTACAAGAGCTCTCCTAACATTTTTACTCCATCTAATGAAGTTTGTTCCATTAAAAGTTGCAGAAACTAAGGATGCAGTAGGATTATCTGAGTTTGCAATAAAAAGAGGATCTAGATTACCTCCGTTCATCGCTAGAGATGAACACAGGTCTAGAACCGAATCGGACTGGACCGGTCTAGACCGGAGACCGGAATTCTATAAATGCAAAATCGAAGACCGGACCGGACCGGCAGGTCTGGTCCAAATCCCGGACCGGACCGATGTTACTATATAATATAGTAGATACTATACTTTAACAATATAAAATAGTAGATAATATACTTTATATACCTACTTTATATACAGTATATATGTTATAACTTATATATATGTATGTCATTATAGATTCATAGGCTATTAACTCATGCTAGGATCATCAGTACTCACTAGTAGTTAGTAACTTATATGTAACTCACGCTGCCACGCTGGTGCAAATTAAGTATTTTATTTTTGTTTCTATTTCAATTCCTTTTTCTTTTTTGTTTCTTTCCTACCAAGTAATCAACAACTTCTACCACTTGGACTGATGACAGTGACACTATATGTACATAACCAAGTAGTCAGTAGTCAATTTCTCACAAATTAAAATAATGGTTTTTTTATTTTGCCTTCTTGAATCTTGATTGTCAAATACTGTGAACAGTGAAATTAAGGAGATTAGAGGCAAGAGATTAAGAAGAACTGGAGATTGGAGTAGGCGAGTAGACAATAGCTATTTAGGGTTTAGCGTATAACTTTTAAAATCACGTCTGCAAGGTTTTTTTTTCTATAGGTAAAACCGTAAAACACAAAGGCTGAATACCCGGTCCGGTCTATGTCCGGGTTTTCCCGGGTTTAGACCGGACTGGACCGGAACCCGGATAAATTTTTTTTTGGAACCGAAGTCCGGGCCGGTCACGAACAGGTCTGGACAGACCCAGACCGGCCGGTCCGGTCCGGTCCATTTTGCCGGTCTGACTCGATTTTTGAACAGCCCTATTCATCGCATTCTGAACATTTTTAGTGTTAATTCTTGAACAATTCGCATATGGTTCCGCCATTGATGAGGCCTCAAAGAAGAATTCAATAATCTCTAGATTTTTCGAAACTCAAGAAATTGTAGAACACAATTTCGATTAACCTCAAATGAGAAATTCAACAATTACAATCGATTTAAAGAAATGCGATGTAATCAAGCTAGAAACCTCAATCTCAAAAGCGAGATTAAGCTCTGATACCATATAGAACAATATGATCTCAAGAATGTGGAGAGGTTTCCATTAGAGAGAGGAAAAGTTAGAAAGTGTTTATTACAGAAAATGAAAGCTCAAACTACTAACAACTAACTTTCTTCTATTTATACATCAAGGCTAACTAACTAACAACCTTATGCTGACTCAGCTAATCATATAATTAACAATATAACTTATATAAAATAACAAAATAAGCAACTTGGAGTTACAATTTAAAGAACAAGTCTTATATGCACGCGATACGTGCGAAATCAAATAAAGAGGGTGGTAGAAGTTGTAATTGCAGTTCTTCAGTTTACTATATTTATTGTTCTTTTATTTTTTTTTAAAAACTCAAAATTAGAGAAGTTATAGTTTGTTTTTAGTTTGGGGTATAATGATAAAAGAGGATGGAGACCAAAGTTCTCAAGAGTTCCCATATATTATAGAGATGTTAGTTGATCAAAATGATTGACGTTTTTAAAATTTTTCTTTCAAAAAACTATCTTTTGATCGTTAATGAGGCTTAACCGCCAATAAGAAGGTCGTCGCAAATTGCTTTTCTCTCGTTTCCCTCCTCTCTCGTCGCTACCTCACTGACAATAACACCTAAGACGACTGTTATTTAATGCTTAATATTAACTGTAAATGTAAAATGGTACTCCCTCCATTCCCTATTATTGTTCCCACTTTGCACGTACGCCAATATTTTCTTTGACCATCAATATCTTCAATTGTATATTAGTAAAAATTATAGCTATTGAATATTAATAATTATTAAATGAGACGAATCAAACAAGACCCCACATGACTTTAATTTTTTCATATATATTAGTAAACATTTAGAATATTCTCCCTAATTGTAAATAATATCAAGATTCCAAATGGAAACAATAAATGAGAACAGAGGCATTAGTATATTTAAAGGAATTTGTTATATAAGATAGTTTTTTGAAAAAAATAATGTAAAAGGAAGTTTTTTGAATTTTACGTAAAAATTTTCATATCATGCATGCTTCCATGTTTTGTTAACTTTTCAAAGATCATTCTTTTACCGTTTCCTTCTCTATATATTCATTATTAACATCAAAATTACATTTGATATATCATCTAAAGTTTCGCATGTTTGCACTTCTAATCTTGTACTTCCTCATGTTTTTTAGGTGATATACTTTCAATTTTAAAAAGTTTTGAATCAGGTGTTGCACTTTTATTTTTTGGTCAATAATTTATCTCCATCTCTCTTTAATCAGATGGTCTCCAATTAATGTTTCTTTCTACTTTTCTGGTTTTCTGACTTTTCTTCTACCAACAAATTAAGGGAAATTCTACATAGTATCCCCAAGGTTTTTAAGTTTATACTACATCCGTTTCATATTAATAGTTACACTTTCACTTTTGACACTATTCACAAATTTCCCTTCGACTATCATTTGTGAATTATGGTTAAGAGAAAATATAGTCATGTGGGGTCTTATTTGATTCGTCTCGATATGTAGTTTTAGAATATCGACTTTTTATATTTTTTACAAATACAAAATTAGAGATATAAAGGCTCAAAGTAGTGCATTGGCATGCGTGAAAAGTGTAAGTGTGTAGATTAATATGAAACGGATGTAGTATATGGTAGCACTTTTCAAATGTCATAATATGCTGTAGCCCCAAGTTTTTTATAATTATTCTATTATATAGCTTATTTGGTGATTTGACGTTGAACGTGTATTGTTTCACGTTTAATTGCTTAACTAAGGTTGGTGCCTTAACCTAAGTTGTTATACTCTGCCATTTTTAAGTTCAAGTGGCCCTATTTTGTGTTATTAGGATTAGGATTCTACGAATTTCGTATCTTGGGTGAAAAGATCAAATTTTTTGCCATTCAATTGTAGTATGCCATAAACAACTCAGTTCACTCCATTTGAACTTAAAAGTGGGCAGAGCATAACAACTTAGGTTAAGGCACTAACCTTGGTTAAGCAATTAAATGTGAAATAACACATGTTCAACGTCAAATCACCAAATAAGGCTATATAATAGAATAATTTAAAACTTGGGGCAACCACATATAATTGCATTTGAAAAGTGCTAACATATAGAAACTTAAAAACCTTGAGGCTAACATGTAGAATTTCCCAAAAATTAATTGGGAGTACGTGAAAAAAAGTGTAACATCTAAAAGAATAGAGCTAGTAAAAGAGTTTTTTCAAGAAAACTTCATCTTTCTAATTTCCAAGTATATTTACTTGACCCAAAAAATTAAAATTTCTGATACAGTAATAAATTTGTTTGGAAAAAAGAAATCATGACAGATTTTCATTTCCCGCGTTTTTTCTTGACATTTCCCGCGTTTAAAGAGCTAACTATTTAGACAAACCGCTCTTCAGATTCCACAACTCGCCAAAACCCTATACCTTGAGCTGCAACAACAATGGCCGAACTTTCCACTGAAATCATCACCCAAATTCTCTCAGAATTGCCCGTGAAATCACTTCTCCGCTTCAAATGCGTCTCTAAATCATGGTACTTCCTAATCAAATCCCCTAATTTCGTCAAATTCCACCTCAATCAAACCCTAATTTCCAACACTGATCGTCATCTTCTTCTCTACGACACCACTCTTTACTGCGCTGAACTCGATCTCCGCCGCAAAAACCACCTCTCATTCTCGGAGCTCCGCCTCCCTTTTGAAATCGACTTCCTTGGTTCCTGCAATGGCGTCATTTGCGTCACAAACGCCTCGAAAATCGCAATCTTCTTCTACAAGCCTCTCACACGATCACACCATAAAATCGCCGACATGCCGGGTTCGAATCTTCGTTCTAATGTCACGTTGTTTGGATTCGGGTATAACGTCATCAGTGATGATTACAAGGTTCTGAAGATTGTTCAGGGGTATGATGATGATGACGGTGGTTTGTGTTTCGAGGCGAAAATGTTTAGCCTCAAGAATGATTCCTGGAAATGTGTTTAAGAGATAAGTGTCCCATGTTTTTTCGCTTATAAAGATTCACATGGCTGTCTTGTTAATGGAATTTTACATTATATTGTGTTTAGAAAGGGAACTGGTGAGAAAGATTATTTGGGGATGAAAATGCTGATTGCTTGTGTTGGAAATCAATTCCTTGAGTATTATTGAATAATAGCAAGTCAATATATACAAAGATAGGCTACGTAAACTGCCATAATCTAAGGCTAATAATCAAGAACTAATTATGCACAATATTGACTAAATCAAGCTAAATATATACATATTCTATATACAAATTTTATCACACCCCCGCAGTCGAAGCGGGAGGCTTGCAAACGTTGAGACTGTCCCGAAAATCATCAAAAAGTATACGTGGGAGGCCTTTGGTAAAAATATCTGCAATTTGATAGCGGGAGGGAACATGAAGAACACGCACTTCGCCACGGGCAACTTTCTCGCGAACAAAGTGAATGTTCATCTCAATGTGTTTAGTGCGCTGATGTTGAACTGGATTACCTGATAAGTATATCGCACTCACATCGTCACAATAAACAAGCGTCGCTTTCTGGATCGGGCATGTAAGTTCGACAAGAAGATTTCGGATCCAACAAGATTCAGAAACAACATTAGCCACCCCTCGGTATTCGGCCTCGGCACTGGAACGGGAGAGGGTGGGCTGACGTTTAGAAGACCAAGAGATTAAGTTGTCACCAAGAAAAACACAGTAACCGGAGGTGGATCGCCTTGTGTCCGGGCAACCACCCCAATCTGCGTCCGTATATGAAATCAAGCTACCAACAGTGGATATAGAGATGTAAACCAAAACCAATAGATCCCTGAACATAGCGCAAAATGCGCTTAAGTGCAGTCATGTACTCAATCCGGGGGTCATGCATATAAAGACACACCTGCTGAACTGCATAAGATATATCCGGCCTAGTGAAAGTGAGATGTTGGCCGGAGAGCTCCAGCTAGTTGTCGGTACTTGGTCGGATCATCAAAGGGAACATCCTTCGAAGCACTTAGCTTTGTTTTTGTGTCAACAGGGGTAGGAGAGGGGCTGCAATTTGACATACCAGCCCGTTCAAGAATTTCTTCAGCATACTGTTTTTGGGATAAGAATAGACCATTTGCATTACGAGTCACAACGATACCCAAGAAATAACTGAGAGGACCAAGATCTTTCATAGCAAATTCAGCACCCAAAAGTGTCATAATAGACTTACGGAGTGAGTCAGAAGAGGCCGTAAGAATGATGTCATCGACATAAAGAAGAATGTAAGCAGTATCTGTACCTCGTCGGTATATGAATAATGAATGATCAACTGTACTGTGGGAGAAACCAATGGAGGCTACATAATCTGCAAATCGTTGATACCAAGCCCGTGGAGCTTGTTTCAAACCATAGAGAGACTTCTTCAAGAGATGATCAGGATGAGTCGGGTCCTTGAACCCCAAAGGTTGATGCATATATACAGTTTCAGTGAGATTGCCATGAAGAAATGCATTCTTGACATCTAACTGATGTATGAGCCAAGAGTTAGATAATGCAATACTGAGCACAGTGCGAATAGAGGCCGGCTTGATAACCGGACTGAAGGTTTCGTCACAATCAACTCCTTTTTGCTGAGACCTGCCATCACCTACAAGACGGGCCTTATGCCTCTCAAAAGAACCGTCAGATTTCTTTTTGTGACGAAAAATCCACATTGACCTAATAACATTAACATCAGCAGGACGAGGAACTAACTCCCAAGTCTTATTTTCAATTAGAGCATTATATTCATCCAGCATGACACTTTTCCAATTAGAGTCACGAAGAGCATGCACGGGATTTTTGGGTAAGGGAGAGATGAAAGCCGTGGTGTTGGTGTGAAAATTGGAAGAGTATTTTGGATTGGGTTTAACAATCCCATGACGAAGACGGGCAGTCATGCGGTGAGGGGGGGGGTTGCACCGTGTTAGACCTGCTGGGAATAATATGAGAAGGAGGCTGCTGAGTTTGGGCCGAAGAGGAGTGGGATGGAGGTGAGAGATGAGGGGTCTGAGGGGTATGGGCCGTAGGAGATTGGGCTTCGGGTGATAAAGGGGGCTGCTGAGTATTCTGGGCAGCAGGAGGGAGAGAGATGGAAGGCGGGTGGGCCTGGGTATGCTGGGCAGCACGAGGGGAAGAGCTGGGAGGCGTGTGGGCCTGAGTGGCCACGGGCCCAGTCCTGGTAGTATTAGGAGAAGGGGGGTGGGCTGCAGGTGAGTAATTTTGTGGAGCGTCCCTAGTTGGGGTAATGGGCTGATTTGAAGAATGGTGTTGGTGAAGTTGATGAATCAGATAAGAAGAAATATCATTGTCTAAAAAATCATACGCGTGAGAATCAGGAGTATAAATTTTAGAAAATGGGAAGGTTTGTTCATCAAAAATGACATGACGAGCAACAAAGATTTTACGGCTTGAAATGTCATAACACTTATACCCTCGATGATCCGAAGGATACCCAAGAAAAACACAAGGAGTGGATCGTGCTTGTAATTTATGAATCGCAGAGGATGGGAATAAAGGGAAGCATAGACACCCAAAGACCCGTAAGTGAGAATAGCTAGGATTTTTGTTGTAAAGAATATGAGTAGTAAGAGAGGATGACCCGAGCACCTTAGAAGGGATAATGTTGAGGAGATAGGTAGCCATGACAAGGGCATGATGCCAAAATGAAGAGGGCATGGAGGCATGGGCAAGCAAAGTGCGCATTACATGGTTGATGGAACGAATATGTCTCTCGGCTTTACCATTTTGAGGAGATGTATGAGGACAAGATAGACGGAATTGCATGCCATTCTTTTGCGCAAATAAGTGAAGAGGCCCATTATCAAATTCTTTACCATTATCACATTGTAAATTTTTAATGGGTCTTTCAAAATGTGTTTGGACAAAGGCATGAAAAATGGTAAAAAGAGAGTAAACTTGAGACTTTTTAGAGATGGGAAAGATCCACATAAATTTACTGAAATCATCAATAAATAAAACATAGTAACGATGCCCATTTGAGCTAACTATGGGCGATGTCCAAAGATCACTATGTACTATATCAAAAGGAAAAATAGTGGACGACATTGAATCATTGAAAGGTGATTTAATTTGTTTCCCCAATGGACAAGATGAACAAAAAGTCTGTTTAGTTTTATTACAATCAATGAAATGCTTGCTATGAAGAGAGCGTAAAACATTTGCTCCCGGATGCCCTAGACGACTATGCCATAAATCAGTAGAGACAGCAGTAAATGCAGCGGAATGAGAAGAATGAGGTGCAGTCTGGAGGGTGGAGGAGAGCGGATAAAGCTCCCCAGTGCTATCACATCTCAGGATTTGTGTCCCCGTCCGTAAATCCTTCACACAAAAACCGAATGGGTCAAATTCAATGGAAACTAAGTTGTCAGTGGTGAATTTGCGGACTGATATGAGATTTTTAATGAGTTTGGGTGCATGTAATACATTGTTCAAGGTGAGAGGGTGATCTTGGGACCGAAAGTTTCTCTGTTTTGGATTGCCCCCCTTGGAATCATGATGATATTAATAAGTTCACTGATTTGAACACTTTGGTATTATTTTTGAGGGAATTGGGTGGGTGTTTAAGTGTTATGAAGATTTTTTATGTCGAAAATCAGGCTCCTGATAAATTGCATGACTATATAATGTATCGTGCTGATTTGTGGGTAATGAAGGAGTATGGGAAGAAAGAGTCTTGGGTTAGGTTGTTTACTACTCATTTTAACGAGTCGGAAAATCATTGGTGTGTGATGCCTATTATCTACTGGTATGATGGGAGAAAGGTTATGGTGCAGATTGACGGTGCACGATTTGAGTGGTATGATTTGGCGTCCAAAAATGTTGAGGGTTTTACAATTGATGGGGTGCCAAATGGACCTTTCGAGACCGGAGTTTTCGTAGGCAGCCTTGTTTCGTTTGGTGATAAGGTGCAATCTGAAAGTGAAAAGAAAGCCTTGACAATGAAGACTAAGAAGTAATCAAATTTTACAGCTTTCTTGCATTTCATTTCCTGCTGTTTGATATTTCTTGTTGTAATGTTTATTTTGTGTTGTTATGTGACGCTTCTTTTTGTGGTTGATAAGCTTGCAGATGGATGAATACTTGAATTCACATAGCTTATCATTGATGATTGTTATGGCATTCTCATTGTCTATTGTCTATTGTCTATTGTCTATTGTCTATTGCTCTTAGCCTCGTAGCTAAATGAAAGTCGTAGTTCGAAATTGATGTTTCTTAGGGTCATCGGGATTCCAATATGTGTTTAATTAGTTGCCAAGTGCTAAAACATACTACCTCCATTTCATATTAATCTACACTTACACTTTTCACGCATGCGATGCACTACTTTGAGCCTTTATATCTCTAATTTTTTATCTGTAAAAAATATAAAAAGTCGATATTCTAAAACTACATATCGAGACGAATCAAACAAGACCCCACATGACTATATTTTCTCTTAACCATAATTCACAAATGATAGTCAAAGGGAAATTTGTGAATAGTGTCAAAAGTGTAAGTGTGTAGATTATTATGAAACGGAGGTAGTATTGTACATGCTTTCAAATTGCTCTTTTCAGGGTTTCCGCTAAGTTTTGTTATGATATGTATGTTAATTGTTACTGTATAATTCAATTGGG
Organism: Beta lomatogona; assembly: GCA_947646795.1. NCBI lineage: Eukaryota > Viridiplantae > Streptophyta > Magnoliopsida > Caryophyllales > Amaranthaceae > Beta > Beta lomatogona. Next base: position 126,110 of record CANSNZ010001102.1, on the reverse strand, counting down.
AGTCCGGAAACCAGATGCCATTGCCGATTTTTCCATCGTCTCACCTAAGTAAAGATTACAAGTGCTATTTTCTGAATGTTCCTTCAAGTTAGAATCCCATGATAATTTGATGTAATGTATGTTCAGTATCTCTTTATTACTAGTAGATTTTTTGTTTGTCACTCTTTTTTAGTTGTTTTGTAATTTTGCATCTGTTAGTAAACATGGCTACGCCTATGATCTTGGAAGGACCATTTTGTATGCAATGAAAGTAGTGCACTCTCTGAAGCTTGATCTCTCTTCTTTTCATCAGGAGTGATGTAGATAAATTTCTTTCTGCGGGATTTAAGCTGAGACTATGATTCAATGTAGTTGAAGATGCTGCTATTGGGAGTCAGGTCGGAACTGTGTGATGTAAGTATATATTATTGCCTACACTGGCTCTGCAGCACCTCAATTCCCTTTCAGAAAAAAAAAATTTAAAAAAAGAAAAAAAAATCAGATTTTTGTCCGTTGGTTTTTTGCTGAACAGTCTTAATACTTCGGACATGCAGTATGGTTTCAAGCTAAGTTTATCTAAGCATTAACATTATTGCATCATACTAGAAGTTAAATCATCAGACTTGGTGGGAGTGTGCTAAGTTTAAACTTTAAACTATACAAAAGTACCTGAACATTTCTTCTTCAAGGACCATGTTCTTGTGTCTTGACTAGTTGACTTTCTTCTCAACCCCTTTTGGAAGAAGCGGTTTATGCTTTCAAATTCCAAGTATTGGCCTACTCGTATAGCTATCTTAATGGCTTATGGCTCTGCTTCTGGTCTGGTTTTTGGTGAAGGTCTGGATAGGTTATCCAACTGGTATGCTCTTTTTCCATAGCTTTCCTTGTTCCAGATTTTATATAGAATATATTGGTGATAGAAGTATGGAAATGATTGGTGCCAATCTGATTTTGAAGTTGGCGGCATTTAGTTGTACAGTCTTTCAGCTTGCATCAAGAGATGGGTTGGCTTACTCAGCCTGGATGGAAAGGGCATAACCATTTGTAGCTGCTTTGTTTCTTGTAGCATTAGTCAAGACTGAAAACGTCAAACACCTTGTATATGTAGCACTTTTTTGAAGCATTATGCAGTACAATTGCCTGTTGTCCAAATGCGCTCCCATACGTAGTCCATACCAGTACTATATATATTTTGTTATGTTGATATTATGAGCGTGGTATCGTGCACTGCTCTTGCAGATAGTTGCTTGTCTTTTTGTGACATCAGTGTTTTTGCATTGTTGCATTGTTGCATTTTGACTTTTGATTATTTATTTAGCTTTTTTTTTGCCTTGTCAAGGGATATTTCTTGAGTTCAAAAGCTGAAATTTTGGTCGACACATACTTTATTTCCAGGGTGACCCTTTTTGAGGTGGCCATTGGATCACTGGCTTTATGATTCAATGGAGAGACAGAGCAAAATGTCCTTTTAAAGTTATGCTTTGTAAATTGGAGGCTATCTTTTGTAGTACATTTGTTAATATCTACTCGTACTATGTTAGTAAATTTTGTTGTCTGTTGGTATGTTTGCCACTCCAAATGCATCAAGCTGTAATGTTGTTTCTCAGGTCCTAGCATGGCCTCTGTGGAACTTCTGTTGTAAGCAAGGTTAATTAATATCGGCGTAATCTCGTTCTTGGTGTTTTATTCTGCTTAGTATCAAGGAGAACTCAGTGTTAGAGCTAACAACTCAGTATTCTATGGCTGTTATCACAAGATTCACGACCTAAATGTATAGCACGAAGTTGCTTTTGATCTACAATTAAATTTTGTTTGCTGCACGAATTAGAACAGATTTGCATGTTGTCATGCGTTGCCTCTGAGTCCACCTCCGTACAATTAGAGTAGTGGATTATAACCTTTACCAAGGGATGACCTTCTGTTGTGCGCTTACACCACAACCGAAGTGGATTGTAACCTTTACCAAGGGATGACCTTATGTTGTCCGCTTACACCACAACCCCTTATATAGGCTGTAAAGAATTACTCCATGCGTCACAAAGTACTTGACACTCACCTCACTTTTGCACATATTTGTTGGTGATTTAAACATGGATTGCCTATGGTTTGGGTTCGGGTATGAGAGCAGAAACAACAATACGAGGTTTGAGTATGGTTGGCATGTTCAGGGGAATAAAAATGATGAGGATTTGTACAGTGCAACAAAAGTTTACGTTCTCATAACCAATTCATGGAATTGATGGAAATCAGGAAATGTGTTGACTGCATACTTTGGATTCACGTATTTACAGTTTTCGAAGGTGTTTCTGTCAATGAGGCTTTACATTACTCGGTGATTACCTTAAAATGGACTTTGATTGTAAGCTTATTGCAAGTCTTGATCCTTAGACTGAGAATTTCTTGTTTATGGACAGCCCTAACTATGATGATAAGCAGAACAGAAATTTGGTGTTGAAACCTGGTGGGAGTTTGTGTCTGATGATTATTTTGTTAGCTTGTAATGTTGATCATATGGCCCCTTCTGAATAAGATCTATTAACTATAAGACTTGTTCTAAATTTTGCGTGATGAAGTACGGCAACAGAGAATCTTGGATTAGGTGTATTGTATTCGCTAGCCGCAGAGTATTGAGTGTCATATACATTTTAGACCGCTTGTTTACTATATATATATATATATTTTTTTTTTTACAACGGAAAATCTGCATTAATTAAAAGAGGATGTACAGCCTAATGCTAATACAACCAAAACTAAAGCAAACAAACAAACCTAAAGGAGCTTTATGAGCTCGTACATTCGACTCATGATCTTTAGAAGATTCACGTTCCGGTGTGACTCAATACTCTCACTCGAGAGCATTTCAGGTTTCTCCATAAAGAAGGAGAAACGCAGATGAGTGGGCGTGCTGAAAACCCCCAGAAGCAACTGGGATGCCGCCTTTAGATTTGCAATTGTCAAGGCAAGGATCATAAAGATCAATGCCAAGCTAGAAAGAGAGCTAAACAAGGTGAGCTCTCGAACACACCTCCGGTTTACAAAACCGGAAAACATACGTCCCAACCATGGAATACTTTCATCGCCTCGTCCATCCTCACAAACTTGAGTCACTTTTTCCCTCAGATTCCAAAAAATGGACATATGTTACTATTACAACCTTGAACCACCAATCCTGACCTAGCTTACAACCACTAATCAATGGCCACAACCAACCACTGACAATTTCATTACCAACTCGAAAACAACGCACTCCTATTATTTGGATATTAACACACACTTTAAAGAAAAAACCAAGCATACTAACATCAAACTACTAGTTTGAAAGCTTAACAACCGGGGGGAGGGGAGGGGGAGGGGAAGCCCGACACTAACAAGGGGAAGGGAAAAGGGGAACCCGACACTGACTGCGGGGAGGGGAATGGGGAGCCCAATACCAAACTAAACACACTAAACCAGGGAAGGGGAAGGTAACTACCTAAAAACTAACACTACAGGGGAAAGGGGGAGGGGAATACTCGACACTACAGGAGATTGAGGAACCGACTAGGGACAGGGGAGGAGGGACCGACGAACCATGACGACTGGGGACTGAGAAACCTACATGGGAAGGGGAAATGACAGAACAAGGGAGGGGGAACCAGGGGACAGGGGTGGGGGACCCGAGAACGAAAACGACGGTGACGGGGAAGGGGAAAGAACGCGGGGAGGGGGAGAAGGCCAGGAAGACGCAACGACGACCGAGGAGGGGGAAGAATACGGGGAGGGGGAATAACACGGGGAGGAGGAGAGGGGACAAACCTCCGACACGACGACAGGGGAAAGGAAGGGCGCGAAACTTAGCTACGGTAAAGTAGGTGGCAGGGTTGCCGGCAACCCGGTGAGCGGCGCGCTCTGGCCGACCGCCGGCAAGCCTGCGCAAGTAGCGGCGCTTGAAGAAAAGGAGGCTAGGGTTAGGGTTTTTGAGAGAATTCTTTGAGAGAGAAAGGAGCCTTGAGGTTGGTTTCATAGGTTAATTTAAAACAACTGTTGCTTGTTTACTATAAAGATGGGAGGAAAATGTCTTTAAAAATAGTGTGTTTCGGATTTAGTTGGTATTATTTGGAGTTTATAAGTGTTATAGGCTGCCAATTGGACCACTCTATATAGGATTTTTTGCGTAGAGTTTTGTTTCGTTTGAACATAAACTGCAGCTTAGCGAAGGTAGAACCTTGCCAAAGAAGAACAAAGAGAATCAATCAGCTTTTTCAGCTATCTTGTTTGCTTTCCCTGCTGCCTAATCCGATTGAATGTTTATTTAATGTCTTCTGTTCTAGTTTTTCTAGTGCTATTATGTGTTCAGTGCTCTATGACTTTTCTTGTTCGTAGTCGCTTTGCTTAAAGCTTATTATTGATGTCGGAAGCATGCGTATAAGGCTGACCGCTAAAACATGTTTTGGAATATCAACAATTCAACATACATGAAAGTATCTTATAATGGCTTAAACTAACTCACCGTTGCAAGTTATGATTTCTGTTGAAGTCCAGAACAAAGAGGCAACTACATGACTACCAGCATATTCCTAATTAAGTAGAGAATTTTACTTTCTGAAAGCTCCTTGAAGCTCTACTGCTATATTATCTTAGGGCATGTTCTCTTCGGCATAAAACTGCTGAATGAACTGAACTGAATTAAATTATAACTAATTAATAGTAATGATTATCATTTAGGAACTGAACTGAACTGAACTGAATTGAACTGAACTGAACTGAAAATAAGCTGGGGAGAATAGGCCCTTAATCTAGAGAATGGTAAGCTCTACTTATACAAACTTATTTTGATTCTTTATACTTGTAATTTTATTAATTGTTTCAACATCTAATAAATGTTTGTGGCAACTTTTTCTCGCCCTTAAGGTTTCATTTTGTTTTCTTGAACTAGACATTTTTCAAGTTTAGTAATTTTACATTTAGTGCAGTAGGCATGTTATGTCTTGACAGGAATATATAATGTATGTAATGGTTTGTGATGCAACGGACTCTCCTAATTCCTGAAGTTGTGATCATCTGATTAGACTTACGATTAATATTTAATTTTAAAATACATATTTTTAATTGCTAATTATATCATTAAGGCTATGGGTTGTGGTGAGAATAATTTGAAACTTATGGGTGAATTAATTTAAGATTTTAAATTGAAAATGGTTTTGGCTAGGAATAACCAACCAGCTTATGTGTGGTTTATGATAATAAAATCCCTAAAACAAATGAAAGTTTAGATAGTAAAACAAATTAACCTTGAGAGTTTGAGATAATAAATTGTAATCCGCCGAATTTTCATCAATTTTATAAATATATTTTAATATATAGTTATTTATATTTTAATATATTTTTGCATTTTAATGATTTATTTCTTCAAAGGTTGACTATTTGAAAGTCAAATGAATTGTTTTAATAATTTATTTAAGTCAAATATTTATTAAAATCATGCTTTGAAAGTACTTGAAATGTTTTGAAATACCTATTTGGATTTGAAAAAGGAGTATAAATGGGCTTGAGGAACCCAAATACTAATTCTAGTGATGTTAGGAGTTCAATCACTATTCATATTCATCATCAAACTCTATTTGAAGCACAACTAACTTTTACCTAAGCCCATAAAGGGGAAACTATAAATACCCCATAAACCCCAATTTTTTCCCCACAACTTTATTTTCTCTCTCCTCCTTTTCTCCCAAGATTTTCGGCAACCTATTTTCTTTTCTCTCTCTCTTCTTTTTCCTCCTTTCCTTTTTCCTTCGGCGTGCACTTCCTCCTTCGCCGGCTACTGGGTCCTCGCTGGCAACTCGCCGACCACCGTCGTCCGGTGCCGCGCCGCCGTACTGCTTCTCGCCGGCATCCCTAGCTTCGTTCTTCCTTCGCCTTCTTGCTTTGGTTTGTTTCTTTTCTTCCTCCTCAAGTTTTATTCAAATATTGTATTTTTAGGTTTTGTTTTAATTAATTTATGTTTAAAAGTTACAAGTTATTGATTTATTATTGAATCAAAGTTATATAATTTATGTATTGATGAAATAAAAATCAGATTTGCATATTTGAGTTCAAAGTAGATTTTAATTATCAAAGCATGAATTTTTAGGGTTTTGAAAGTTAGAAAAACCTAGTAGTTTATTATAAGTTATGAAAGTTATTGCCTTTATGTTTCTAAGCATGTTTAAGTATGTTTAAAGAGAGTTTTAATAAATTATATGTTGCTGGAATTATAAAAAGGATGTTATTAAAGGGGTTTTAAGGATTTTAATGACTAGTAAATATAGTAGTATTATGCTGGGAAGTATTAGTAATTGAAGTTTTAACGATGGAAACAACTTTTAAATATTTTTAAGGGGGGTTTAAAGTATTTTAAAGTTGCTGGAAATTATTTGAGTATTGATTATAAGTTTATATTGGTTATTTTAGGCGGAGAATTATCTCTAGGCGACTTTTAAGTTGGTTAAAGTGGCATTCCAGTTTGTTCACACAATGTACGTACATACCTATGTGTTGATTGAGATAGTATCATCATTTTAGGAAGGAAAGTTATGTAGTATTATGTATAGGAACTATGTTGAGTTCATATATGATATTTATTATGTTGGATTTGACATATGCTGTTGTGCAAACATGTTGATTATGAGATTTATATTATGAGATTATATCATATTTGTATGGAAGATTGATGTAAGCATGTTGGTTGAGAACTTTATTGTTATTAATTCACATAGGGGAATTAATATATTTATTAGTACTGGATCATGATTGATCATTGTTCCCTTTTAGTATTTCACTGCTTTATAAGGACCGAGGGCCTTATTTGGTAAGTTGATATTTTCTACCTATGAAAGGTAATTTGGTTGTTGGCTAGGTTCGACAAATAAGAAAGTTTTGATTAAAGTTGAAACTAATCTTGGATTGTTAAGTTGTGTAATCACTTATCTAATCCTTATATAAAAAGAGAATTGTGATTGTTTGATGATTTTTTTAATTGTGTTGCTTGTGAGTCATAACAAGTAATAACTGGTAAATCATGTAAAGTGAAACTGGATAGCAATAGCTTCAGACTGGTGCACGTCTGAAGTGTGGACAATTAGGAGTTGGAGTACATGGTGGTAGCCCATGGCTTTTTCTGGGTTTCGGGTTGATCACCGTTCCTATTTTATTAAAAGGTTCCTCGATATCGTAGGTCATTTTGGAATACGGAGTCGCGTCCGTATTTCGTCTTCCTAGGGGAAGGCTGTTTTAGATAAGACAACTCGGTTCATTGACTATTCCATTTAAAGTAATAAGAATGTTGTTTAGGTTTAGTTCAGTAAAAGTTATCTGCAAGTTATTGTGTTATTATTTATTCCTGCCTATTATTTATTAGTATCATGTTAGGATTGTTTACTTGTTTAGTATGTAGTACTCAGCTTTTCTGATTACGTGCTTTTGTTGTGTATGTTGATCATGGCTTTTCATTATTGATCCTGTGATGACCCATTTTGATGAGCAGTCTCTAGGGATCAATAATGCATAGTCCATCTAACAGGTTTGAAAATGATGCATCATTGGGATCGGGATTTTGGAGAGCTTGTGTAGTTTACTTACAGTACTTTGAGTTTACTTTTTGTAGTTGGTTTAATTTAAGGTTGACTTTGGTTGGTTGGTTTTGGAGTTGACTTTATTGTTGACTAAGTTTTATTTATAAAGTTTATTATTATTGTTTTCCGCTGCAAAATTCTAAATAAGCCGATACGCTTTCACACGGGCGATAATACTTTGATATTTCTATATGTTTTATATTAAAAAGGTATTTTAGAAAAGAAAGAATTGTCGGGGTGTTACAAAGTGGTATCAGAGCTTTAGGTTTTTATTGGCCTTTCGTGCCAACCTTAAGTCTTTAGGTGCCTAACTAGCTAGTTACTTAAAGTGAATTTCTTAAGATTGAGCTCCTACTTATTCATGATATTTAAATCACCTTCGAAAATTCTTTTTCAAGATTCCAAGTATTATTTTGATTCGAATTAAATTTTTAAAAGGGTTCGAAAAATTTTATTGTGTCCGAATTTATATATATATATATTTTTCTATTATGTTCGAAACTTTCGAACAATATTTTTTTATTTTATTCTTTTGCGGTTCCTTATAAATTCGAAAATTATTTATTTCAATACTCTAGTTATTTTATTATTTTGTGAGAGATGGGTAGTATAGGAAGGCATATAGGATAGAAATATCATATATCTGCATTAAATAGTTAGTTCAGCATGATTATATTTTTCTTCCCTGCTAACTATTTATGTTATTTATATGCTTTATGTTGTGGGTTATTCTTGTTTATTGTTGATTGTTGGGATTATACGTTAAGCGAGAGTACCAATTGCTTATAGAAGTTAAATTTATTGTTATAGATTCTTAGCCATGTCTGAAAGAGAAGATACTAGAGTAGGGAGCTTTTACAACCCTATCGTGCTGAGTGATGATGAGAGTGATGGAGGTTATGAGTCTGATGATGATAGCTATACCGAACTAGAGTTCATTATGCGTAATGTATTAAGAGCAGGCGTGCCTGATAGTGATGATGAGATCCTTCATGAGTTTGATCATGCTAGAGGGCAGACCAGGAGCGATATCTACCATGCTTCTTTTAGATATGAGACTGAGTCTGAGTCAGAGGAGGACGAGCCTCAACCTAAAAGGAGATCTACGAGATTTAGTAGATATGTTTATTGTAAAACCGAGGACATTGATGAATTTATAGATGAACTTTTTCACTCCGGAAAACTACAGAGAATCAGAGGATAAGACTGATGATGTTTCACCTTAGTTTATTTATTCATTTATGCTTTAAAGAATAATGTTGGATAATTCGTCCAACAATGATTTAAATTTATAGTACCTTTATATTTTTTTTAGCAAAAGTACAGCATTACGGATTAGAAAATTGTTATTAACATCTTTGAGGAATAAAAGTTAAATATTTTGTTATCCAAGTGAGCAAGAATTTATTTTGACACGCGAATGGGAATATTTTTATTTATTTGTTATGATTGAATTTTTATTCATGATTCCTAAACTGTGTGTTCTTGATGTGAATATTCTTCATGGATAATTGATGATGATTATTCTGTAATATTGTTGTAACTTCATGAGAAATTGTTTGTTGATGCGATCTTTATGGTCAAATCAAATGTTGCCTTCGTGGAGAATGACATGTAAATATGTATCGAACCTAAAGTAGAGTACATTAATTTCAGGTCACGCACCAGAATGGCAAACAACAATAACGATTTAGCTGCTGCTATTCGCCTTTTGGCGGAGAAACTGACTCAAGAGAGAATTGAGCATCCCGATTCCACTGGGGACATGTTTGAGAGGCTAGCTAAAGTTAAACCACCATATTTTAAGGGGCAAGCTGACCCTACATTTTTAGAGAACTGGATTAGGGAATTTGAGAAAATCTTTAGGGCTGTGAACTGTCCTGAGAATATGAGAGTAGGTCAGGCTGTGCTGTACCTAAGGATGAGGTTGATTTGTGGTGGAGAGAAAATGGGGTTAGACTGAGTGATGTTGAGGGTTTCAATTGGGATTCTTTTGTTACTGCCTTGAGAGGGAAGTTTTACCCTGCCTTTATGAGGAAACAGAATGCCCAAGAGTTTATTAATCTGAGGATGGGGACTATGACCATTTCTGAGTACTATAGAAAATTCATAGCACTGTCGAGGTTTGCACCTGAGGTAGTAGCAACTGAGGAGTTAAAGGCTCAAAGGTTTGAGCAAGGTTTGACTGATGAAATCCAGCTGGGGTTAGGTGGTGAAACTTTTTCATCCTTAGATATTGTGTATGGGGGAGCCGCCCACATTTATGGTCTTCAGTCGAGGCGTGATAAGAAAAATGATGTAGTGGGTGAAAAAAGAAAGGATTTCAATGCTGGAGGAAACCAAGGGAACTTCAAGAAGAGTAGAAATGGGAATTTCTAAGGGAGGAATAATCAGGGCTACAATAATAGGGGTCAATCTGAGAGAGTATACCACTGTAAGAAGTGCAGTAATAACCATCCAGGTAAAGACTGCAAGGGAGAACTAGTGACATGTAACTATTGCCTAAAGAAGGGCCACAGGGAGTATGAGTGCTTTGCTAAGCAAAAGAAAGAGCAAAATGGCAATGAGAGTGGTAACCAAGTGAGGTTTGGATTTAACCAGTCGGGAAATCAAGGTTCGAAGCCTGTAGGGGCCCAGAACAACCAGGGGAGCTACAATAAGCCTGCTAGTGAGAGCAACAACCAGAACATGGCTCCGGGTAAACTGTTCGTGATGAGTCGCAATGAAGCTGAACGATTTGCCGACGTAGTGTCTGGTACTTTTTCTATTAACTCCGTGCTAGTTAAAGCATTTTTTGATTCGGGGGCGACTTATTCTTTTGTTTCGTTGTCTGTTATTAAAAGTTTGGGGTTAATAGATTATGAGGTGATTGATTTGCCTGTTAGTATACCAACTGGTGAGACCATAAGGTGTACCAAGTTGTTCAAAAATTTGCCTCTGAAGATAGGAGACTGTGTTTTTCCTTCTGATTTGATAGAGTTTAATCTAGGAGACCCATATGTAATTATGGGGATGGATTGGCGAAGTTTATACAAGGCCAAGATAGATTGTGAAGTTCAAAAAGTAGTTTTAAGAAACCCTTTGGGGAAGTTGACCACGTATAGACGTTTTGGGAAGTCCAAGAACTTTGGGGTTATTTCTGCAATGCAAGTGAAGAAATTGATGACGAAGGGGTGTGAGTTATTTTTCTGTAGTGTGCAAGATGTGAGTAAAGAAGCTGGGGTAAATATTGAGAATGTCCCAATTTTGAATGAGTTTATGGATGTGTTTTCGAGTAAGATTTCGGGTATGCCGCCTGCTAGAGCTGTTGAGTTCACCATATACTTAGTTCCTTCAGCTGCACCTATATCTAAAGCACCCTATAGAATGGTACCTCCGGAGATGAGTGAATTGAAGACGCAGTTGCAAGAGCTGTTCGATAAGGGTTATATTAGGCCTAGTGCATCACCTTGGGGAGCTCCTGTGTTGTTTGTTAAGAACAAAGATGGGAGTATGAGGTTGTGTATCGATTATAGGGAATTGAATAATGTAACCATCAAGAGCAAATATCCTTTGCCTGGGATCGATGACCTATTTGATCAATTGAATGGAGCGAGCGTGTTCTCGAAGATTGATTTGCGTTCGGGGTATCACCAGTTGAGGGTAGCTGATAAGGATATACCTAAGAATGCGTTTAGGACTCGTTATGGTCACTATGAGTTCACCATAATGCCTTTTGGGTTAACCAATGCACCTGCCATATTTATGGACTTGATGAATAGGATTTTCCATGAGTTCTTAGATAAGTTCGTGGTTGTATTCATTGATGATATTCTGATCTATTCGAAGAATGAAAAAGAGCATGATGAGCACTTGAGGATTATATTGGAGACGCTTAGGAAGAATCAATTGTATGCCAAGTTCTCTAAGTGTGAGTTTCGTTTGGAGAAAGTAGCATTTTTGGGTCACTATGTGTCTATGGAAGGAGTCTCTGTAGATCCTGCTAAGATTCAAGCCGTGAGTGAGTGGCCAACTCCAAAGAATGTGTCTGATATTCGAAGTTTCTTAGGTCTAGCTGGCTATTATAGAAGATTTGTGAGAGATTTCTCGAAGATAGCGAGGCCAATGACCAATTTGAAGAAAAAGGAGTCAAAATTCGAGTGGAGTGAGAAGTGTGAGGACACTTTTCAGATTTTAAAAGAACGTTTGACCTCCGCACCTGTTTTGACCCTGCCTGATGGGAATGAGGGATTTGAGGTGTATAGTGATGCTTCAAAGAATGGTTTGGTATGTGTATTACAACAGAATGGGAAGGTGATTGCATTTGTGTCACGTCAGTTGAAACCTTATGAGGCTAATTACCCTACCCATGATCTAGAGTTAGCTGCTATTGTGTTCGCCTTGAAGATTTGGAGACATTACCTGTATGGGGTAACTTGTAAGATCTTTACTGACCATAAATGTTTGAAGTATATTTTCACCCAGAAAGACCTCAATATGAGGCAGAGAAGATGGTTAGAGTTGATAAAGGATTATGATCTAGACATCCAATATCATGAGGGGAAAGCAAATGTAGTTGCCGATGCGTTGAGTAGGATGTCGAGTCATAGCATGAATGCCTTGGTAGTTCCTGAGGAATTGTGTCGAGACATGCAAAGACTTAGCCTAGAAATCTTAAATCTTGGGGAGATCGAGGCAAGATTGAGTGCTTTGTCATTGGGATTGTCAATTTTCGACGAGATCAAAGAGGGTCAAGTTGGGGATGAGCACCTAGAGAAGATTAAGGAAAAGATGGGCTAAGGAAAGGAAGTTGATTTTAAGATCCACGATGATGGTAGTCTGAGGTTTAAGGGGAGGTGGTGTGTACCACAAAAATGTGATGAGCTTAAGCGACGTCTTATGGATGAGGGCCATAATACACTATATTATGTGCACCCTTGGGGTGACAACCTGTATAAGGACCTTAAGCAGATCTATTGGTGGCCAAACATGAAGCGTGAGCTTGCCGAGTTGGTGTCTAAGTGTCTAACCTGTCAGAAAGTCAAGATAGATCATAAGCGACCCATGGGGAAAGTTCAATCCTTAGAGGTTCCGGGATGGAAGTGGGATTCCATTTCAATGGATTTTGTGACTGCTTTGCCTAGAACAAGGAATGACAATGATACTAGTTGGATTATTGTGGACCGTAAGACGAAGTCGGCCGTGTTCATTCCAATTAAAGAGACATGGAAGAAGAAGCAACTTGCGAAGACGTATGTTAAGCATGTAGTGAGTTTGCATGGGGTTCCAACCGATATTATTTCAGATCGTGGTTCGAGATTCCTCTCGAAATTTTGGCAAAAGGTCCAGTTATATCTTGGGACAACATTGAAAATGAGTACTGCCTTTCACCCTGCGACTGATGGTCAGACTAAGAGGACTAACCAAACTATGAAAGATATGTTGAGAGCCTGTGCTATTGATTTTCAGGGTAGTTGGGAAGACCAATTAGATTTGATTGAGTTTTCATACAACAATAGTTATCATGCGAGTATTAAGATGGCACCTTTTGAGGCATTATATGGAAGAAAGTGTAGAAGTCCCATTTGCTAGAATGATTTTATTGAGAACATAGTATTGGGGATAAAGTTCATTGAGGAGACTGTCAAGAATGTGAAGTTGATTCAGACTAGAATTCAAGCTGCTCAAGATAGGCAAAAGAGTTATGTCGACTTGAAACGAAGGGAAGATGAGTTCGAAGTAGGTGATAAAGTGTTTATGAAAGTATTACCAACTAAGGGTGTGATGAGTTTTGGGAAAAAGGGCAAATTAAGTGCCAAATATGTAGGTCCATATGAGATTCTACAAAGAATTGAGAAGGTAGCTTATAGGTTGGCTTTGCCAATGGAGTTCGAAAAGACGCACGATGTGTTTCACATTTCCCAACCCAAGCATTATATCCCTGATGAACGTCATGTCTTGGAGCCTGAGAGGATCCAGATTGATAGTAGCCTCACATATGTGGAAAGACCTGTGAAAATTCTGGATAAGAAGGTGCGTAGTACACGCAATAAGGATGTCAATATCGTGCAAGTAATTTGGTCAAACCACGAGTCCGAAGAGGCGACGTGGGAAGCTGAAGCTGAAATGAAGAAGAAATACCCAGATTTATTCTTTGAGGTGAGTTATGAGGGCGTAACTCGTTTTCTTTAAGGGGTGTAGAATGCGATAGAATTTCGCGCTTTTTACCTATTTTTATTGTATTTTTATGCATTTTTTGTGCTAATTTGGGCGATTTGCACATGTTTGGTGCAACATAAATAGATTATCCGCATAAGAAAAGGTGTTCATGAGTAACACAAGTGATTTTAAGTTGGCAAAAGAGTGCACATGAGTGGCACAAGTATTTCTCCAATGGGAGCTGTGTTGAAAAACTTTTGAAAATGTGTGAGTTTTCGCAAAACTTCTTTTAAGAGGGGTAGACTGTAATCCCCCGTATTTTTATGAATTTTATTTTAATATATAGTTATTTATATTTTAATATATTTTAGCATTTTAATGATTTATTTCTTCAAAGGTTGACTATTTGAAAGTCAAAAGAATTGTTTTAATAATTTATTCAAGTCAATATTTATTAAAGTCATGCTTTGAAAGCACTTGAAATGTTTTGAAATACCTATTTGGATTTGAAAAAGGAGTATAAATGGGCTTGAGGAACCCAAATACTAATTCTAGTGATGTTAGGAGTTCAATCACTATTCCTATTCATCATCAAACTCTATTTGAAGCACAACTAACTTTTTCCTAAGCCCATAAAGGGGAAACTATAAATACCCCATAAACCCGAAATTTTTCCCCACAACTTTATTTTCTCTCTCCTCCTTTTCTCCCATGATTTTTAGCCACCTATTTTCTTTTCTCTCTCTTCTTTTTCCTCCTTTCCTTTTTCCTTCGACGTGCACTTCCTCCTTCGTCGGCAGCTGGGTCCTAGCCGGCAACTCGCCGACCACCGTCGTCCGGTGCCGCACCGCCGTACTGCTTCTCGCCGGCGTCCCTAGCTTCGTTCTTCCTTTGCTTTCTTGCTTTGGTTTGTTTCTTTTCTTCCTCCTCAAGTTTTATTCAAAGATTGTATTTTTAGGTTTTGTTTTAATTAATTTATGTTTTAAAGTTATAAGTTATTGATTTATTATTGAATCTAAGTTATTGATTTATTATTGAATCTAAGTTATATAATTTATGTGTTGATGAAATAAAAATCAGATTTACATATTTGAGTTTAAAGTAGATTTTAATTATCAAAACATGAATTTTTAGGGTTTTGGAAGTTAGAAAAACCTAGTAGTTTATTATAAGTTATGAAAGTTATTGCCTTTATGATTCTAAGCATGTTTAAGTATGTTTAAAGAGAGTTTTAATAAATTACATGCTGCTGGAATTTTAAAATGCATGTTATTAAAGGGATTTTAATGATTTTAATGACTAGTATAGCAGTACTATGCTAGGAAGTATTAGTAATTGAAGTTTTAACGATGGAAACAACTTTTAAATATTTTTAAAGGGGGTTTAAAGTATTTTAAAGTTGCTGGAAATTATTTGAGTATTGATTATAAGTTTATATTGGTTATTTTAGGCGGAGAATTATCTCTAGGCGACTTTTAAGTTGGTTAAAGTGGCATTCCAGTTTGTCTGCACAAGTTACGTACATACCTAGGTGTTGATTGAGATAATATCATGATTTTAAGAAGGAAAATTATGTAGTATCATGTATAGGAACTATGTTGAGTTCATATATGATATTTATTATGTTGGATTTGACATGTTTTATGCTATTGTGCGAACATGTTGATTATGAGATTTATATTATGAGATTATATTGTGTGTGTATGGAAGATTGATGCAAGCATGTTGGTTGGAAACTTTAGTGTTATTAATTCACATGGGGGAATTAATATATTTATTAGTATTGGATCATGATTGATCATTATTCCCTTTTAGTATTTCATTGCTTTATAAGGATCGAGGGCCTTATTTGGTAAGTTGATATTTTCTACCTATGAAAGGTAATTTGGTTGTTGGCTAGGTTCAACAAATAAGAAAGTTTGGATTAAAGTTGAAACTAATCTTGGATTGTTAAGTTGTGTGATCACTTATCTAATCCTAAGATAAAAAGAGAATTGTGATTGTTTGATGTTTTATTATTTGTGTTGCTTGTGAGTCATAACAAGTAATAACTGGTAAATCATGTAAAATGAAACTGGATAGCAATAGTTTTAGACTGGTGCACGTCTGAAGTGTGGACAATTAGGAGTTGGAGTACATGGTGGTAGCCCATGGCTTTTTCTGGGTTTCGGGTTGATCACCGTTCCTATTTTATTAGAAGGTTCCTCGATATCGTAGGTCATTTTGGAATACGGAGTCGCGCCCGTACTTCGTCTTCCTAGGGGAAGGCTGTTTTAGATAAGACAACTCGGTCCATTGACTATTCCATTTAAAGTAATAAGAATGTTGTTTAGGTTTAGTTCAGTAAAAGTTATCTACAAGTTATTATGTTATTATTTATTCCTGCCTATTATTTATTAGTATCATGCTAGGATTGTTTACTTGTTTAGTATGTAGTACTCAGCTTTGCTGATTACGTGCTTTTGTTGTGTATGTTGATCATGGCTTTGCCTTATTGATCCTGTGATGACCCATTTTGGTGAGTAGTCTCTAGGGATCAATAGTGCATAGTCCATCTAACAGGTTTGAAGATGATGCATCATTGGGATCGGTATTTTGGAGAGCTTGTATAGTTTATTTACAGTACTTTGAGTTTACTTTTCGTAGTTGGTTTAATTTAAGGTTGACTTTGGTTGATTGGTTTTGGAGTTGACTTTATTGTTGACTAAGTTTTATTTATAAAGTTTATTATTATTGTTTTCCGCTGCAAAATTATGAATAAGCCGATACGTTTTCACACGGGCGATAATACATTGATAATTCTCTATGTTTTATATTAAAAAAGTATTTTAGAAAAGAAAGAATTGCCTGGGTGTTACATAAATGAACTTCGAGTGTTTTGCTTTAGATAGTAAAAAAATGAAAGCTTAGAACATTGTACCTTTTAGCAGCGCTAGAAAACACAGAGACACACTTGCCATACTTTTTCCCTCTAATTTTCCTAAGTTGTTGTTGATTAGTGAATGCACTTTCTGTATAGATGCATATAGTGGAATTTCAGGAAACAATTTCCTAACATCTATCATAGAATTGCAAACCTAAACAAACACATGAATCATTCAATATGATTAGATGTAAAACCTTTGTAGCGTGATTTCCTGTTGTATGCAAGTTTTAAAGATCCGAAAGCCCCAAGTGTTGCTCCTCTAATCAGTCCACGATCACCAATTGAACACCAACTTTTGCTAGAACGGAAGAGAATAATTTCTCTTGCTTTTGATGGTATATAGGCGCCGGTTTAGAGGGTAATAGTTTAGGGTTTCACTTGCTCTCTCTCTTGTGAAAAGAAACTGCTTAATGAATTGATCACCTAAATCCTAATATTATATCCTATATATAATAGAAGAGTCATAGGCTAGTTAGGAGAACTAATTCTCATCCTATTCCCCTTATGGGCCGGCCAACCCTAATCCTAAATGGATTTGGATTGCATTGTCCAACTTGTGCTACAATGTGTGACCTCATACGATTAATATATTTTAGTTATAGGCCCAATCAATATTGTCCTATTAATCATATTTATTCTCTAGCAAGAAAATATGATTACTAAAATAATTAACTTTATTATCTTCATAATGTAATTCCTATTTGTATTTAGTAATTGTCGGGATGTCTAAGGACATATTCCTTCAATCTCCCACTTGTCCGAAGACAAGAGTGCAATGTTAAATTCCTTAAGTAACTTAATGCCAAATTTGATAACACTATGTTATATCTCAAATTTTTGTTCCTTGATCGCTGAGTTCGAACTGGTCAAATAAGGATTAACTCCTTAATCATGTTCCGCATGGCCATGCAATTTTCCAATTCTCGCTCATCAAGAGGCCCATACACCATTCCTATTTAATAAGAGGACTTATCCATTCTTGTATGACCACAACTCTTACTCAATTCTTAGCCCAGCTGATCACTGCCTTTATAACCTCCTTTTACGGCGCGACGTATAACAGCGTCAAGGTTAAACTAATTATATTGTGTTTATTAAGACATACTCATGTCTTAGGAATCCACTAAATGTAGTAGTTTGATTCTACTTTAAGAATATAATTAGGTCATGTCTCAATGTATCAAATATACATCCATATAATGATCAATAAGACATCTATATGTCTCCATAGCCCATGGAACCGCGCTATCAATAGATTGTACACTAGTATTTTAAATAAATCACTTATGTCCAATTTAGCGATTTAGACTAGGGACTTTAAATAAATTGTGATTTCAGTTCACTTTATAGGGTTCCATTATCAAAACGTTTTCGATAATCCTATTTGAAAAACACAATTATTTGGACATTTTATTTAATACTAAATAAGAATGAATTTTTATTGATAAACATTCAAAGCATAATAAATGTCTTTACAATTGTAAAAATGAAGTAAACAACCTAAAGCCATTCTCCCATATGCTTAAGCTCCATAAACCTAGTATGACACATGCTTAGGTTGAGCAAGCAGTTTAGTCAGAGAATCTGCTACATTATCCTCATTATGAACCTTGCTAACTTTCACATCATGTTTGGATCTCTGGTGCGGCCTGGGTTCCTTGGATTGAGCAATAGCACCATTGTTGTCACAATACAACTCAATGTCATTATCAAAACTAGAAACCACACCAAGTTCACTAATGAACTTTTTGATCCAGACAGCTTCCTTTGCTGCATCAGCTGCTGCAATGTACTCAACCTCTATTGTAGAATCAGCGATGGTACTATGCTTTAAACTCTTCCAGCTCACAACTCCATTGAGACAAAATATGAAGCCAGATTGGGATCGGAAATCATCTTTGTCACTCTTGAAGCTTGCATCGGTGTATCCAGTAACAACCAATTTATCATCTCCACCATAAACCAAAAAATTATATGTAGTCCTTCGCAAGTACTTAAGGATGTTTTTTGCTGTAATCCAATGCGCATCTTCTGGATTTGACTGGTATCTGCTGCATATACTCAAAGCATATGCAACATCCGGTCGAGTGCATATCATGGTATACATAATGGATCTTACTGCGGAATTAAAGGGAACATTGCTCATACGCTTGACTTCATCAGAACTCGAAGGACACTGAGTCTTGCCAAGTGTTATGCCATGTTGCATGGGAATGAAACCTCTTTTGGAGTTTTCTAGCTTAAACCTTGCAAGAACCTTATTAATATAAGTCTCTTGACTAAGTCCAATCAGCCTTTTCGGTCTATCTCTATAGATCTTTATTCCTAATATGTACTATGCCTCTCCTAGGTCTTTCATAGAGAAACAATTTTTAAGCCATTCCTTGACTGACTCAAGCATGGTTTTCTCATTTCCTATGAGAAGTATGTCATCCACATATAAGACCAGAAAAGTAGTACTACTCCCACTTAACTTCTTGTATGCACAAGATTATTCTTCATTTATGAGAATGCCAAATTTCTTGACTGCCTCATCAAATCTGATGTTCCAACTCTTTGATGCTTGCTTTAGTCCATAAATGGACTTCTTAAGCTTGCATACCCTCCCTAGATTTTCTGGATCTTCAAAACCTTGAAGTTGTGTCATGTACACATCCTCTTTCAACAACCCATTCAAGAAAGTGGTTTTGACATCTATCTGCCATATTTCATAGTCATAAAAGGCAGCAATCGCAAGGATTATCCTAATGGACTTCAGCATGGCTACTGGTGAGAAGGTTTTGTCATAGTCAATACCATGAATTTGCTTGAAACCTTTCGCCACCAATTTTGCTTTGAAAACACTAATATTTCCATCCTTGTCTATTTTCAACTTGAAAATCATTTGCATCCAATGGGTTTTAGCCCATCAGGGAAATCAACCAAGTCCCATACTTGATTTTCAGACATGGAATCCATTTCAGATTTCATGGCCTCAAGCCATCTTTCGGAGTCTTGACTATCCAAAGCATCTCTGTAGCTAGTAGGTTCTTCTGATGCCATATGTATGTAGGGTTTGAATCATTTGCTTTATGTTTCTTGTTGTATATGTTATACACGTGGGTTTCTTAGTCTAGCACATATAAACCATTTGATAACTTAGCGGAGACATAGAACATATGGTTCAAATACGCAGAACAACAATTGTTCTTTATGGTAAATGAAAAACCTTCCGAATCCAAAACAGGATTCGAAATAATGTTCTTTGTGATAGCAGGATCTGTAGACACATAATCGTGTCATCCCCATTTAATGATCCGATGATGAAACATACCGCGGTCTTAATTGGTCCAACCCAGGGTAGAGCAGTCCGAAAAGCCAGCCTAAAACTATTTTTAAAGTGTAAAAGTCCAATTTCAAAGCCCAAGTAATTATTCCTGATAATTAATTGCATTTTGAGCCCATAAATAAAAGTTTTGAGCCCAATCCTTTGAAAAAGCCTTAATTATTCATGATGATTAATTGTTTTATTTTAATAAATAAATAATTTCAAAGATATTTTCATAATCGGATTTTAACCTGTAAAATCATATTTCCATACTTAAAAGACAAAAGAAAATTGTTAAAACGCATTTTACAAAAAAAAAAAGCAGTCAAAACGTGTCAAAAGCAAGGCGGTGCGCCAAGGGCACAGGCCAAGCTATGCTAGGCGCACCAATGTGCGTCTGACATACACATGGCCCTGTGAGTCACACAGAGTCGTGCGGTAGGTGCACTCCTATGTGTGATGTACAGGCTGACAATTCTATCTTTTTAAATCGTGTGCCACGTGTACGCAACTGATTGGGCGTGTTGCGTTAGGCGCACCAATCTGCGCCTGACACGTGTAATTGTGCGTTACACAGAGACGTGCGCCAGGCGCACTGTCTGTGTGATGCGCGGATTTCGGTTTCTTATAAATGGGCTTCGATTTTCCGAATTAAATAGCGGATTTTTAATATAATTGTCGTACGACTTTACAATTTACGAACACCTACGAAACCTCTCTACAAAACTCATACTTTCATACTTTTCAAACACAAAAACACATACATTCAGACATTCATATATTCCGGCTTCACGATTGCTCGTCCCGAAGGTTGTCAATCTCTCTGACCCAAGCCTAAGGATCATTGAATAAATTCATTATTTTGGTATTGAATTTACTAACTGTTTCTTTTATAATGTTGATCTTTAATATAAAAATCACTCTTTGTACATTCTAAACCTCTTTCCTTCTTTTTATTATTATATGCTTGCCTGATTGTCCTACTTGCCTTTTCATCACCCACATGTTATTATTGCTAATCAAAGACCAAAAGAACTGTTCTAACATTAATCAAATAATTTGAACAACCTGCTAGGTTCCCTGTAATTTAATTGCTTAATAACATATCACTCAATATAGTCTTTTATGTGTTTCCTGAACCAACCTAGACTAAATTATTTTTAGGGTGCATGAAAATATTATTTGGTTATTATATTACATAGAACTTGACATCAATAGATATTTTGTAGAGGCCATCAATGGGCGAATGTGGTTCATTATGACCGTATTCCTACCCTCACCCTCAAACTCAATTCAGGATTCATTGACCATTAATGGAGTCATGACGCTGAAATCTACATTGGATAAGTCTCACATTTGTCTCTACAGTTTCCCAAATATCCAATTATGTTTATGAGTCTTCCTTTAAAGACTTGTTGGCGACTTCAAAATATTTTTCAATAAAACCTTAACAATGGCGTAGTCAAATACGCGCTTACAATGTGTAGGCGAAATAAAAACACGCCTGCACATGGCAGAGAGAATTCTAGAGAGAGAAACACTCTAGCTTTTTTGAAACGGTTAGGTTATTATCTTAACTTTAAGTGTGCTTTTCTTAAATGTAAAATATCACTAATTTTTTTCTGAAAATCTACTTCATTTTTAACGTTGCGAATTTGCTGAATTCTTCTTGGAATTTTTTTTTTCTGAATTAGAAATATTGGTGAATCGGGAAGACCCATTTTGGTCTCGAATCCGTAGGATCCGCAGTATCTAGATCTGGGTCGTATTTTCAGACCCGTTAAATCCGGTGCGGATCTGGATCCAGCATTTGAAAATGAATTTGGATCTAGGTCCTTAAGGATTTCCTGGATGGCTCATGAAAAGAGAATGGATAAGTCTACTAATGAAAATGTAGAAGAAAAGCCTTTCAAGTTAAGGGGCACACGTTACATGAGTAACATTGTAAGGGGGGTTGTGGTTGTGGTCGTGGTAGAGGTTGCAGTCATGAAGAAGATGGAGGTCGTGGTATATTCGCAAGCAACGATAGTATATATGTAACATTGAATACTACTATTGACAAAGGTATGGCAACAAAGAAGACCGATGTTGGGATAAGGAAAGAGATGAGCTTGGTGAATAAACCAATTTTGCTCAAAATTTTGAAAGAAGAGAGCAAGCTCTTCTTAAACGTGAGTTCATGTGTAGCATTGTGGGGATCTTGCTATTTCAATGAAAATTGGAAGTCATTGATTGTGGAAGAGTCAAGAAATGCAGTCTTAGTCTATGGAAAAATGGAAGCTTGATGTCCAGTTTAGAGACATGTTTTGGAGCAAGGGAGGGTGTTGATTAATGCTCCCAAAATCACTCTAGTTCGTTCCTATTATAAGTTAATGGATTCGTTTTATTAAGGGGAATTTAAAATAAAACTACCTTTTATAACAAACATTTTTCAAAACACTACCTTCATTTTTTTCCATTAAACTACCTTATATAAGCAATTTCTTTCAGATCACTACAACTTAACCTTTAAATGGGGGTTTGACCACCCGTAATGGGGTCACCACCGGCACCACCTACTACGTTGACCCCATGGCTCGAGCACCACCGATGGCCCATCTGCAGCGCCTAGCCGCCCCTCCTTCCCCTGCCCTCTTAATGGAGCACCCCCTCCGGTTTGATTCTCTCTCCTTCCTTCTCATTCTCCTCCTCTTTTCTCGTTGTCCCGCTTGAGGCAAGACTTAGAGCCAAAGCAATTAAAGGATCAACGTTAACATTAAATGTCAAATGATAATATATTAAAAGAATTTTGTTATATAAGGTAATTTTTAAAATAAAATAAAGTTTAAAGATAGTTTTACTTGTTTTAAGCCAGTTAGGACTTTAGTTTCATTCTACCTTAGGTGTGTAGGATAAAGAAAAATTTAGTTTGCTGATTTCTTTTTCCTAGTTTTAGTTAGTTTAGGATTTCTTTTATGTACTTATATTTATGGTCGAATTAATTTATAGAAGATGTATATTATTTTTTTGTTAAAAGCTATATGTGAGTTTATCCTTGATTTTGCACGGATTTTCCAGAATTATTATTGGATTTAGAGGGTGAATCTAAATTCAAAACCCTTAACTTAAACGAATAAAGTTTAGATTGAGCTTAGGTGAGATATTTAGGGAGTGAACCTAATGCAATCATCTAAAACATATACTAATTCAAACCTTTAATTTCGTGAGTGAATCCATAGTATTAGAGTTAGAACCCTTAATTGACTTTACGTGAGTGAAGCTTATTTGAAACTAAGCTAGATTTTGTTCGCGGAATCATATCAACTTTCCACTTTATTCTTCAACAAAGACTACTCAAGTCGGAGTCAAATAGCAGATGCTAGAAGTGATAAGGGATTACTAGTACTCATCTTAGCTAAGCAAGAAAATGGCTTCATTTCCAATAGGTAAGGGACATACGCCTCATGCATAATCTACTAGAAGAATTAAAATATGCAAAGTAATGAAGTCACGGTGATCGACTTAGAGAAAACAACTAACACTCTTATTTTACATAGTACTCCTAGCAAAACTAGGAAACTACATAAATGAGTCCTAATAACTAACACTCTTATTTTACACATTATGTGTGTGATAGGAAAACACACACACATTATTATTCATCCATGAAAATATTTGTGAAAAAATTAGATAGAACAATTAATGTAAGTCAAAGCTTAGATGGCAGGGGAACTAGTTCCTCCTCTCCCCCATGATCGTCTTCCTCCATTGGAATTGGCTCCTCCTGTTCTCCTTGATCTTTTCCTTTCACTTTGAATTCATCCACTACAAGTGTACGCGGGATGGCCATTCTAGGGAGGTTCCTGGATTCACCTGGCACGATGACAATGTTATCCTGGCCTGGTGGCGGGTTGGCACTTGGAGGGAGGCTTTCAGGTTCACCAATAATATATTGTAATTCAAAGGTGTTGAGACCTGAGAAAAGGCCATCATGCATATCCTTAATATCAGGGGTGCTATCCATAAGGACGTCACGTTGTTTGTAAGAGAAAGGGACGTCCATGGAACCCTGTGCAACGACCAAGGTCACCCTCGTAATACTTCTTGCCGGTACTGGAGCATTGGTGGAACTAGTTATTCTTTCCTCGGTTCTATTCTTCTGGGACCATTTAACCTCACCTGCCGTGGCATATGCACAACAAGTATATATTTAATGTGTTATTACGTCAAATTTTTGAGATAAAAAAGGGTCTTGAACAAGGTTAAATATTTATTAGAAAAAATAACTTTCAGAAATTGACCATAATTTAAGTGGGTTGTCACCTCACTTTTATATTGATTACCTGAGTAAGCTGCATTTACAAATCAATTTTCCTTCAACTATCTTTGGGATAAATCGACCTTGACGGTAGAGTTGACGTACGCGTTTCCACGAATGTGACGAGCCGAACATGTCCTCCATCACCTCCGTGTAGGAGAATCCCACCTTTGTTACGGCCTCACTATGGCCATAGTTATACACAATTTGGGGCACGGACCTTATAGGAATCATATCATAGGTGCGAGCATCCTCTATATGATACATGTACCAATAATTTTTTAGCACTTTTATTTGGGAATTATACCTTTTTTTTAACTACTTTTTATATTTATTTTTTAAACAATAGTAAGAAAAATTCCTCTGGGCTGCCCTCGCGCAGACCCCTCCCCATCCAGAGGCCCATTACATGCCATACATCCTCGAACCCCCTCCCCTTAAAGCCCAAGCAAATGCTTGGGGTAGGAATTGAACCCAAGACTTTCTTAGGGAAGATGGAAAAACTCACCACTAACCAACCCCAATTTCTTTTAACTACTTTTTACAGGGGACTGAGAATTCAAAATGGGTATGAAATATAGATAAGGCCCAACCAACCAACCGTTCATCTCTTTCTTTTCTACCCTCTTTATTACTCAATTTCTTTTTAGTGCAAAGCGACAAAATACTGTGATTTAGATAGGATTTTATCTCAAATCTTGAGTATACTATCTTATTTAATTAATAGAAACAATTGTATTGAAAAAGAAATGTATAAATATAATAATCATAGTAAATATATATATATATATATATATATATATATATATATATAAAGAAAAAGCTCGTAATATGATAATTTGTAGGTTTTCATTGTTCAAAGATTTGCTTAAAATTTGATCTTTTATTGTAACTAGCTGATCAACAGATTTTGAAATAAATTATTTACTCATATATAATCCAAATAGATACCAATCATTGTATTTCAAAATCAATACTAACAACATTGCTTAGATAAGAGGAATTAAGATATCATTATATACTCCCATTGTGCTCTAAAAAAAATTCCATTTTTTTTTTGCACAGGTCTCCAATGTACATCTTTGATAGTTATTACTTCATCCGTTTCTTTTTAAATACAATAATTGGACTTTTTTACTATTTACACTTATCACTTTGACTACGATTTGTAATTTGTACATAAAGAAAAACATAGTCAAGTGGAATCTTATTAGATTCATCTCGGCACCCGCTTTCATAATATGTAATTTTTATAATTTTTACCTATATATAATTATAGATATTTATGGTTAAAGTAATATCTCGTTGTACGTGAAAGTGACTTTGTTGCATTTAAAAAGAACCGAGGAAGTATATTTAGTTATATAAAAATGATGCTAGGGATGCATGTTAATTTGGAGGCGGAGAGGGTAATATAGATACCTGATGTTAGAGATTTCTCGATCCCGGACTGCCTCCTCCACCGTCAGCACGGCATTAGATGGGACGTTCAAGGCGGAAGCTCTAATACGACCAGCGTTTCCCCCACTAGTCCATCTCTGACAGTACCTGTTGTTAGTCGTGTTCAAGAGAGCTATAGTGGTGCCTTGGCTACTACTACTCTGCCTCACCGGGCGGAAAATGGAGTTGAGGAGGTTCTGATGACCGGTTTCGCCGGCGTCGCACCTGAGCCAGTCATTGTTTATCCTTTGCCAGTACAAATTAAATCTGGGGGACAGCAGGCGGACATCACCAGTATTAGGTACAAGCGTTGAAATGTGGTGCACTCTCCAATCCAGTGGATCGTTGGCAACGAACTCGAGCCATCTACCTTTCCGTGCTCTTAAGTAGTTCCCATTGTCCCCTTTGAACAGTACGTGTTTTGGCAAGATGACAAGGCTTGTCATGTCCCTAAATCTGAACCTATATGCTCCAGGGGAATTCGCTGTTGCGTCACTCATGCAAGCCACAACCCATGTACGTATTATTTCTCACAACATATCATAAATATATATATAAATATATAGAGAGAGGGTATAATATAAGTTCATGTGAAGGGTTTTTGGTGTGAGAAGCTAAGTGAGGAAAGATATACTTCCTCCGTTTCATTTTAATTTACTCACTTCACTTTGAGGGAGAACTAAGAAATATGTACAAAAGTATGAGAGGGAAACTGAAAAGGTGGAGAGAGAAACTAAAAAGTGAGAGAAAGAAAGTAAAAAGTGGTTAAAATATTAAAAAGTGGATGACATGGGTGGAAAAAGAGGAGAAAGTAGATGTGACATGTTACCTAAAATAGAAAAAGCAACAGTGTGTAGATTAAAAAGAAACAGACCAAAAAGAAAAGTGTGTAGATTAAAATGAAACGGAGGGAGTAACTAGGAGACACTACTTTGAGACAAAATAATGTCACCATTTATATTAAATAGGTCACTTATAGTGAAATGACTCCTTATCACAAAAAAGTTTTATGTAAAGGGTCACTATTAGCTTCAAAAGATTTCACTACAAGTGACTTCTTTTATGACCTATCCTGATTTCATGGGTCCCACTCTTGTTTCTTGGTAATCCCTGAGTCCCACTAAATTTGTAACATTTTCATTTTTGGAGTAAAAAAGTTTGTAAACTTGACTGCGAATTCTCATTAATACATTATTATTGCAATATGGTCATATAAGATCTTGTTAGATTCATTGTAGGATATACTATTCAAATATCTATTTTATATTTTTATGTGATTTTTTTCAAAACACAACTAAAGATTAAGCAATTAAACACATTATTTCTGGACCATGTACGCAAAAGTAGATGTTGCAATTTTAGTGGGACGGATGGAGTATGTTGTAAACAAATCAACTAGGGAGTATTACAAAAAAAAATTTTAAAAAATGTAAAGTGAAAGAATATTACCGAAGGTTACTCCGAGGAAACCACCTACATAAACTATCACAGGCCGCTCAACATTACTGACCTGGTGGAAGAAGGTCACATGGTCACCAGAGATGACAAACCTGAACAAAGTGCACGACCGTTTGGCACGGTCTTCCTCGGGCTCATCAGCAGTGGCGTAATAATAAACTCCGGATGGGTTGAGCCGCAGGTACTTGTTATTGTAGCAAGTACGGATGTGGACCATACCCCGAACCCTTGAACTCACCACTTCAAACTTGGTGAAGTTGTTCTCACTAATTATCGTATTAGATGTAGCTCGCACGGCCGCGTGATTTTGCCCTATTTCTGTTTCATATTGGAAGTAGGATGAGTTAAACATAAATGTTATAAACCTCGGTAATATTGCCATTTTTCTTCAAACTTGGAATTGTTTTTCTTGTGTTTTTTTTCCTCAGTTTTTTTTGTATTGGCACTTTCTATTGGAGTGGGCTTATAATCCTGATCTATTTATAGAGTGAAGTGATAAGATTCGCCATACATGTGGACTGTGGTTGCTCTTGAGTCTTGATATTATTTGGCTGAGATACAATTATTGGTGTAGAGACGTTGTAGGGGAAGGGAAGACTCAATTACTTTCTCTCGTTTTTATTAGTTTATCCACTTTCATTATTTGTTGTCTCTTATTAATTTACCCAATTTTTTTCGGTTTTCAAAATGGTCTCACCAATCTTTACTTTCTCACTCTACTTTTTTTTAGAGTACAACATTAACTTCAATACAATATGTGAATATGTTAATACTTTCACTTTCTTTCAATGACTCACATACATATTTCCCCTAAAATTCTATGCCCGAAGATGTGGATAAACTAATAAAAATCAGAGGAAGTAGTTTCGAGGCCATGTGCAATTGGGATGAAATTGGGCCTTTAGTTCATAATGCAAAATGTAACATTTAGACGAAAAATAAGTTTTGTATTCACTTTAAAAGTGAATATTGTTGAATTATATATAAGAAATAAACAGCAATAATAAAATAACTTCTATAAGGTATCCAAGGCATTACACACAAATAGAAAGCCAACTTTATTAACTGAAAATCCGGATCAAATTTGTTTTTTTACCAAGTCCATAATAAAAAAAGTAAATCTAATGTTCCATAATCTAGCTGTGCAAGACTCTTTGGACTAATTACTAATCCGAGATGTGAACCCTGGCCCAAACATCAAAGTAATTGCTAAATAAAAGTAGCGTGCCGACAATAACACTACACGAGGAAGTCTGAAGTCTTTTTTTTTTTGAAAGGAGTAGTGGTTGTGAACTTTATTTGTACTGTAGGCACGTTTATATTATTAGTGTAGGTCTATTCTCGGCCGTGGTCCCCTAAATGGCTAAAAGACAACAATTATTAGTGTCCTATTGTCGGCCGAGGTCCCTGCAAGGCTACAATTATTAGTGTTAGTGTAGCTGTACACGTTTAAATAAAGGGATCGTCGCCTCAAAATTAGTTAAAATTACACCGCGTCCACTTTTGACAGACTATTTACTCCTTCTCTTTTTTCCACCACCTGCCATCCCTGCCACCACCTACACCAACAGCCCCCACCCGTCACCTCTACCTCCCACCTCCAGCAGCCACCTCCTCCACCACCCGATTATCGAATTTTTTTTTATACTTGGGCGATGGGGAGGAATGTCTGGCCAAGACGTTCCTCCCATGGCTCGAACGTCTGGCCTGGACATTCGGGCCAGACGTTCCTCCCATGGCCCGAACGTCGTTCAAGCCATGGGAGGAATGTTCTGGCCAGACGTTCCTCCTCATGCCCAATTAAAAAAGAAATTCGATTTCTGCCGCCGATTTTTGGACTCTGATGGGGGTGGGGCGATGGTGGGGATTGTAGGGGGTGGAGGGCTGCTCCTGGGGCTTGCGGGAGAGTGGGGTTGCTGGTGGGGGGTGGGGGGGGGGGTGGGGGGTTGCTTGGTGGGGGTGGGGGAGGTTGGGGGCTGCTGGTGGCTGATGGGTGGCTGTGGCAATGGGGATGGTGGTGGCAAGAGGTGGATAGTGGTGGAGTGAGGTGGTTGGTGGGTGTGGTGGTTCGAGAAAAAAGAAAGAAAATGTTATAAATGTACTCCCTCCGTCCCAGAATACTCTTGACACTTAATAGGGCACGTAGTTTTAGATGATAAGTTGTTGTTTAGTTATCAATTATTATTTTATTGAAAAAGTAGATGTGATAGGAGTTAGTAGGTAGTAAAAGTAGCATTATTTTATTTGGTGGAGAGAGAGTGTGGGCCAATGATAAGATTTGGTAGGTAGTAGGAGTGGTGTTAATTTATTTGGAGGAGAGAGAGTGTGGGCCAATGGTTAAAAGGTAGAAGGATTAAAATAATAGTAGGTCATATCCAAAAATAAAAGTGTAACGAGTATTCTGGGACAAATGAAAAAAGAAAGTTTAAAGATTATTCTGGGACAGAGGGAGTAATTTCAACTTTTTTTGGGTGATTTTAAGTAAATTTGGGGCTTTTTTAAGTTCAGTTTAAATAACTTAGCAAGTTAAAAGTATATAGCAGTAGGCGTCAATGCCACCCTGTATATACCTCCTTTTATCAATAATATTTATTTAATCTCTATTATATAAGCCAAGGAGGGAGCTATGGTGTCCCTATGAAAAGACGTATATACCTTTAATTTAAAACAAAAAAAGAACTATTCAAAATTTCTCATTTATTTCCTGATTTACAATTATGCATAATAAGGAAAGTTGTAAAAAGAGAATAAACTAACATAAAAAAGTTTAAGATGGCCATTAAAGGATTACTTACGATGAGAAAACTAACATAACGAAAAAAATTCCAACAATTGTCAACCCAAAAATACAATTTCTTTTACCTAAATATTCAATAACAATTAACAATTACAAAGAACATAAACTAAAAATTCATAAAAAAGGAAGAGAAAAAAAGAGTATAACTCATCTTTTTATTTTTCAATTTCATAATTGTCGTAGTCAAGATGTTATTCAAGTGAAACAGTTAAACATGATGAGAAAAAGTAAGCATAGACCAACATCTCTTATCTTCATTTTCAATCCTATGTTTTGTAAAAATAAATTGTAAGTATGAAGTACATGTTTATTTTTTGCATTAAGGGCCTGTTCTCTTCGGCATAAAACAACTGAACTGAACTGAACTGAACTGAATTGAATTGAACTGAATTAAATTATAACTAATTAATAGTCATGATTATCATTTAGGAACTGAACTGAAATGAACTGAAAATAAAACTGGGGAGAACAGGCCCTAATATTAATATTTTTTACGATTCCAAATATTAGTATTAATGCTAATATGATGTCGCACGCATCGCGTGCATAAGAGGCTAGTTAATAATAAGCTGAGAGTTTTGTTATTCGCCATCTTGAAATTTTTTAGAATGGTCCTAAATACGTATTATTATATATAGTTATATATACTACCTCCGTTCTTTTTCTATTGCAACAATAGAGTTTTCACGCTTGCCGATGCACAACTTTAACTATTAATATCTTTAAATACTTTTTAGTAAAAATTATACAAATTTGATATTTTGAAAGTATAAATCGAGACGAATCTAATAAGATCCCACATTACTACATTTTTCCTTACGTAAAAATAACAAGAAATAGTAAAAGGGTGGTGAGTGAATAGTACAAAAATCTCATTGTTGTAATAGAAAAAGAACGGAGGAAGTACTTTGCTTTCCATTCTGTCGTTCTACGCTTCTTTACAACCAATCCATCCAATTCTCATTCCCCTTTTCCTTCATCCAGCCACCACCATTAGCAGCGCCACCACCACAACCACCACTATTAGCAGCGCCACCACCACCATTAGCACAACATGCAACTACCAAAACACCAGGCGTTTGTTTCAGACGCCTAGCCCTAGTCTAAAACTAACACCTACACCTATTGTCAGGTGTTTGTTTCAAACGCTTCCACCTAGGGTTAGGTCTCTGAAATAGACGCCTAACTACATATTTAGAAAAAGCATGCCCTTTTGGCCGCAATTTTGGGGAGCAAGGATTTATTAGAGGAAAATTTGGGCGGAAGTGGTGGTGGTGCAAGGAAAGGAAGAACGAGGGGGTAGAAAGGAAGTGAAGGAAAGAGGAGTTGGAGTGGTTTGGCCGGAAAATTTGTGGTAGAGGACAGGGCCGGTTCTTGCCCTATGCGGGGTGGTCGACCGCATAAGGCCCCCAAATAAAAGAGGCGCCTATATTTTTATTTAGTTATTAAATCTCAAATGTAGAAAGAAGAGAAACATTTACGGTCCGTTTGGTTAGTTGTCATAAATAGTGGTAATGGTAATGAAATTTAGTGTAAATTTGTAAAGAAGTTCTCATATCAATGATTATGGGAATGAAACTTTATCACAAAACATGGGTTTCCCTTTATAAATTTTCATTACCACCCAATACCATATTTCCAAGTGGTAATGGATAGTAATGAGATTTTAGGAAGAAAATGGATATCTTGGGGTGGAGTAGCATTACCATAGGTAATGTCATTGGATTTCTAATAGAAATTTACACTACAATACATTACCATTCCCACCATTTATGACATCTTACCAAACGGGCCGTTACAGTATTGGTTAAAGCATTGGGTCATATAACGTGTAGTGCACAGCTCGAATCCTGGTGGCATTATTTTTAGGATGCACTTCTTTTTTTCTTCAATTGACAATCTACAAGACAAAACCCTTCAATTATTTGTCTCCTCAAGTCCCCTCAGATAAGTTTGAGAGATGGCTTTCTTACTTTTCACAAACCAAAGTTTTCAATAGCTTTTCATTTTTTCAGAAAAAACTAAAATTAAAACTAAAATTTCAACCTTTAAAATTATTAGAATTGCAAATCTTCTACTTGTGGGCTAATTTATAGTCGAAAATTGGCAAAAGCACCATCAAATATTGCATGGTAATTTGTAATTTTTTTCCTGTTTTATTTTGCTTACAAAATTTTTGTTGATTAATCTGATTGATGAATGATTGAAATGAAATTGTTTATATATAGTTGTATATATTAGATTCTTGGTGCCATCTTAGCTTTTCTCCCTTATCAGTACTTATCTATTTTTGCTATTCATTGAAATTTCGTTCTTTTCTATCAACATTTCTTTAATAATTTTTTAAAGTTGGTAAAAATAGTGTTCTTTTAGAAAAATGAATTAAGGGCCCAATTTTGAGAATTTGTATAGGGCCCTCATCACCGTAGCCCCACCCCTAGTAGAGGAGTTGGACTGGTTCTTGGTTGGAAAATTTGAAATGGTTGTGGTCGTGGCTCTTATGGGGCTGGAGTCGGAGCGTTTAGAGAAGGTGGTGATGGGGTGGTATAAGAAAATGGAAAAGAGGCAGAATGTGGGTGGATTTAAAGGAAAAATTGACGTGAACTTTCACCTGTATTCCCAAAATAATCCCAACTTTTGAATTATTTTAGAATAATCCTAACTTTTGAAGGGGCCTTATCAAAATAAGCCAAACTATCACTTTTCTCCTTCTACACTTAATCCATTTGAGTCTATAATAAATAGAAAATTAATAGTTCGGATTATTGTGAAAAGGTATCCCCTAAAGTTGGGATTATTCTAAAATAATCCAAAGTTGGAATTATTTTGAAAAGACCGATGAAAGTTGGGATTACTCATGTTAATTGTTCCGCATTTTTATTAGTATTTAGGGATACTAGGAAAATACAAGGCAATATTTA
The DNA here is from genome assembly GCA_947646795.1 of Beta lomatogona. Lineage (NCBI taxonomy): Eukaryota > Viridiplantae > Streptophyta > Magnoliopsida > Caryophyllales > Amaranthaceae > Beta > Beta lomatogona. The sequence goes on along the minus strand of CANSNZ010001102.1, from coordinate 93,258 downwards.
GTTATTCAGTAAGCTAATCCTTATTGCCAACTTGAGGAGTGTTGATAAATCACACACGGTGAGTCAATAGTATGGCAATGATTGTAATTTTTGTGAAAAGTGTTGTTTAAAAATTGATAGTGTCTATGTTTTGAAAAGTCTCATCTGTGTTTTTGAAATCCTGTTCCTGTCTATGCATATTTCAAGTAATTTTTGTACTTTTCACCATCCTGGTCTAACTTGGCCATAAACTGTAATGCAAAACCCTTCCACCTCGAGTTCGAGCACTCTTTGGCCTACACAATGCACCCATCCCCATTTTATATTAATTTTTTCAGTTTTTTTTTAGTTAATTATTAGGATATTCAAAACATTCGAAAACTGATAAATAAACTCATAACACAAATGAATCTATAATAAAATTAAATTGAAAAATTAATTAACTCATGACACAAATTAATCAATTAGGAAAATTAAATCAAAAAAAATTTGATGAGACAAAACTTCACTAGTACAAAATAAAGATATAATATTCCCCAGTATCAATTATAATACAACAACAATCAATGACAAATCTTGGCCAACTTTTTCAGGGGAGTCGAGTAGACAAACTAAAAGTTTAGCTATCAATATATTAGATGATGAACACATATACTAATAGAATTAAATCAACTTTATCAAAGTTAAGACATACTATCATCAATATCTACAAAATTGCAAATACTGTAATTATTCCAAATTTCCCCTTTAATTTTGAATTAGTCTTGTACTTTATTTGTTTGACCATTAGTAAATTAACCCTCAAGAAATTGAAAGAGTAGTTTGTTAATAGATAGGTAGATTTTCAAGAAACTGAAGCAATAGTTCATTTGTAATCAAATCAATTACAAAATTATTTTCTTAACTCACAACAAGAATAACAAGAACAACAACAACAAAAGAACGTAACATTTGTATTAGTGCACCAATATCTTTTTTAAAAATATTACTACCTCTTTTTCTTTTTAATCTACACAGTTTGACTTTCACGCTTGCTGGCACAGAACTTTAATTATTAATATATTTAATTAAGAACAAGTAAAAATAATAAAAAATTGATATCTAAAAAATATATTTTGAGACCAATCTAACAAGATATTACATGACTATATTATCTTCAAATATAAATCACAAACGATGGCCAAAACGAATAGTGCCAATGTACAAAAGCATGTGGCTTAGAAAGAGACAGAGGAAGCATATTTTAGGGTTGCTATGAAGGTATTTTGATAAAAAAATTACAATTGGACATTCCTAAGTGGTCTTTAATGAATGCTAGCTTGGCTAGACTAAAGGGTTTAGAGTTTGGACTTCAATTCGTCCTATATGGGTCTGGAATTAGATTTGACTACGGCTTACATAGAGATGCAAAGTAGACCTAAGATTGGAATTGGGCCATTATGGACTTAGTCCTATATTGGTTTGAAGTGAGACTTGTAGATGCACATGCGTTTGACATAAGAATTAGACTAGGTTTGGACTTAGATTGAAATGGACATGTATTATAGACTAGGCTTGACATAGACTAGGGTTCACATAAAGATGCAAATGAGCCTAGATTTTGACATGAACTAGACTTACATGGGCCTAAGACGGACTCTAATGCTAGCGGACCTAATATGAATGCATGAACACAAATGGACCTAATATGAATGCAAATAGACTAGGATTTAGATGATTGGACTGGATTGGATTGAGCATAGGTATTTCAAAATTCGTTTTTGAAAGGGACCCTTTTATTGTCTTTTAATGGAAAAGATAACGGATTACTTAAGGGGAGATTAATTTTTTAAAGGATTTTTTGAAAGTGTGGTAGGATAATGATAAGTAAATATTTTTGAAAAAGATAGAATAAGGGAGGGTATATGATTGACTTGAAAAAGATATGTTTTTTTGAAAGGGATTGAATATAATAGGATAGATATGATAGGGAAAATTTGTTGGATATAATGGCTAAGATGCGATGAGGTAGATATGTCTGACGACTCTAACACTATCATGATCACATAGATGTAATTTTTAGGATAGGCTCAACTTTAGATGATATGTATGAAAAGATCATTTATTATCTTTGAATTAGGTGACTTTTGTTTGAAAAGGATGACCTAAAAGTGATCATGAGCGGTGATGCAAATATGGATTGAAAACCGGTAAATAAACCGATGAAAACGAATGGGACGAAGCTGGGAAGCTTGCACCACATGCATTGAAGTTACGTATAAGTTACTTGCTCGAGACGCAAGCTTCTTGCGCTTGGCGCACTGGTTTGGCGATGCGGTCTTTTGTTTCGACGATGTATTGGTCTTTTTCCGATCATTTCTAGCCTAATTCGAGGGGAAATTCGAGGGAATAGCATGTTGAACATAGCAAACAAGCAATCAATAATGTTATATAGGCAAGAATAGTATGCAGTTCCAACCTAGAGCCAAAATCTATGTTTAGTACTATGGTCAGACTTTGGTTAGGGATTAAAAGGGTCCATGACTAAGAGATTGATCCCATTCGTATCTTTACTTAAAAAGGTGACCACGTGTAAGACGCACTCAAATTCTCAAGTTAGGAATAAGAGAGCAATGCCATGGTTGGGTAGGTATTCTTATGACTAAGATCCAACACTATCGCTCAGGAAGCTTTTTGGAGGGACAAAGCGCAAACCCCTCGGGGGTGGCCCCATGCATAGAACATGTGCTAGTGAGGCAGGGACGATTGTCCTTATAATGTCCTAGATAAATAGCCATGCATATGCAAAACTATAATCTTATTGAAAAGCATAAAATAAGTATGAATCGTATTTTTTCAAGTTTCACACACTCATCTATAAAATTGAATTTTTAAAATCCTCCTCAGTAAAGTTGCCAAATTATGGGAATGGTTTTATTGCCTATGCGGGATAAACGTGTATTTGGCTACCTCATTGTAAAGGTTTGATTTTTTTTACTTTAACCAACTTATAAAATCAAGTTTTTCAAAATAACCACCTTATATGTTCATTCTTTTAAATAACCACCTTATATGACCTAAATCCTTCTAAATACGTACCATTTAACATATTCCATCAAGGAAATCATCCTCAAAAAGGGTTTAAGAATGACTCCATCACCTCCACCTTTATTCATTAGAATGTATGTAAGGTTTTAACCCTTCTTTAACACCTATTTCTTGGATGAAATCTGTCAATTGGTATGTATTTAAATGAGATTTAGGTCATATAAGGTGGTTATTTAAAAAAATGCACTTATAAGGTGGTTATCTTGAAAATTGTGATTTCGAAAGGGGGTAAAAATCAAAAAATCCTAAAGGTTTTGTATTGAAAATGCTTTTGAATTGAAGAAGTCGCTAACAAGTATTTCAAGAAAGACTCATAAACCTAACTAGATATTGAGAAATCTTAGGGACAACTTAGAAACTTATCCAATGTTGACTTCCCCCTCGTGACTCTATAGATGGTCAATGAACCATAGATTGAGTTCGGCGGTGAGGGTACGAGTAAGATCACGAATCAAATTCGCCCATTGCTAGCCACTACTTAATATCGATTCATGTCATGTTTTGTACAATTAAATAACCATATTAAATGCAATCTATAATTAATCTATGGCGGTTCATTAAACACAAGCAAAAGACTAATATTTGGTGACATGTTATTAGAGCAATCAAATTATTGCATCCCTAGGAAATTATCCAATTATATGAGTTTAATGTTAGAAGAACTCTTTAGGTCTTTGATTATCAATAATAAGCATGTGCGGTGGTGAAAGCATTAAATCATACAATTATGTATATGAATATATTAGTGTAATGTAATAGGAATATAAAAAGAATAGAGATTTGGGAAGATTGTACACTATAGTGTTAATTCTTTGAAGATCTACATCATGACAAGCAGATTGTTAGTAAAACAAGAATCAAATTGGAATTGACCCTCAAGAATTATACCTTTGTCGCCTAGGTCTTAGGCAACGATCTTTAGGATGAGCAATCTTGAAGCTTGAATTATGAATTCAAAGTATGAATGTAATTTGAATATGTAGTTGTGAAGTATTGAGTCATAGGAATCCGTATGAATAGAGTATTAAAGTGTATGAAGGCGTAATAAAATTGTTCAAAGACAAGAAGCTATTTATAGGCAAAGGAAGCCGAAAACGAAGTGAAGAGATAGAATAAAACAGTGCGTTAGGCGCACGGAGCGTGCATCCAACGCACTTGCTTTGCGTTTTTGAAAATTCGTTGCGGCATCTAGGTTGCGCGCGCAATATGTTGCGTCAGATGTAACTCGGATCTAGGCGGTATTTCATTGTTTTAATATTCTTCTTTATTCTTGATGAAATCTTATCCTTTGAAATATGAAATCAGCTATATTTGGGAATAAAATCTGATTTTCGAAATATCCTTTAAAAATTAATTATCGAGAATAATTAATATTAAAAATACAATTAATTATCATGAATAGGGTGTTAATGAGCCGAGCCCAGATCGAACCTGGCCTGGCTCGGCTCAGCTCGGCCCAAGAATGGGAAGGACTGAGCTAGGCTCGAACTCGAAAAAAAAAATTATGCTCGGCTCTAGAAGGTTTGCCCCCTATTCTGCTCGAAAAAGCTCAAGAACGTTTTCTATGCATTTCAAAGGACCTGCTTTGTGCAATGCTATCTGATTTCCATCTTTATTATATAAACGAAACGCATACTTTGAACTTTAAAACAAAAAATTTGTCAACAAATTTAACAAAGTTTACAATAACTTTAACAAAGTTTTACACAAATGTCTCATTTGATATTTAAACACACAAACAACAACTTTATAATCTTCTTCCTCTGACTTTCATTTCTAAGTCCAAGCCATTCTCCATGGTTCTTTTTCTCGCATAACTCCTAGAAAATACGTTTAAGACATTCATTATAACAATATTTATAAAGATATTAGTTTAATAAATCATACTTATTCATTTATGTAATAGAAAGTATAAGATTAGAGAAGAGTGAGAAAATAACCTCATGAAAGAACACAATTTATGGAATGGGAATCATGATTTCTTTTGGTTCATCTTCATCAACAAACTACAAGTATAAAATTATATTTAGCTATAAAAACTATATCCATAAACATAAAACAACAAATATAATTTTAGCCTTACTTTATTCTTTCTCTTGACTCCACAAGTTGACCTACACCAATCTCCCGTGCAAATCAATATTTACACTATTTCCAGAAGCAATGAAGATCAATAAGGATCAATAATTTGACTCCTAGCACTAAAGGTAGCCCATGAAGCAATAGTGTTAATAGGTATAGCTAAGACATCAGCATCTAATCTAGATAAAACACAAAATTTGCTAGCTCTCTCGCTTTCCACCAATTAAAGGCATCAAACTTATGTCCTTCATCAGTTGTGATACATTCCTCCAGATATACATCAAGTTTCGATTTTCTAGGCTCCACTCTTCCCAACTTCTAACAACTTGTAAAACCCTTGACATTCTTGGAAAGCTACACCCTTGAACTATATGTTGAGCTCCATTCCCATTATCTCCAAGTTCCTCATCAAAGCCTTATACTCATCATACAGCTCATATAAAGTATCTCTAACCTTATTAATGTTCTCCTTAACAAGATTTGAAGGAAACATATGAGGAAATGTTATTTCAACAACCTTCATTTTCAAACGAGGGTCTAGCACCCTACCAATAACCACGAGTAAATTACATTCACCCCAATACTTACCAAATCTTTTTTTTCATGTTTTTACCATATCTTTGACAAAAGGATGAGGAAAGCTATAATTTATGTCCAACATTTCTTTAATGTAATAAACTTCACTAAGGAAAAAATTGGAAGTGGGGGTATTCTGAGCCTGAGATAATATTAATGGTATCATAGAACACTTTTAAGATCTCAAGAAGTTTTTCAATTTTATGCCAATTATCAGCACTAGGACAATAAACATAATAGTTGGCCTCCAAAGCAAGTCTAGAAAATACCTCCTTAAACTTGATCGCACATGATAACATATCATAAGTGGAACTCCACCTAGTCTTGCATTCAAGAACCAACCTCCACTCTTCATGATTGAATTGTTGGACAATTTTAGCAAATTTTCTCAATCTTGCTTCACTTCCATTGAGATAATCTACGGTATCATGAATGTTCTTGACATTGGTTTTGACTTCCTTGAGACCATGTTGCACCATAATGTTCAAACAACAACGTATACATGAAACAATGCTCCACCACACAACAACCTCTTTGTAAGGGAGAAAGTATCCTTTAAAATTTGTATGCATGAATCTCTTGCGGTGGCATGGTCAATTGAAACACTAATAACCTCTAAAGAAAATTTTAATGTTATCATAAGTAAAGATCAACTAGTATGTAAGAATAAACATATCATTCAAAATAATTTTACAAACACTTACATTATTCTCAATTTCCCACTCCTTTAAACATTTGAAAATGCAATTTGCTATGTCTTTGTCTTTCCGAGGAGGAGGTATATGGATGATGTATCATATTTTCATATAGTTTTTAGGTACATTTAGATTGCATTTTAGGAGCATTTAGGTGCATTTTAGTTCATACTGCATATAATTACTTAAATCACGAAATATTACGCCTTTTGTGTGTTTTTGGTGTTCTTTGATGAATTTCATGTATCGAGAACATAATTGGAGTATGAATGGACAAGCTTGAGTATTACGAACAATTGGAAGGAACCTACATCGATAAGGATCATATCTTTGAGTGCGAATTGGAGCCAAAGCAAAGTTGGAATTTGATAAAAGAATTGTGAAAATTGAGTCATGGTTACTATTTTACCCATACCTTTTGACTCGATACTGATAAGTGGACAATTCTAGAGGCAATGGAAAGTAAGCTTGAACAGCTTTCCAACGATAGGTTTCACGGCCCAAGGCAAGTTATATTATAGAATATATGGGCTTCGCAAGTTGGCCCTATTTTAATTTGCTGATCTTCCTACGCGAGCGCGGACTAAGCTACTTCGGCTCATTTAATGATTTAGTTGACTTTCCTTATCTTGTAAATTAATTTCCTACTAGTATTAGGAGATACTATTTTATATTAAGGATTTTATAATTAGGTTAGAGGACTCTTTTTTTTTTCATTATTGAAGTTAGACTTCTTATTTTCTTTGTTGGAAAGTGACACAATAGTGGAAGCTTTTGTTTCACTTCCTTGAGAAGAATCATTCAAGACTTCATCTTTCAATCATATATTCATGTATTCTCCTCTATTTTATAATTTTGATTATTAGTTATTGTTTAGTCTACTTGTCGGACAAGCGACTTCAATCCTTCAAGATGTTTTTTTTTATGGAGACTTGGGCAACGACTCCTGAATTCTGCACTACAAACCTGTGCTCTGTTCCCGAACCTGCAAAAAAGGAACCAACCCCGGAGGTTTGAGTGGTGGTTCTCCCTCCGAAGCTTAAGTCAGTTATCAGGTATGGAAAAGAGAATAGAGATAGAGAGAGAAAGTGAGAGAGAATATTTTAGCAGAGTAATGGCACACTGTTCAATGACCCTTCCTTGACCTGATTTCGAGGAGACTATTTATAGTGTTTGGAATATGATAGCTACCATTTGATGTCACCCTAGAACGGGAGCACCTGATTGGCTAGGCAATCAAATTACGACACGTGGCAGATAATGATTGGGAGCTGAATATCAGCCAATCATATGCAACCGTTTTTTGAGAGTTGGGCTCTAATTATTCTTTTAGGCCAAAAGTGGACTTTTATCTTTTAAGGACGAAAACCCCTTAGAAAGTTGCCTTACTTTCCTCCCTTTTCTGGGACACGTGGACGCTCCTGATTGGTCCACGTGTCTCAATGCTAACCCTATATTTTTAGGTTACAACATTTGCCCCTAAGAGGGGGATTTTACCGTTTTGCCAAAGAAGGTTAATGCCCTTTTACCAGAGGAAGTTTCCTCATTTTGAAAAGCAAAGACGCGCCAATTTTTCAGGAGAGCCACTTGTCCGGTCGTTTTTAACCGGTTGAGGAGGTTTTTCACCCCCATATAAATATGTTCTTTTGTCCTTTTGGAAATCATTTCACACCTTGAGTAATTATTCTAGAGAAAGAGGCTCTACAAGATCTCTTATACTTTCTAGAGAGAGTGTGTGATCGTACAGCCTTGTTTACTTCACCGAACGTCCAAGCGCTCGCCAGGTATCTCCCTTTTTCTTCCTCGTACTCCTTATTCGTTATTTTTTCTTATAAAAAATGAATTCTTCCTCTTCGTCAAATAATCCCGACCGTTCAAGAGTTTGCCTTGACGTTAGAATCAATAATTTTTCTCCTTCGGCACATTCTAGGGTTGGGCCTATTCTGGCCGGCCATGTATATTGTTTTTATGGATTTGGCCGACAAAGTTTGACGACCCAGTCTTTACCTATGCTGGGTAATCTGGCGTGCGTCAAGCAAACCGCCCCTCTAAGACGAGGTGTCATACTCCCGGCCTCCAATTCTGAAATGAAGGTGTCTACTAGATGGGTTCCCGAAGAAATGAGGGAAAGAGAAACACAAAGTGCTCGGCCAGCGGCATAGCGTTCTTCCTTTGGAAACGTCAAGGAAGAAACTTTCGAACAAATAAACCCAAAGGCTAGCCCATCTAGAAGAGATATAGATATGGGCGAGGGTAATTGTGATAATAGCGAGGGCAAGTCTAGCTCCTCCGAAGAGTCGGACGAGCCTTCTACCACCTCGTCCGAAATTAGGAGACGCCTAGGTCCCCTGTATGACCCGGGCTTTATTTTGGTCAACCTTAAGTGGTTAAAAAATTGGCCCTGAACTTAGCCACTTGTCCTCGGCTATACCCATGCCGGGCTATTCATTTGAAGTTCCGGACGAGGAGGTCACTATTTTGAGCGCTCCCTGGGGTCGCTTTGCCGTTTATAAGCTGGCTTTGGACGCCGGGTTGAGATGTCCCCTTCACGAATTTATTGACCAAGTGCTAAGGCATTACAACATCGGCCATAACCAGCTGGTGCCAAATGCTTGACACATATTCTTCCTTTCATAGCAGTCTACGAATTACGCGACCTAAATCCTTCTTTACAAGCCTTCACTCAGATGCACTATGTATCACAAGCTCCCAAAACAATGGAGGGGGCTTGGTTTAGCGTCTGCAATTGTTTCGGGTTTATCAGTGCTTGGGATAAACCCTCAAAGATGCACGACTAGAAGGCCAACTTTAATAAGTGCATATTCTAACATCATTTAGTTGCATATTAGGGTGCATTTTCATGTAGTATTAGAGCATTTACATTGCATTTATGCATATTTAGGTCCTTTTTTATAAGCTACAGTGCTTTCACGGGTTGTTTGGTCTTTTGATGTAATCTCAGGTACTTTGGACTCGTTTTAAGGACATGATTATTAAGGCACTTGTATGACCTTCAAAACCATATATCATGTGCCGAAAACGGATTGGAATTGATGAAGATACAAAGGACTTGTGTACTTGTGCGAAATATGACACCTATGCACCATTTTATTATAACTATTGACACAAAAATGATAATGAGGTGATTCCAACTGGGTTGGAAACTAGACTTTAAGAGCTTTTCAACGATATATTACATGCACCAAACAAAGCTCTAGATCAAAAGTTATAGCTGTTCGAAGTTGAGTTAGAGAATCTGACGATTACAAGACAACACGATCGTGTCACTTATGACACGTCCGTGTCTCTCTGATTATCGTAGGATAATTATGTAGTAGCAGGTCAACACGTCCGTGTCATTATTGACACGTCCGTGTTGGTCTGCTCCGTAGCGCGTTCTATTTTGTCGGTTTTGTTATTTTAGGAAGTTATAAATACCTTTTATTCGTTTAATGACGGGAACGGGAGATTTATTGTATACACTTTTTAGGGTTTCTAGAGAGAAGTTAGAGAGAGAAACTTGTAGATCTTCATTGTTTTCCAAGACTCTACCTTTATTCCATTAATTCAAGTATTTATTTTCTTCTTCTCCTCTCCTTATTTATTATCATGTTTACTTATTTATTATTGAATTGTTTTATTATTGCAATTATGGGTGAGTAGTTCCATAATCTAGGGTTAAGTGTAACCCTAATAATTTTTAATGCATGAATCCCCCCTAGTCCCAATTTAATGTGATTAATTATCCTTGCTTGATTGAATTGTATTTATTTTCATTATCATACTAGGGATAGGTGGTAATGAATTGAGTCCTTATGTCTTGTTTTCAATGGGAATTGAATTTAGATGGATTGGATGATTCAATCAAGGTTATGAATATCTCTATGGGAATAAGTAGATAGGATTACTAGGAATTTATATTGTGATGCCTTGCTTAATGTCTCTTTTCTTGCATGATTCCATGGGTATAGGTTTGAATGATTGATTAGAGTAGCTATTGGTAATCGAGAGAGGCCTATAGTATTTTAAAGGTGCATTACTCATGTTGGACAATTGATTACGTTTATTTGGGATGTGAACTATTCATGTATTGCTCGTGCTAGTAGGGATGCTTAATCCTAAATGCTTTTATTAATTAAGTTCATCTTGTGTGTTATTGTTATTTGTTATAGTTTAGTGTTAGTATTAGTCTAGCATCCATTTTCACCATTATTGTTTTCACGTGTTTAGTTAGATTGATTCAAGATAGCTAGTGTTTGATATCGTTTGTCTCTGTGGATTCGACCTTGACTTGCCCTGCTACATAGTTAGGAGGATTAGTTAGGAATTACTTTTGTTAGGTGCGCGACATGCCAATCAGACTTCATCTTCATCCGAGCTCCTAGTGAAGACATTGCCGGGTATTATCGCTATCGTAGCCGGGCAGTGACAAACACTGGACGAGGAGCATCTATCTTGGATCTTGAAGATAGATTTGACGACGAAGTGGTAGAATACTTCAGGATAGCTGAGTATTGCAAACCAAACTGTCCAACCATTAAGGGGCCATCTAACTGGATTCCCTTTAAGGAAATGTTTTATGACGACAACTTCTTGGTCGCCGCTGGCTTGCGGTTGGCCAAAGATAAAGGTATAACATCAAAACTCTAAGTAATATGTACCGTCCAATGCATACGTTTTACTAACCAATTTGACTTTTCTTTGCGGAAGCAGCCAGAGCACTTCTAAGGAAATCTTGGACGGGAGACATAAGTATGTCCAAGTTCAGTGAAAATCTTTGGAAGGAATATTCCAGATCAGGGTCCGAGAAGAGGGCTGATACTTTGGTAAGTTCAAATACATATTTTTTTTTTGCTAAAGTGTTTGGACGAGGGTCTGTCCTAGAAGGAAGGCGGCTGGTCTTGGTCATCCTTCTAGGTATATCAGACGTCTATATTTGTTTAGATGAAGATCCTTCGTAGAAGGAGAGCGTCTGAATTTGGACGTTCTTCTAGATCTTCGTCTGTAATGTTTTTTGGACGAGGGTTCATCATAAAAGGAAGGTGGTTGTACTTGGCCAATTTCCTTCAGCGAATGGTCTTCGTCCAACATCTGAGGTTGTATTGAACTTCTTTCTGGACGAAGGCCTTCTTTATTGAGCGATCATCATCCAAGGCCTTGTAATGTTTTTTGGACGAGGGTCCATCGTTGAAGGAATGCGACTGTACTTAGCCGGCTTCCTTCAATGAATGTTCTTCTTCTTGAAGATAATGGCTAATTTGGCGGGCTTCCTTTAGCAATTAGAGTGCGTCTAAATTTCTAATTTTAGCATCGTTGTCTTTGGACGAGCTTTTTTCTGACTTGTAAATTTTTCTTTTTGCAGAAGAATGCCCCAACATCTAAGACTTTGGCTAGGAAATCAGTCGCGTCTAAGAAGAGGCCATCAGGAGCCATGGATCCTCCCTCGCCTAAAAAATCCAAAGGCTGCACAGCCAAAAAGAAGAGTGAACGGACGAACTCGTCACTTCACAAGGCTACCCGCGTCAGTCAGAGGACGGGGGATGAGTCTCGCCCACCTCCAGTGGGTAATCCCTGAAGATGGATGACTCATCCACCGTTGTTCCCCTTTTCGGAGAGGAAGGACACATCTCCACCCTCTTCTCTGTGAATCAGCCGGACGCGGCTGTTCAGACGGAGACTCGGCCTGAAATGGCTGGTGTTACGGAGATTCAGCCGGACGCGGCTGACAAGGAAGGATCGGCCTTCAGCGGGTTGGTCGCTTAGTTGGTGGCTCAGATGCCACCATCATACAGATCAGCGTCCTTATCTTCGAGTGAGTCATACTACTTAAATGTAGTTCGGACGCTGCGAGTTGGTGGACGTCCGATGGGTTTGTCCAACAAACTTGCAATTATTCTTCCCGTCAAGAGAACTGACCCCTCCAAATTTTCAGATAAGGACATGGGCCCCTCTGTAGTGCCATCCATTCTTGCTGCTGACTTAGGCGATGAGTCCTCTCTGCCATTTGCCAAAATGTCTAAGGCAGAGAAAGACAGGCTCAAGCAGGAGCTTTTCAAATGCTACCCCGAGTCCTACATCAAGGGCCTGAGGGGTGCATCGTCTGGGCATGCTGGCTACATGTCTCATCTTACTGCTGAGGTAAGTCTCTAAACTGATTTCATTTCGGTACTTGTAATATTCTCATTTTTTTTCACTCGTCCACTGACTTGTGTTTGCTTCTTCGTCATTACAGCTTTTTGCTCGAGCATGATTACTGAAGAGTGGGCGAGAGAGCTGAAAAAAGAAAACAAACATCTCGTCCACCAAGCTACAATGGCCGGGGATAAGGCCATCCACGATTGTGAGAAGATGAGGACTCTCCATCGTCAATCCCAGGAGCCTGGGAGATTCCCTGGCAACCATGGAGTCCAGCAACCAAGAGTACCTCAGTGAGATTAATGAGTTGCTGAAGGAAAAAGCTGAATGGCAGCTGGCCATGGATACCACCTCCAGTGAGCTCAAGGAGGAAAGGAATACTGCAATCTTGGCTGCTGCCAAGCTCAGAAAAGAGAACCTCACACTAAATGAGGATAATGCTTGTCTGAAGGTAGAGGCAGACCAATCCTTCGGTGATGCAAAGGAGGCCATAATCGACGTGCTCGAAACCTCCAAGGGCTGAGCCTTGAAGGCCTTCGAAATGCTGGCCGAGCCTGAGGACGTCGACCGCTTTGAGCACCTTATGATCTTTCAGCAAGACGTGCACATGGCTCAAATTGATGGTCGGATTCCTCCTTCCTTCGTCGATTCTGACGAAGAAGAAAAAAATGAAGAAGGATGTCCTGAGGACGGTCAACAAATCCCCGAGGTTCCTCCAGTCGGCCAAGATACCCCTCCTGTTGAATAAAATACCTAGCTTAGGTTAGTGTTTGTTTGTTGTATCTTGGTTGTTTGCCATCTCTGTAGCTTGGTCTTCTTTTGCTTACATTAGTTTGTAAACTTTGCTTTTTATCAATGGAAAACTTTAAGTTTCAGCGAGAGATTTAGATGCTGATTTTGGGCCGTTCATTTGGGCCATAACTAATCCGGTTGGGACAAACCACATCAAATGAAAACTGATCCGATTTTCCTCCCAACCGGATCAGCTAATTGACTCAAAATTTAGCGCCCATAATTTGGTGGATCGGTTTTGAGAGAACTGGATCAGTTTTGTTGTGACATAAAAGGTTTTTTCCACTAGTGGCTGACGACTAAAAGAGAGTCTGATTTAGCCTCAATCTCTAATGCCCCAACCGCTTTGCACATCTTGATCCCAGCCAGCAGAGCCTCATACTCGGCTTCATTGTTGGACGCCTAGAACTGGAATCTTAATGCATATTCAAACATATCTCCTTATGGAGACTGACAAATGATTCCTGCCCCACATCCATTGGCAGTTGACGATCCATCTACCATGAGCGCCCAGTGCTTCCTGCCTTCAGCCGGATCAGCTATTGGATCTATAGTTGGTCGAGTGAGCTCAACTATAAAATCTGCTAAGGCCTGACCTTTGATTGCCTTCCTTGGCTCAAAAGTTATATCAAACAAGTTCAACTCGACAACCCACTTTAGCATTCATCTACCAGCCTCCATTTTCTGCAAAACTTATTTCAATGGTTGGTCAGTATAGACTAGTATACTATGGGCTAAGAAATAAGGCCTCAATTTGCGGCTGGCCATGACCAAAGCCAACCATACTTCTCGACTGAGGTGTATCTACATTCTGCGTCTTTGAGCACATGACTCACAAAGTATATTGGTATTTGTAGTGTCTCTCTCTCGGCCAGTAGGACAACACTTACCGCCTGAGGAGACACAGCTAAGTACACAAATAATTTCTCCCCATCGACTGGACTGACCAACCTAGGTAACTGACACTTATCTCCCACCTTGGCTTTTTTCTTGATTGTAGCAAAAAAGTGATTATTGTAGCAAAAAAGTGGCTCTCCTTCAGCTATCCACTCAAACTTGGCTTTCTTCTTGATTGTAGCAAAAAAGTGATGACACTTATCTCCCGACTAAGAAAGAAACGGCCAAGAGAAGCCATGCAGCCAGTCAGACGCTGCACTTCCTTAATCTTAGCCGGTGATTTCATATCTAATATGGCTTGAATTTTTTCAGAATTTGCTTCTATTCCCCGTTGATCTACAATAAACCCTAAGAACTTACCGGCCAAAACTCCAAAAACACACTTTTTGGGATTTAGCTATAGCTTGTACTTCCTAAGAGTCTCAAAGGTCTCTCGTAGATCACCAACATGGTCTTTTTCTTGCTGACTCTTTACTATCATATGATCATATATGTAAGCCTCCGTATTCCTTCCTAATTGTGGCTGGAAGACTGTTTTGATCAATCTTTGGAATGTGGCCGGTGCATTCCTGAGGCTAAAAGGCATCATCAGCCAGCCATACAATCCCTTCTCTGTTATGAAGGACGTCTTGTCCTGGTCATCTGGCCACATGGGAATTTGATGGAACCCGGAGTAGGCATCCATGAAGCTTAACAAAGCATGGCTAGCCGTGGAATCAACTAGTCGATCCAACTTAGACAAAGGGAAACTTTCCTTGGGACAGGCCTTGTTGAGATCAGTGTAGTCTACACACATTCTTTATGTGCCATTTGGCTTTGGCACCATGACCACGTTGGCTATCCATTCTGGATAATAAGTTTCTCTTATAAACCGGGCTTCTAACAATCTCTGTACTTCTTTGTCTGCCGCCTGATTTCTGGCCGGCCCCAGATGTCTTTTCTTCTGACGAACTGGTTTCATATTTGGGTCAACATTCAATCGGTGGACGGCTATCTCTGGATCAATTCCAGACATCTCTTCAACACTATAGGCAAACATATCTTGAAATTCTTTGAGTAAATCTATCAAAATGCCCCTCAACTCATGGGTAAGAGAAGATTAAATCTTCAGGGTTCTTTCTAGACGAGCATCGTCTAAAGATATGTCCTCTGGGGCCTCAATAGGCTCTGGACGCTCAAGTGCCAAACCCGTGATGCCCATCACCTCTTCAGACGAGGGAGGTTCTTCTTTGACGGGCACATACTTTCTTTTCTTGTTGGGAAGGATTTCGGACGTTCTCCTTGTGGGAGCAACCTGTGTTTGAGGACTCTCAATGGTCATTCTCAATGAGGTTGTCTGGTATTTCACAATTTCGGTCGTTTTCCCTTCGCCAGCAACCTTCGTCTGGTCTTGCTTCTCTACTTTCCAAGACGATGGCTTCAAAGTAGAAGATAACACTCTCTGGCCGCCTGTTGATCTCCATACAGGGTTCCAATTTATCCTCCGTCACATTCAAACTTCATGAGCATAAGGTGAGTAACTATCATTGCTTTAACATGATTCAGAGTTGGTCGTCCAAGAATGACATTGTAAGCTGTCAAGTCTCTGACGACCATAAACTTGATGAACATAGTTCGGGAGTCATCCTTCTCTCCTACTCGGACTGGCAAAGTAACCGTCCCCATAGGATGGAAAATTCCTCCCCGAAACCCAATGATAGGGTGGAGGACGGGGACTAAGTTCTTCTCATCAAACTTCAACCTGTACCAATCTGCACTGATGATGTTCGTCGAACTACGAGTGTCTATCAAAACCCTTCTTACTCTTAGATTTGCTATCTTCATCTCCACAACTAATGGGTCATCATGAGGAGTATTCAGCTTCCCCCGGTCTTGATCACTGACCACCACCTTTGGGAAGGGCTCAGCCTTTGCCTCATCAGTTAGCAATATTTGGCCGAGTTCCCGAAGATAGTTTTTGTGCCCCCGACTGGTTGGTCCTCCAACGGCAAACCCACCAGAGATGACTAAGACCACATCTTCATCAGTGCTTTCACTTCCTTTCTTGTTTTGACGATCATCCTTCTTTTGAAACTTTCTTCCCCCTTGGGGCAAGTACAAATTCATCTTCTCTCGACGAGCTAAATCCTCCAAGGCCCTCTTGAGGTGCTTACATTCATTTGTCTCATGACCACAGTCCTTGTGGAAATGACAATACTTGCTCTTGACACTGTTTCTGTAAGGAGTCTTCATCTCAGCTGGAGCCTTAAGCTCATATTGATCCTTTATCTCCATAATAATGGAGTATTGATCTTTGCTAAATTCTATAGGATCAGCTAAAGATTCAGATTCTTTTCTCTTTCCTCGCCTGGATGAAGTAGTTGTTGAGGTTATTGCCCAAGTCTCAGCCTTGTTAGGGTTATTCTTTTTTTGCCTGAACCACCTCTTTAGGCTTCTTGGACTCAGGGTGCTTAGCCTCAGCAAAAACTTCAGTGGCATGTATGAATGCTTCAGCCTCCTTCAGACCTTCTGTAAGAGTGGTGATTTTCTTCTTAACAAGATCAAACTTAAAACTTCCTAGTCGTAGTCCTCTAATGAAGGCGCCAAAGGACACACCAACATTAATATCTTTAATCTACAAAGCATATAGATTAAATCTCTTAACAAAACTTTGAAGGGGTTCTTTTGGTCCTTGGATGACCTTGCCTAAATGCATACTTGTCTTTTGTTCTTGCTGATTGGCTACAAAGTGACTGGTGAATAGATAATTGAGTTCAGTGAAAGTGTTGACTAAATTAAGGGGGAGATTGTTAAACCACTTATGGGCTACTCCCTCCAGAGTAGTCGGGAAATTCTTGCACCAAGTAACAGCATTTACTGCTTGGACGTACATCTGATGCTTATAAGCGGAGAGATGATCATCTAGATCAATTGTTCCATCAAACGACTCTATGGTAGGGAGTTTAACCTTTGGGAAGGGGAGCGCCTCCATGATCCTGGCCGAGGGGCTGGCCAGTTGATCCAAAGGGCTCCCAGCTGTCCCTCAATGGGTATGAACTGCGTACGATACTCCTTCAACACCGGATTAGATGAGGTGTTTGCTGGGGCTGCACGCCGATAAACCATCGGCTGCAACATTGTCTTCTCTTGCCTTGAACGAAGAAGAGAAGGACCCAAACTTCTTCCTTTTGTCCTTGAAGGTATCCTCATAGGGGGATCTCTCAAGTACGGTGTAGACCATGAGGCTGACCGTTGTAACGCATCAGCTTTCTTTGCCTCCAAGTATTCCCTGGCATTTGTTTCCATCCTATGTCCATTTGGACGAACATTATCTTAAGTCCTGACCACCAGGTTCCAGTCCATCTTCCTTCGATGTTCACTATCCTCTGGATGTTTTCCTCTGGTTGTCCTTCTAGAGGCTTCTTGACGAGCAGGTCAACTAGGACCTGCACGATTCTCTTGAGAGCGTTCTCGTAGAGGAGCTGGATTGTTGACAGCAGGTTCTGGGTTTACTTAGAAAAACAGCATATTGTTCTTGATCTGTTCCTGGACAACTACTGCCATCTTGGTCTGGAAGTCATTCAAAACATTTTCCAGATGAGCAGTAGTCACCGGACGTTCAAGATTTTCCTGGATGACAGGTACTTGACTCTGACTAGGAACATGGACAATGGACGGAGGTCTGTCCCTCCCTCTAGGTAGTCGCTCATCATCTAGTATATCTTCAACTCGGATTTGAAAACTGCAATTTCTAGCCACATTGGACGAGTGACAATCAGTCATCGTTGCGTCTCCCCACAGATGACGCCAAATGTTTAGTCTACTTATCGAACAAGCGACTTCAATCCTTCAAGATGTTCTTTTATGGAGACTTGTGCAACGACTCTTGAATTCTGCACTCTGAACCTGGCTCCGTTCCCGAAACTGTAGAAAAATGAACCAACCCGAGAAGTTTGGGTGGTGGTTCCCCCTCCGAAACTTAAGTCAGTTATTAGGTATGGAAAAGAAAGTAGGGATAGAGAGAGAAAGTAAGAGAGAATATTTTAGCAGAGTAATTGCACACTGTTCAATGAGCCTTCCTTTACCAGATTTTGAGGAGACTATTTATAGTGTTTGGAATCTGAAAGCTGCCATTTGATGTCACCCTAGAATGGGAGCACCTGGTTGGCTAGGCAATCAAATGGCGACACGTGGCAGGCAATGATTGGGAGCTGAATATCAGTCAATCATATGCAGTCGTTTTTTGGGAGTTGGGCTCTGATTATTCTTTTCAGACCAAAAGTGGGCTTTTATCTTTTAAGGAGGAAAACCCCTTAGAAAGTTGCCCAACTTTCCTCCCTTTTCGGGACACGTGGACCATCCTGATTGGTCCACGTGTCTCAATGCTAACTCTTTATTTTTAGGTTACAACAGTTATATTTTCTTTTATATTTTATTTAGTTTATTCAATTAATATATGTGAGTAGTTTTCAAATTTAGGGCTAACCAAAACGCTAGCCATGATTAGTATGTGATGTATTCCTTTAAATTCCCACATAAGTTATTTATTTGTTCTTTCTTAATTGATTGTGTAATTTCTAACACTAGATTATGGATAATTAGTATTGCAATCATTCCATTGTCTTGATCACAACGGGAATTGGTTTTTAACGGATTTGAGTATTTCAATTAAGAATATGAAGTTCTCCATGGGAGTAGGTATAATGGATTGTTAGGAAGTTAGAGTGATGTGTTTAATGTCTTTAATATGCATGATTCCATGGGAGTAGGCTTGATCATATGAAGCCATAGATACTCGGGAGATGTTTATGGTATTTTATGGGGTGTACTTTTCCTTGTGAACATTTAATTGGTTAGTTAGGGGTAGAACTTATCGTTGTATTAATTCACGCTAGTGGGGATACTTAATTCTAGATTCTTCTATTTATGTTTTGATTAGTATAGTTTATTCGACCGTTTTAGCCTTACCATTGTTTAAGGGCTAATCGTATAACAACTTTCTCTCTGTGGGATCAACTCTGACTCACCCTATTAAATAATTAGGAGGATTAGTTAGGTTATTTATTTTTGTTAGGTGCACGACACGCATATCAAATTTTGGCACCGTTGCTGGGAATATAGTTTGTTTTATTTAGTATTTATTGTTGGTGAGACTAGAGTGTATATAATTTGTTTTCCTTTCTCTTGTGAATAGTTTTTTCTTTCCTTTTTTCTTATCATGGAGTCATATTATTAATATGATGGGGCTAATTCTTTTCATAGGCACCATAGTCATAATGCTTCTTGTTCTCATGTTTTCAGTTTTGATGCATCACATCAAAATTCTTCCAATTTTTGCATGAGTTCTCGTGAATTACCTTATATGTTCCATGAATCCCATATACATTCTAGTAATTCTAGAGAAATTTTTCCTTTTCCTCAATATGAAAATCTTTTGGAAATACTATTATAGATTTAGCAATTTTATTTGTTCTAACCATGGAATTGAAATTTAGGATATGTGCCGATTGATTTATGAGGGTTCAAATTAAATGAAGAAACTAGGGAGGTGTTTGAGTCTATGTCTAATGGACAATTTCTATCTCAATTACTTGATTATTGTTAGGATCTAATTGAGTGGTTGGCTGAGAAAAATTATGAATGGGATATGTCTTTATCTTCTAAACCAACCCTTTTATCCCAGATGAATATTACAACGCCTTCTTATTCTTCGAATTGTCACTCTACTTCTCATGCTATTTCTTTGTGTGATGTGACACCCCTAAATGGTTTCAACCCTCTCCCAAATATATTTGTGATTATTCTACTAAAAATTCTCATATCCAAACTTATATTTATGACGATGATGATGATGATGATGAGGGAAAGATAATAATGTGAGCTATTGGGATGATGATGTGATTGAAAAAAGGACAAATGTGATAAATGTTTTGAGGGAGGTAGAAACATTGGTTGAAATTCTCTCCTTAAAGAAACATAATGTTGAGAGTAAGATGATTCATGAGTCTTTGTCGATCCCATCTATTGTTTTTTAGTCTCATGTTCCTTTCTCTCGAAAACTTGATCTTATTCCCTCTTTCCCTATATTATATCCTCCATCGTTCCATATTTCTCCCCCTTTGAATGACTTTTGCAATCGTGTAACTAATGTATATTTAGATTCTATTCCTCCTTTTGGGCCATGTAAATATGCGAACGGTTTTTCTTTTTCTTTCTCATGTAAAATATAACTTTTCTTTTGATTTTCCTTTTTCTAGGTTTCATAGATTTTTAGAACTAGTTTATTGCATTTTTCCTTTTTACTCTTATATAGATATCTTTTGAGATGTTTGCAGGAACATATGACAAGCTTCTTAGAGCATTAAATTGTTTCGCATTGGTGTATTAAACTTAAATTGTTATGCAAAACCTTAAATTTACGATTCTCGGGAAGCAACCTGAGTTTTGACTTATTTTCTACGTTTTTTTTCTTTACTTTCTATTTTAATTTTTATCTCTATTTTCATTTTTTTGTGGCTTTTTGTGTGTTTTTGTTGGCTCTTGTGATTATAGGTGGAAAATGGAATTGCAAAGAGATTTAAAAAAAAGGGATTAGGAAGCAGTAGTACTGTAGCAGTGCACAACAGACATCATAGCTAGACCGTGGGATTCATCACCACACCATGGCCGGCCCGTGATCTTGAACTGAACAAACATCAAGTAGTTCTACAAAGGTCCCCTGCCAATGAACACCACGGCCAGGCCGTGGACTTCGCCTCCACGCCACACCTGGCCCGTGGGATATTGCGTCATGCCTGCACCTTCCAACCACACACCACCCCCATCTGTCCACCGCACCAGTGCAAGACCACCATTAACCAACCGCTCCCCAGAAGACAGCCGACAGCCGCCGCACCATCTGAAGATTCTCGCCGGTGATTCCACCGCCCCAATAGCAACTCTTCCTTTTTGGTCTTTCGTCTTCTTCACCGGCACCCACTGCACCACCACCATCCAGCCCATTCCCCGTCCTATTCTCTTCTTCTCCCTCTTCTCGCACATCATCACTCGGACCCCTGACGTCTTCTTCTCAGCTTCTATTTCTCGTTTCTTTTCTATTCTTTTCTTTTGATTTTTATAATTTTTTTCCTTCCAATTTACACCTAATAATCATTTTTTCTTTTTTCTTTCATTAATGGTTGTTACCGGATTCCTTCCAATCGGCTACAAATTGATTCAACTTAGTTTTCAAGAAGCATTGGGATATAAATTTTGAGCTTATTCAACTCTATTGCCCATTAAATTGGGTAGTAAGCCTCTTTATTCTATTTCGTTGATGTTCTTCATATTCCTTTCGATTTATATATGAATTGTCGTTTGAGATGCCATACTTGTTGATTTCTTGTGACTACTTTGATTTGGTAGTTCGATCATTGAGATTGATGTGTAGTTTCAGTGGTGAATTGTGGCTCTAGTGGGGCATATTTGTTGATTATTGGGTTTTACCTGTGCTCCTTCTCCAATCTATTTCATGCAGTGAGGACATTGCAATTTCTAGCTTGGGGGAGCGATATTCTATCCTTTATTGCTTTCTAGTGTAGATTTATTACTTTTGTAGGATGTTGCACGGTTTGTACCAGTCACTAGGAAGGGGAGTTTATGTGTAACCAAAAAAATTGTACTGCTTTCTTAGCTGCATTAACATATTAGATTTCATCTCATGTTAGTTGCATCTATGGGACTATTGCTAGCACTATTTGAGAACCTTGTTGATATCTTTACTACAGACTCAATTGTAATTACATCTTGTTCACGATTCCTTATAACATGATTGTATTGTGATTAATTGCTTGTGCTAAGATTGGTTGATCTCTCTCTAGCTTGATTTACCATACTATTTAGACTAACCCAAGTGAGCTTTTGTGCATGTGAACTGACAAATCTGTGTCAGTTTTATTCTTTCATGTGTGATTAGTTCCACATTTATTGCATGGATCTTGACTTTAACTTGATACTCTTTGACACTTGGCTTTATAAGCAATTGAATATGATTAAGGCGTTCTTTTCATTGTTTTGAGCATCCAGATATTTTTTCTTTTCAAATATATTATTCCTTTTAATAAGCCCATGTTAAGCCTTTGGTATCCCATTCTCTTGATCAATCTACATTACAAGCCACTAGTCTTTTATGATTTCCTTACCCAAGCCTTGCTAAGTGGAGTAACATTAAAGTTCATATTTTGAGCTTGTGTTTGTGATTTTGTATTGGAAAAAGTTGTCGAAAGAAAGTTACTTGCAATAGTGTGGAAATTCAAAATGCAAAGAATGATGCTGAAGTTGTGAAAAATAATTCTAATTTTTTTTAAAAAAAGGAAAATAAATAAGTGATAAAAAAAGATTGAATCAAAATATTTGGAGTTGATAAGGATGGGTATCTTGATTTATTGGCAATGTGTTCTTGAACTTCTAGTAAAAGTTTTTGTGGCGTTTGCGTCTAATGGCCATAAATGTTAAAGTGTTATTTTCTCCGCTAGTTGGCTTTTAGCACCACATTTCCAAATATATTTTCTGCCCTTACCTTAGCCACGCTACAACCCTATAAAGTTCTCATGATCTTTTTGCTTTATAATTTTGAATGGAAAAGTGAGTCGATAGTAAAAGTTAAAGAGCATACGTTTCATCTGAGCCAACATGGTTTAGGTTGAGAGTCATTGATTTTCCCATAAACTTATGTGAGTATGAGTGTACATGACTATAGTGGGGTCTCTCAGGTTCGGTTAAATCGAGCTCAGGGGAGATGGTTTGTGGTATGATTAGAAAGCCTATTGCTTTACATGACATGCTATGCTGCTTTGTTCGAGATTATTTCAATGTCTTGCTTTGTGTAGTGATTAAATCTCTTGTGTTCTCAATTATGTGTTTAGCCTTATCGTAGTCCCGTATCAGAGGTCATCTATTTCCAATGTTTAATTGCTTGAGGACAGGCAATAGTTTAGCTTGGGTGAGTTTGATGTATCATATTTTCATATAGTTTTTAGGTGCATTTAGGTTGCATTTTAGGAGCATTTAGGTGCATTTAAGTTCATAATTGCATATATTTACTTAAGTCGCGAAATATTACTCCTTTTGTGTGTTTTCGGTGTCCTTTGATGAATTTCAGGTATTGAGAACGTAATTGGTGTATGATTGCACAAGCTTGAGTATTTTGAGAAATTGGAAGGAGATCTTTATGAATATCTTTGAGTGAGAATCGGAGCCAAAGCAAAGTTGGAATTTGATAATATAATTATGAAAAGTGAGTCATGGTTACTATTTTACCCATATCTTTTGACTTGATATTGATAATTGGACGATTCTAGTAGCATTGGAAACTAGGCTTGAAGACCTTTCCAACGATAGGTTGCACGACCCAAGATGAGTTATATTATGGGAGATATGGACTTCGCAAATTGACCCTATTTTGCTGATCTTCTTATGCGCGCGGACTAGCTAATTCGGCTGATTTAGTCATATAAGTGACTTTCCTTATCTTGCAACTTTGTTTCATACTAGTATTAGGAAATTCAATTTTATATAAGGGATTCTCCAATTAGGTTAGATGATTATTTTCAACATTGAAGTTAGACTTCTTATTTTCTCTCTTGGAACGTGACACAATAGTGGAAGCGTTTGTTTCACTTCCTTGAGAAGAATTAATAAAGACTTCATCTTTCAATCATCTATTCAAGTATTCTCCTTTATTTTATAATTTTGTTATTAGTTATGTTTTCTTTTATATTTTAGTTTTTTCAATTAATATATGTGAGTAGTTTTATAATCTAGGATTAAGCTAAACTCTAGCTATGATTTTATGTAATGTATTCCTTTGAATTCCCAAATTAGTTGTTTATTTGTTCTTGATTTATTGATTATACAATTTCTAATACTAGGTTAGGGATAATTAGTATTGCTATCATTCCATTATATTTGTCACAACGAGAGTTGGGTTTTGACGGATTTGAGTATTTCAATTAAGGATATGAAGTTCTCCACGGAAGTAGGTAGAATGGATTGTTAGGAAGTCAGAATGTTATGTTTAATGTCTATAATTTGCATGATTCCACGGGAGTAGGCTTGATTTCATATTATGGAAGCCATAGATACTCGAAAGAGGTTTATGGTATTTTATAGGGTGTACTTTTCGTTGTGAACATTTAATTGATTAGTTTGGGGTAGAAATTGTCATTGTATTAATTCATGCTAGTGGAGATACTTAATTCTAGATTCTTTTATTTATATTTTGATTTGTATAGTTAATTCGATCATTATTGTTTTTAAACTCCTTTAGTCTTACCATTGTTTAAGGGATAATCATTGAACAACTTTCTCTCTCTGGGGTCGACTCTGACTTACCCTACTACATATATTTGTTTGGTGCGCGACACACCTATCAATGGACAAAGCTCAAAACTGACTTTTGGAGTTTCTAGTCACGGTCAACAAAATGACCTCTAAGAACCATGTACTCACTTTTGGACTTTGAAAGCATCATGTTGATTCCCCTAGGTTTTGAATGATGGCACACAGCTGTAGGGAACAATTATTATTACTGGTGCTTATCAGCTATTAGGAAACAGGTGAGAAACTAATTGTTCTTTACTGTATACTAAAACATTTAAAGATTATTTGATATGCTATGATATGTTCTTGTGTAGCAAACATGTTTATTCCAAGACTTAAAGTTAGAAGTCCCTCCCGAAGATGTTCGAGGAAAAGACAAAGTATTGCATTGTTGATTCAAGGGAAGCTTCAAGAATTGAAGTGCATGAAGATTGTATATGATCTTTCATATGATTCATCTTAGGTCTTTATGTAATATTTGCGGATGATATTCTTAGTAGAATTGTTTGTGTTGCTCTTAATGTGAAACATTAGGGTTTTTAATATAAGAACCAGTTGGTTACATATTTAAAACACTACTAAGCATGGAAACAGGTATGGGTACTAGTTACATTGTTGGGTGATTGGGCTGGCTGTTTTAAAAAAGATTTCCGAAAAAATATTTTTATAAATACTCCAATAAAAAGGTTGCCAGCCTTTGGAATCATAATTCAGTATTTTATTGCCTTAAGCGTTTGTATATCTTGGACAATATCTTTCCCTCGAGAAAAATATTGTTCTTATACTTTCCTAACTTAAGAAAATCATATCTTTGATAACATCGATCAGATATTTTCTCTTATGTTCATCTTTTTTTCTTATTGTTCATTGCTGCTTCAGATGTTCATTGAATCTCGTGTGTTGTTCTTTTGTTCTACTTTCATTTTTATGTTGCTTAGTTTGTTCATTGAAGATGTTGTTTTGTTCATTGTATTATAATGCGAAACGACGCCGTATGGAATGGTGCGCACCATTCTCATGGTAGACTCGTGTCTACCATCTAATTTGCGTTATTTGACGAGCGGATATAGGTTTTTTTTTTTTCTAACATGGTGAGTTATTAAAACTAGTCATATATATATATATATATGAGTTTATTCTATGTACATATGAGTTTATTCATCATAGATAGTGGAAAGGAATGTATCATAAAAAAAAGATGAGAGAGAAAGAAGGAAAAAAAAAGAGGAAAGCCCCAATACCCATTCTACGAAACCCTAGAAACCCAAAAAAAATCCAATGCTCAAATTTCATTCATCTTCTTGTAAATTCTAAATCAATTGTATTAATCTCGTTCATTTGCAAAGAGATTACAGTTCAGTTTGCTTCTTTGGTTCCTCACAAAGTTGGTAATATTAGAGAAAGGGCTGCTAATCTCTGCAACCCTATGTTTAATTATGACTACTCTACGCTATGGTGTAGTGTTAGTTCTCATTCAATTCAATATTTGGGAGTTAATAGTACTAGTTGCCAGCCTATTTTCAGCTTCTTTGAGCTAATCATCCCTACGTTTATAGGGTTAATTACTAATTCGTTGCTTTGGCTAGGGTTTCAAATTGAATTGGGGATTTTCTGTGTGAGTTGCTTTTCATTCGCATTTAATGCGTTTCAGAGTGAGTTAGAGAGAAGTGACAGTTTTTAGTGTGTTAATGTGAAGTCTTTCGTGCTCAGAGTGGTAATTATCCTTCTAGGTGCCAGTAATTGTCGTATTAGTCTCCTTTGGGCTAAGCTTTTGGATTTGCAGGCATTTCTCGCATTAAATGCGATGTAAGTTACTCTAGTACCTTTGATTGTTTATTTGGTAGACAGTTGGGGCATGCAAACCCTAAGTCCTATATATACAAGTGTGGGAGGTGTTTGAGGTATTCACTTATCCCAATCACTTCTCTCTCTTTGATTTTGTCTGGCTTTGTTATTTTGAGATTTGATTTCGTTGGTCTCTATATGGCTAACAATCCTTCTTTTAAAGATGCTATTTTGTCCAACTCTGATGTGGGAGTTGGAAAAGATCATTTGGTTGCTTGGTCTGATGGTGATTCATCTGCTCACCATTCTGAGCTCCCTCCCTTTGTTCATGTATCTTCTGCCTAGCCTAGTATTGTCTATGATCCCCCTCTTTCTGTTAATTTCGATGAATCGTTTGTTTTAGATGATTTGTCTCAAGTCTGATGTTGATGAATTATCTAAGTCTTGTCTTATTGGGAAAATGTTGGGTGTCCCTTTGGATATTCGTACAATTGTTGTTAATACTTAGGCAAATTGGAAATTCCTTAAGAGGGAGGTGGAGTATTTGGAAATGGGTAACCAATGGATTTTGCTTAAATTTTCTAATCCTAGTGACATGATTATTGTGTGGTCTGATCGCCCCTGGCATGTTCAGGGGGATTTGTTTGTGCTCTAGTCTTGGAAACCCGATTTTGATCCTTTTTTGGAGGAATTGAAGTGGGTAGATTTATGGGTTCGTATTCCAAGGTTCCTTGTTGAACTGCTTAATTTTGACTCTGTAGCAAGTCTGTTAGCTTCTAACAATGTTGGTGCATTGGTTAAGCTTGATGCTAGGTCTCTGCTTAGACATAAAATTAGGTTTGCAAGGGCTTGTGTGAGGGTTGATATATTTGAACCTCTGTTAGAATATGCTGAAATAAGAAGGGTGGGTGGAAAGACTTGTGGTTACATTATTTGGTATGAGGATTTTTCCTCAGGTTGCTCTTTTTGTGGTTATGATGATCACAGTATTGACAAGTGTATCTTGTTGTCTGCTCCTAAAAAAGAAGTGAAGGTGTGCTTGCTGAAAAATCCTAAACAGAAATTCCTTGCTGACATCCTATCTAAAGCTCATAGGCATGAATCTGCTGGCACTTGGGCTGAGCAGGCCAATCTTGTGCCAGCAAAGCCTAAGTCTTGGGTAGGAAGTTGCCTTCCTTTCATAATGCTGCTGGTAAGAAATTTTCTGCCCCTGTTGTCAAGAAAGCCTCTGGTATTGTAATTAAGGACTCTCGGGAGCCTTATGTTGCTGGTAAGTCTGCTGGTACTGCTGGCCATGGCTTTGGGAAAGGTAAAGCCATTTTATTGGCTTCTAAGCAAGGTGAGTTCATTGATAGTGAGACAGATTCTGATGATGAGATTGGAGGGCCCCTTGCCAAGCGATGTCCCTCTAATAGGGTTTTTCAGAACAGTTTGCTAGAGAATGTGGAGGTGTTTGCTCCCTCCAATGCTGAGATTCTCTCACCTGTCCCTCTCCATGTTGTGTATCTTGATGTCTTTGAAGGTAATCAGTTTGCTCCCCTTGCTGGGTTTGAGCAGACAGACCCTTCTATGTTTGGCTCTGATGTGGAAAATGCTACTCTCGAGCTGCCTACTGGTAATTCTCTAGATGATTTGAAATCCCAGCCTGATGATTCCTTTAACTCTATCAACTCTGAAAGCTCAATTGTTAAGAATATTGAGGCTTTGGGAGTGGAGCATGACACTTCCCTCTCTAGCACTTCCAAGAAGAGAATGAGCTATGGAGATGATTCTGCCTCCTCAACTCTGAAGAAGTATCGTGCTTAGCACCTGTCTTAGTCCAAATTTTTTTGCTGTAAAAATGTTTTTGTGTCTGTAGGGTTTTGGAATATCCGTGGTTGTAATAGAAAAAATGCCCTTTTGGAAGTCAAAAACTTTTGTAATGTAAATAGAGTTTCGATTTTTATGCTTTGTGAAACGAAAGCTGCTTCTCATCCTTCTCCTCGCTGCTGTTAGGAATGCGGGATTCAGTTATGTTGAAGTTCTTCCCACTATTGGGTTAGCTGGTGGTGTTTGGTTGCTTTGGAAAGATGACCAGCTAGCCCCTTTTTCTATAAAGCTTATTTACAAAGCTGGTAGATTTTTGGCTTGTAATATTACTTATATATTGTCTAATGTTTCGTATGTTGCTATTTTTTTCAATGCTCCAACTCAAAACCAATGAGAAAAATGATTTTTGGGACGAATTAATAGTATATACAAAATATATCTCTCATCCTTTTATAATTTTAGGAGACTTTAATGAAATTAGCTCTAAAAATGATAAGTTAGGTGGTGCCTCTTTCAATTTTAACTGCCTTAACAGAATGAATAAAAAATTGTTTAGATTGTATTGAACTTAGCCATGCGGGTAATCCTTTCTCTTGGGGGAAAAAAAAGATGGTGTGAATAATATACATGAACAAATAGATAAGGTTGTTGCAAGTATGTCTTGTTTCAATCTTTTTCCTTCAGCTTCTTTGTTTAATCATGTGTTTACCTCATCGGATCACTGCCAAGTTTTGTTAAATTTGGATCAAATCTCGCACTCTAAAATTCCCCCGTTTCGGTTTCAAAAGATGTGGTGCTCTAGGAAAGATTTCGATGTTTTAGTTAAAAAACGTGGTGTACCAAATTTTCTGGTTCATATATGTTTTGTTTTGTGAAGAAGTGTAAACTCTTGAAAAGTAAAATTAAGGAATGGAGTAAGGTTAGATTTGGTAATGTGGATTGCCAAATCCTAGAAGTGGATATCCACCTAAGTAATGTTCAATCAAAGTTGTTAAATGATTGGGAAAATTCTAAACTTCAAGCATCTCAGGATAGATTGATTAAAAAACTTGCCAAGTTATTTTCCTTTCAAGCTTCTTTTTGGAAGCAAAAGTGTAGAGATGATTTCTGGCACAAAGGGGATGCTAATACTTCTTATTTCCATAACTCAGCCACGATTAAAAGAAATCGTAATCAAATTAAGTATTTTAAAACAAGTTTGGGCGAGGTTGTCTCCAATCCTTCCTATATAAAAAAGGAAATGACATTAGACTTTCAGAAGCGGTTCTCTTCGGATCATAATTGTCATTTTGATTCCGAGAGTGATTTTAGTTTAATTCCTCCAATTTTATCAATAGAGGATAACGAAAGCTTGATTAAGATTGTGACTAATGAAGAAATAAAGAGTGCAGTGTTTGATCTTGCTCCTGATAAAACTCCGGGTCCAGATGGTTTCCCTCCTTTCTTTTTTCAGAAGTATTGGACTTTGATTGGAGGTTATGTTTACAGAGCTGTAAAAGCGTTCTTTCATTCAAGCAAGATGCTAAATGAAATTAATCATACATTTATTACGTTGATCCCAAAAGTTGAAACTCCTGAATCTGCTAAACATTTTAGACCTATTAATCTATGTTCGACTATTTATAAAATCATCTCTAAAATTCTTACTAATCGCCTGAAGGATTTTTTAGGATCTATTATCCATCCTCTTCAAGTATTACTGAAAGACTTATTCAAGATAATATTTTAATTGCTCACGAAGTTTTCCATTCTTTTAAGAATAACGGAGGGAAGGATGGGTGGATTGCCATCAAGTTAGATATGGAAAAAGCGTATGATCTCATAGAATGGAACTTTGTTCTGATGATGCTAGAAAAGTTAGGTTTTCACCCTGTGTGGATTCAATGGGTAAAAGAATGCATCTCCTCGGTCTCCTTTTCAGTGCTTGTTAATGGTATCCCTGGTGATAGGTTCTACCCTTCTCGGGGTCTTCGCCAAGGTGACCCTCTTTCTCCCTATTTATTTATTCTATGTGCAGAATTGCTGGCCCGCCAGATCCATGTACATTGTTTTAGTAATTCAAAACTACTGGGTGTTAAACTTGGTAGATCAAGAGTTAAAGTCCCTTTTTTTAACTTTTGCTGATGATACTATGTTGTTTGCAAAAGCCAATAGTGACAGTTGTAGCATAATAAAAGATATTCTTGTTAAGTATTACTCTATGTCTGGCCAATTAGTCAACTTTCATAAGTCAGCTTTTCAATGCACTTCTAATGTTTCTCCTGCAGAATGCCTTTCTTTTAAGAATATTCTTTGTATGGATAATGCTTTTTCATTAGGAAATTATTTAGGTTGTCCTATTATAGACTCTAGAGTTAACAAAAATACTTTTGGTGGTGTGCTTGAGAAATCTAGAAGTCAATTATCTAAGTGGAAACCTAACTCGCTTTCTCAAGTGGGTTGAGCAGTCTTGATCCACTCTAATCTTGCTACTAAGGTAAATTTCCAAATGCAAAGCTTTTCTCTTCCTTCTGCTATTTTGCAGGATCTAGATAAGATTAATAGTAATTTTTTCTAGAATAAGGATCCTAATGCGGGGGTGGCCAATATGATCGGCTGGGAATCCATTTGTAGGCCCAAATGCTTGGGCGGATTAGGTTTTAGAAAGGCTAAGATCACGAATATGGCCTTTCAACTGAAACTGTTATGAAAGATTTTAGCTTCGCCTTCCAATATCTGGGTTGATTTAATTCAGAAAAAATACTTAAAACATTCCTCTCTCTGGAATTATGTGCCGAGTAGTAACACTTCCTGGCAGTGGAAAAATCTTATGCGCCTCCGCCCTTTATTCAAGAGGGGTTTAAGGTGGCAAATTGGTGATGGGTCTAAGATTTCAGTTTGGCATGATAATTGGGTATACTCAGTTCCTCTCTCCTCTATTGTTTATGGTCCGTTGAGTTATGAGAACTTGTGTGTGGCTGATTTTATTTCTCAGGATAGAACTTGGAATAAGCCTTTGTTGGAGGAATGCTTCCCGGAGTGTATTGTGAAGAATATTGTGGGTTTGTTTAATCCTGCCACAGCTATGCAAGATAGTTTGTTTTAGGGCCTAAATCCTTATGGTATTTATTCGGTTAAGTCTGGTGTTAAGTTTATTCAATCTTTAGACAAATCTATTCCCCCTTTAGTGGGATTTAAGTGGATTTGGTCGTTAAATGTCCCCCCCAAGATCAAATTTTTTCTTTGGAAAGTGTGTATGGATGGGCTGCCCTCTAAGGTACGTTTAGAGAAATCTCATGTTTTTATGCCAAAAGATTGTGTGTTCTGTAATTTTCACTCTGAGGACGCTTTACATTTACTGTTTGAGTGCTCTTTTTCTCATGATGTTGTTTTTCAGCTGTCCCAGTCGGAGTCTTGGCCTTCTATTCCGAGTGTGGATTGTAATGATTGTATAGTTAGTATCTTAAGCTCTCTGCATGACAATCTCCCTCCCTCTGCTATTTGTAAATTGGCTTGCCTTTGGTGGCATGTCTGATTTGCTCGCAATAAAATTATTTTCAGGGGGAAGGGATGTCTTGTTTTAAGTCGGCATCTCTTATTAAGAAATTTTTTCAAGAATGGTCTTTTATTCAGAAAGAGGTTGAGATTTTTTTTGGACGGGAATTCTCATTCTCCCCTGCTCACTTTGTCTTCTACTCTTAGGGAAATTTGGTGGGTCAAACCCACGAATACCTACTTTAAATTAAATTTTGATGGGTCCAAACTTCGAGATGGTAGGGCCTCTTGTGGTTTTATTATTAGGGATGAGACTGGAAGTATTGTTATTATGGGTGCCATGGCTATTAATCATAATCATTCTATCCTGATTGCGGAACCTTGGGGTATAAGAGAAGGTGTTTGTGCTGCTCTGGCTTCTGGTATATAGAATCTGATTGTTGAAGGGGATAATCTCGCTGTGATCAATTCTCTCCAGAGTACTTGGAAAATTCCTTGGGAATTTAATGCTCTAGTGGGTGATGCCTAGTCTGATTTGGTTTTTTGTGGGAATTTTCTGTTTTCTCATTGTTTCAGGGAGGCGAATCAAGCGGCGGACTTCCTGGCTCACAAAGGTCACTCCTGTAGTTCTCTCCATCGCTAGTTTGAACTTCCTGACCTTAACTTTCTCTCTATCATCCGAAATGAAGGTTGGTCCTATTTAAGGGACTAATCTAGTTTCTCTCTCTTGTTTCAAAAAAAATCATAGATAGTGGAATCAGAAACAGACCTGATCGATGGGTCAACTGATTCCGAATCGACTTGAACCTGATTCGACCTGTGAGGGTCAGTCACCAGACCTAAACGAAACCTGACCTGTGATTACTCAGACCTGATCGGCACCCGGCAAGATCATATCTGAACTGACCACACAGACCTGCATTCAAAACCAAACCTAACAGTTTCCCAACCAGATATTAACCAAAACCAGACTAGACCTAGTAAATACCCGATTTGTTTATGACCAACCCGAATTCAACCATAATTCATGGTAACCAGATAAATCAAATCTGTCTTATTTGATCCAATTTTTTTTCAAACCAATCTATTTGGATGACTAAACCCCACAAAATTATTAAAATTCAATTATTATTCTATATTTACAAAATCATTTAAAAATGTATATATTTACAAAATCATTAAAATTCAATTATTATTCAATTTTTTCATTCCTTTAAGGTGTCAATAACATATGAGTAGAAGATCAAGTTACAATATATGTTACAAACGTAGAAATTATTGGCGAAAAAGGGAAAAAAAAAAAAGAACTACTGGTATATAATATCATAATTTGATGATGTGACAACCCTTAAAACACAATTACAAAGCAAGAAGATATATTCGGTTTTGGTTGGCTACTTACTAGCTAGTGAGAGCTGATGGTACCCTCATAAAAAGCACTTCTATTATGCTGTTTTCGTTAATTAAAACGATGTGATCGATCCTCCAACAATTAGCAATTAAATGGCAATAGTTTAAGATTGATTTGTCTTTGTCTTAAGCCTTAATCAGTTGATTATTATTTCAGGAAGGATTCGTTATAGTGGACTTCCTAATTAGTTAGGTAAACTTCATACTACAAGATAGTCCAATAATTTGGAGGTAAAATGAATTAAAGCATATACTGTATTATGTTTCCTGGCCTATGAAGTATGAAAATTGTTATGGTTAGATGTATGGTCATATTATGCTTTGGTAGTTTTCAATTTCTGGTTCTTCAAAAGTTATGATTCCCATGATTTCGTTTATCAATTTTGCAAGTTTAGATGTATTCCCTCCTTTTCATATAGTTGTCATGATCTTTATATGCCCTTAATACACTAATGGAACAATTCCTTTTGTTTCTATCCACTTCCCTTGACTTTGTAAAATGTCAAGCATCATAAAATATAAGGAGTACATTTGCCAGGGTTTGCTGGTAAGACAAACTTCCTTTACTGACCATGAATATATACATAAACAAACAAAGATAAGAAAGGCCAGAATTTCTTCACGGAATTGCTCGCCAGTCTTCTTCCAGTTCTAGAATAACCTCTTAAGCTCTTTGATAAGGAAAAGAAGTGGAAACCCACAAAACTGCACAAATGGAGGGGGGTGTATCATTCTTAGATAATCACAAGATAACATTCCAGTCGCGCTGGGCATCTGAAAGTATATACATAGACAGAGGCGAGACACCACAAAATACAAAAGCCAAAAACACTACTTGACCTCAGAACACAAGTCCACATTAAACATTTAATGAAAAAGGTACACTCATAATGCTCCAAGTAAAGCATTCGAACCTCCTCCGAAGTAAACAACTTCAGATCACCTGTTGTTACTTTCTCCTTCCAAAACAAATCCACCTCAACCGCATGTGACTAAAACAAAGAAGAAGGCCACATACAAAACCCTGTTGTCAAATTAAAAAGCCTACGCCAAGCTTTGTCTGGATAATGAATCAACTGGCAGAGTCTAATTTGCTGGAAACTAGGTAATGCAAAATGATCATCAAGTTTCACCTTCACAGAATGAATATCCCAGAACTTTGTTGGCCTTTACTGCATACTTTTCCAGTGTATCATATGTTCCTCCAACCAACGACGAATCTTTGCACACGTTGCCTTTCTAGGAGTTTAAAGAAAACCTTCTGAAAGCTTGTGCCATAGGCCATATCAAATTGGTTTTTTCCCAATCTACTATTAGTATTTGATATTTTTAAGCTCAGAACCAGATTAGGAGTAAGCAATCTACAAAAGGTCCACATGGAACAGGTATGGATAACAGTCATTCAGAAGCAATAGTAATAGACGGATTTATTGCCTTGCTCACCTCCATCTATGAAATCTGGAAAGAAAGGGATACTAATAGGTTCCAACGTCATGAAAAAGATCCCAAGACTTTGATTAGAACTATTCAGAATACTGTATCTGAACATGGTTTCGCTATTGCTAAACTTCAGAACTTTCTGGAGCAGCTTTAGTAGTTGTGTTTGTCTCTTGCAGGCCAATAGGCTTACTAGTGTAGTGGGGTTCGTTTTTTAGAGTGAAGTATATACGTCAACACTTTTATATCCAACGAGAAGTTCCTTAATTACCAAAAGTGAATATAAAACTCAAGACCTGCCAGTCATATATACATGTAAAGGTTATATTCACCACCTCTTAGCACCCACTATCCTATGCTCTTATTTAGCATGTTCCCAGGAAACATACTTGGATATTCTACTTATCCCGGGAATGAGCTACTCTCTCTAGCCTTCCTCTAACAGATTCAATGGCATCGCTTATTCTTTTTGTTTCAACCATGAGTGACCAGTCGACGAGAGGAAGAAGACTTTCTTATTTAATCATTCCCCCTAGTCCTTTTGAGAATTGCTAGTAGTTCACTCACTGCGAGAAAGAGAGAAATCGGAGATTGTGTAACAGGTACCTACTTCCAATCTTCATTGAGAGCTCGAAAGGCAACATATGCACATCTGTAGTAGTACACTTAGCTTACACCTTATTTCAACTTTCAAGGGAGCTAATGCAGGAAAGCTGTCAGTGATGGGAAAGAAGAAGGCTAAGAAGAAGTCTGCAGAGGTAGTTACTGGTACTTTCTCTATTCATTCTACTTCAGGAGATGTAAGGACACCCAAAGTCAAGTAATCTTCCTCGATAAGCCTGGTTGACATTCCCATTATTCCTTCTAATAATCCACTTGACTTTGTATTCCAGCTACAATCTTTCATATTCACTTGACACGAAATCTAAAACCAGAACGGGAAGCAAGCAAGGTGGGAGCTTAACCCATGGTTGTTATACATTCCGTCGCTCATACAACAAGCTTTCTACATAAACAGCTTATAAGCCAAAGTGATATGACCTTCAACAACTAGGTAATATAGATGAAAGAAGAAACAACGAAAATAGAAGTTCACATATGTTAAGGAGGGAATATAATGTCTAAGAGGAAAAAGGGAAGTTAAAAGGCTTGGCTAATCCTCCATCCTAAAATCAGATTATGAAAGAGATCCTCTTAGTAACTACGACATATATATATTGGGAAAGATTAAAGCTCTAAGTTGCACCAGATTGAACACTGTATACTGAAAAACCTAACATCACGCTACATAGGAATTAAGCTCCACAGAGAAATGAACCTTTTGTGGTTATACATTCCTCGGCTGTCATGTTCAACCAAGTAAACTAGCTTCCTTCAAGGGAATTGTTCACGACCTCTACGAGAGGTCCCTAATTACCGTCACTATTCATTATGTCAACTTATATTGTCAAATGATTCTAGAGGATATGACAATCTACTGACAAGTAGAAGATATGATTTCCCTCTTAAACTTCAACTGTTGCTAGCATTAAATTCATAGACTGAATTTCAACCATCAATTTAATTGTTAGCATTTGTTCTCTCAGAATTTCCTCTCTACTTCAGCTATATTTCGATGAAATTCCTGAAATGCTCTGCTTCTGCTGATCTGTATTTTTCTTTGCAGTCGAGTACATTCTAGCAAAGAAACCTTTTTAGCCACTAAAGCTCCGCTGCATACATGGGAAGGATAGAACAGAGCTAAAAAAAATTATAATAGTATTCCCTAGTCAGTGAGATTTGAATTTCAGAACTACGTTTAAAAAAATACACGGCTCATACACCAGGTTCATTACGTGTACGTCTCACCATTTAATATTGGGCGACGATAAATTTCTTTTTTTGATGGCTTCATGCAATCTCTAACATTTGATAGACAACCAAATCCTGAGACAGCTGAGAACGAATGGACGACAAATCTAAATTTCAACTGATCTCACTTATCAAATAATACCAAGTACAGGAAACATAGCAACAGGTTGGCAACTTTTCACTAGATTCAAATAGTTATCCCCGCGTCAGAAGATTCCGAGCAGCAAATGCAACTCTGCTGTCTTCTCGGACAGACTAGAACCTAAATTAAAATGCAAAACTCACCACTTTCCAAGATAGTTAGTCCCTGATAAGCTAATGGGAAATTCTCTGACCCTGGATCAAAGTACACAATCAAATGTCTCAGTCTCACTAGATTATTCATTGCTTCTTTCTGCTATGAAATTGTAGTCCAGTCCATTACTTCTAGATGAGTCTGAGTAACATAGAAAGGGCCCATAATCTTTCTCATCCTCCACACTTTAACAGTCTTTCTCATGTGAGCCTTAATCTATATATATATATATATATATATATATATATATATATATATATATATATATATATATATACTATAACAGTGACATCAGAAAAAAGCTAAGATTTTATTAAAGTAAGATCTTCTCAAACATTTTCTAACACAAAAAGATGAAAAAAGGGGCAAGGAAAGAGAAAATGACACAAAGAGCAAGAAGAAGTACCAGTGAAGACGACAAGATCAGGCTTCTCAGCTTTAATCATGCGCTGGATAAAAGCAGTAGTGTTGAGATCAGAGCACCCATCAACCTGATTAGGCAACACATCCATGCAGGGTGTGCTCTTGCCATCAGCATAATGCATGTCTGCTACTTGCAAAATCTTGAATTCCCCCTTTCTGTTAAACCTCAATGGTGTTGAAATTGCACATGTTGGTCCAGAACAAATGCATAATGCAATCACCACAAACAATATCTTAGAAATAGGAAATAAGCAATCAAGCGCTCTCTCATTACAGAGAACTGCCACCATTACTGCTGTTTATAAGTTGCTTTTGATTTGGTCCCAACTCCCAATTACCACAGTCCACAAGAGGTCCAGAATGTATGCAGCAACCAAAAAGCTGCAAGCAAAGTAACAGACATTCGTCATCATCAAACTCCTCCATGCAAGTCGGGAAGGACTAAAAGGAATACTAATTGCAGCATGAAACTAGTACCACCAAAATTAAAGTTCATATTGCAATGCCATGAAAAAACTCAATAAATTGGATATTGACCATAAGACACAATTAGATTGCGATTCAAACATTGCCAACTAAGACCCTATAAGAATGTACCACAAACACCATTACCAAAACTACACAAATTTAAAGTTACATCTACTGATCATCAGCCACAAATTTTCCTCACCAATAAGGCTCTAACAAATTGGACTACTTATGTTGCACCAAAACGAGATGTAGAAACAGGGAAAATCGATCATAAAACAATTAGGAAACTTGGAAACAGATACCAAAGTTACTAAATTAGTTACTCCATCCCATAGTTAAGTAACGATGTTCCCAATACACCTTTGTGGGCCCTTCGTGAGTTTTTTGTATCAAAATATGATTGTTATTGTCTTTTAAATATATTGTTATTAATTCTTGTGAAGGAAAGTGTGGACCTCAAGAAATTAATAAAGGTGGAAAATCAATACACTAATAATCAGATTCACAAAATAACGAAGGATTTTAAGAGTTCAATTTAAATTCACAAAACCCGAACCTAGCTGTGTCATGGTATTATGGCCACTACCTTAGAAGCGATTTAGCAACGACCGCTACAATCTCAAACTCCAGCGTCGCCCCCAAGGTTAGCACAGTGATTACACTAACCTGTGTATCCGGATTCGGGGATTGGATGTTGTCAAGAACCGCTCAGAATATTGTTGGGTGAACAAAGTCAAGAAGCAAAGGTTTTTGTTATAGGTTTTTGGTAGTTCAAAACTTTGATTTTTATATGAATGTTACAGCATGCCTCACTAGAAGCTTTTAAAGATAGTCAACAAACTCCTCATAAAGAGGAATCATAAAATACACTTAAGGGAGAGAAGGTTGTTGAAGCACAGATATAGTAACAGCTTTGACTCATCAATCAACAAAATGCCATTTTTGAATTTGCAGCGCTTTGAAATTATTTAACAAAATGGACAAATAACTGGGGAAAAAATCAGTCCACCTATGTGTGCCATTACCTTTTTGTTAATGTCAATTATTCTTTGCTTTATTTTTTGTTTCTGAAATAAGTTGGTTTAAATCTAATGATTTTAAAGCTTTTAAATGCAGCCAACACAACAACAACAAAAGAATCGGAATATCTAACTTAGTTGGTAAAGTCTCGTACCAAGACTTCGGATTGAATCATGTCTACACTATTAGACTCTCATTCACACCAAAAGAAAAAAACTAATCGGAAATTAGCTAATACAAGACTTCTTCCATAATTTTACATATAAACTGCAACTAGAAGTATGAGTCATATTAATATTAAGCTGTTAGCATCTGGGTATACAAAAAATATATATTGAATAAGAGGTAAAAATAGAGAATACTAACAGGAGTATTGTTTACTTGCTGTTCATGCAGAGGCAGTAGAACTATAAAGAGGCAGCACCATATTTCATTTTGTAGGCATAGTAGCTATTGGTTATTACTTGATTTTATTTGCTACTTTGTGTGCTAAGTAGGTGGGAGTAATTATATGAGCGAAATTAATGGAACTGAATGTTTGGACATTTTGCAGCGGATGTCATGTCACCATTGGAGCAAAGTGAGAAACTCATGGGATGACTGGAGGAGAAAAGACCCCGAATTTGGAATTTCTCGACCTCTTATCAATCAAATTTCACACTTCACACAGTGGCAATTTCTACTTTCTAGAGATGACCCACGCTGTGCCACGCTTCACAAGTGATGATTGTGGTGGGTTCATTTTGGGGGTTCGTGGATAGCTGAGAGTTATTTGACGCAATTGGTAGATGGTGGACTCGTGCCTACCAGGCTACCATCCTAATGGTCACGGGCCAAAACGCAGCCCAAAAAAATAAAACGCGCAAAACCAGTGAACATCAACTTTCTCCAATGAACATTAAATGAACTGTGAAACCAATGAACATCAACTGTTCTCCAATGAACATCGATCAGATATTTCCTCTTATGTTCATCTTTTTTTCTTATTGTTCATTGCTGCTTCAGATGTTCATTGAATCTCGTGTGTTGTTCTTTTGTTCTACTTTCATTTTTATGTTGCTTAGTTTGTTCATTGAAGATGTTGTTTTGTTCATTGTATTATAATGCGAAACGACGCCGTATGGAATGGTGCGCACCATTCTCATGGTAGACTCGTGTCTACCATCTAATTTCCGTTATTTGACGAGCGGATATAGGTTTTTTTTTTCTAACATGGTGAGTTATTAAAACTAGTCATATATATGTATATATATATATATATGTATACATATATATGAGTTTATTCTATGTATATATGAGTTTATTCATCATAGATAATGGAAAGGAATGTATCATAAAAAAAAGATGAGAGAGAAAGCTAGAGAGAGAAAGAAGGAAAAAAAAAGAGGAAATCCCCAATACCCATTCTACGAAACCCTAGAAACCCAAAAAAAATCCAATGCTCAAATTTCATTCATCTTCTTGTAAATTCTAAATCAATTGTATTAATCTCGTTCATTTGCAAAGAGATTACAGTTCAGTTTGCTTCTTTGGTTCCTCACAAAGTTGGTAATATTAGAGAAAGGGCTGCTAATCTCTGCAACCCTATGTTTAATTATGACTACTCTACGCTATGGTGTAGTGTTAGTTCAATTTGAATTATAGCGTGTTTGTGGGGATTTCTAGAGAGAGAGGCTCTGCCTTCTCTCTAGAAAACCCTAACCCTAGAAATTCCCCCAATTCAATTTTTCAAGTCTTTTTGCTTTCTAGATTTTATCTTCAGTCCTATTATTTATCAAGTCTTTTCACTTCATCAATGGCCTATTATTGGTCTTAGAGGTGAGTTGCAAACTCCAAATCTCCAGTTTTTCATCAAATTCGAACAATTTTCTCCCCGAAATTGTATTCGAAATCCCGTAAATTCAGTCCTCAAATCAGTCCCCAACTTCAGCTTGCTCTCTTCTCTTCATCAAAGTCTTCGTCTTCTAAGGCCTTCAGTTTCGCTCTCGCAATGGTTTGCTAGTTGCGATGTTTCGTTTCTAGTCGCCGGTGGTTTTGTTCGCGGTGGGTCAATGCTTCTCATCTAGTCTCTGTGTAGATCGCGCCTCAGTCGGCTATCGATCAGCATCTTCGTTATTCATCACCGGTTGCTTCCCTGGCTTTTCCGGTGAGGGGGATGTAGAAATTTCCTTCGTAGCATCTCTTTCCAGAAGATTGGTTTGGTTTATTGTATTTATTTATTTTTTGATTTTCTTTATTTCTATTTTGTAGATGTTTAGTTTTCTTTTTGTTTTGTTTAGATTAGTTTTGATTAGGTTTGTTTCTTCGTTTTGTTTTTTGTATTTTTTTTCTTAGCTTGTGTTGGTGATTCTATTGTGCAGGCTCTGAGTTCTCAGTTTGGGTGGGATTAGGGGGTTTTGATCTTTTACAGCTTTCGGCTAGTCGTTCTCCTTAAAAGTCTATTCACCAAGTGTTCTTGGAACTGGGGCTGGGGAGTTTTGAGGCCAGAGCATGCGTTTCTTTGTACTTTGTAATCCTTCTTTAATTGTTTTAGAGTCTATATTAGAGTCATGTAGCCATCTCTTTGGAGGTGCCTCAGGTTGTCCACCTGGTTTCCTTTCCTTATTATTATTATTATTATATATATATATATATATATATATATATATATATATATATATATATATATATATATATATATATATATATATATATATATATATATATATATATGAGTTTATTCATCATAGATAGTGGAAAGGAATGTATCATAAAAAAAAGATGAGAGAGAAAGCTAGAGAGAGAAAGAAGGAAAAAAAAGAGGAAAACCCCAATACCCATTCTACGAAACCCTAGAAACCCAAAAATATTCCAATGCTCAAATTTCGTTCATCTTCTTGTAAATTCTAAATCAATTGTATTAATCTCGTTCATTTGCAAAGAGATTACAGTTCAGTTTGCTTCTTTGGTTCCTCACAAAGTTGGTAATATTAGAGAAAGGGCTGCTAATCTCTGCAACCCTATGTTTAATTATGACTACTCTACGCTATGGTGTAGTGTTAGTTCTCATTCAATTCAGTATTTGGGAGTTAATAGTACTAGTTGCCAGCCTATTTTCGGCATCTTTGAGCTAATCATCCCTACGTTTATAGGGTTAATTACTAATTCGTTGCTTTGGCTAGGGTTTCAAATTGAATTGGGGATTTTCTGTGTGAGTTGCTTTTCATTCGCATTTAATGCGTTTCAGAGTGAGTTAGAGAGAAGTGAGAGTTTTTGGTGTGTTAATGTGAAGTCTTTCGTGCTCAGAGTGGTAATTATCCTTCTAGGTGCCAGTAATTGTCGTATTAATCTCCTTTGGGCTAAGCTTTTGGATTTGCAGGCATTTCTCGCATTAAATGCGATGTAAGTTACTCTAGTACCTTTGATTGTTTATTTGGTAGACAGTTGGGGCATGCAAACCCTAAGTCCTATAT
This sequence comes from Beta lomatogona, assembly GCA_947646795.1. Classification (NCBI taxonomy): domain Eukaryota; kingdom Viridiplantae; phylum Streptophyta; class Magnoliopsida; order Caryophyllales; family Amaranthaceae; genus Beta; species Beta lomatogona. Next base: position 51,250 of record CANSNZ010001102.1, on the reverse strand, counting down.
ATACAAGTGTGGGAGGTGTTTGAGGTATTCACTTATCCCAATCACTTCTCTCTCTTCGGTTTTGTCTGGCTTTGTTATTTTGAGATTTGATTTCTTTGGTCTCTGTATGGCTAATAATCCTTCTTTTAAAGATGCTATTTTGTCCAACTCTGATGTGGGAGTTGGAAAAGATCATTTGGTTGCTTGGTCTAATGGTGATTCATCTGCTCACCATTCTGAGCTCCCTCCCTTTGTTCATGTATCTTCTGCCCAGCCTAGTATTGTCTGTGATCCCCCTTTTTATGTTAATTTCGATGAGTCGTTTGTTTTAGATGATTTGTCTCAAGTCTGATGTTGATGAATTATCTAAGTCTTGTCTTATTGGGAAAATGTTGGGTGTCCCTTTGGATATTCGTACAATTGTTGCTAATACTTAGGCTAATTGGAAATTCCTTAAGAGGGGGGTGGAGTATTTGGAAATGGAAATGGGTAACCAATGGATTTTGCTTAAATTTTCTAATCCTAGTGACATGATTATTGTGTGGTCTGATCGTCCCTGGCATGTTCAGGGGGATTTGTTTGTGCTCCAGTCTTGGAAACTCGATTTTGATCCTTTTTTGGAGGAAGTGAAGTGGCTGGATTTATGGGTTCGTATTCCAAGGTTCCCTGTTGAACTGCTAAATTTTGACTCTGTAGCAAGTCTGTTAGCTTCTAACAATGTTGGTGCATTGGTTAAGCTTGATGCTAGGTCTCTACTTAGACATAAAATTAGGTTTGCAAGGGCTTGTGTGAGGGTTGATATATTTGAACCTCTGTTAGAATATGTTGAAATAAGAAGGGTGGGTGGAAAGACTTGTGGTTACATTATTTGGTATGAGGATTTTTCCTCAGGTTGCGCTTTTTGTGGTTCTGATGATCACAGTATTGACAAGTGTATCTTGTTGTCTGCTCCTAAAAAAGAAGTGAAGGTGTGCTTGCTGAAAAATCCTAAACAGAAATTCCTTGCTGACATCCTATCTAAAGCTCATAGGCATGAATCTTGTGCCAGCAAAGCCTAAGTCTTTGGGTAGGAAGTTGCCTTCCTTTCATAATGCTGCTGGTAAGAAATTTTCTGCCCCTGTTGTTAAGAAAGCCTCTGTATTGTAGTTAAGGACTCTCTGGAGCCTTATGTTGCTGGTAAGTCTGCTGGTACTGCTGGCCATGGCTTTGGGAAAGGTAAAGCCATTTTATTGGCTTCTGAGCAAGGTGAGTTCATTGATAGTGAGACAGATTCTGATGATGAGATTGGAGGGCCCCTTGCCAAGCGATGTCCCTCTAATAGGGTTTTTCAGAAAAGTTTGCTAGAGAATGTGGAGGTGTTTGCTCCCTCCAATGCTGAGATTCTCTCACCTGTCCCTCTCCAGGTTGTGTATCTTGATGTCTTTGAAGGTAATCAGTTTGCTCCCCTTGCTGGGTTTGAGCAGACAGACCCTTCTATGTTTGGCTCTGATGTGGAAAATGCTACTCTCGAGCTGCCTACTGGTAATTCTCTAGATGATTTGAAATCCCAGCCTGATGATTCCTTTAACTCTATCAACTCTGAAAGCTTAATTGTTAAGAATATTGAGGCTTTGATAGTGGAGCATGACACTTCCCTCTCTAGCACTTCCAAGAAGAGAATGAGCTATGGAGATGATTCTGCCTCCTCAACTCTGAAGAAGTATCGTGCTTAGCACCTGTCTTAGTCCAAAGTTTTTTGCTGTAAAAATGTTTTTGTGTCTGTAGGGTTTTGGAATATCCGTGGTTGTAATAGAAAAAGTGCCCTTTTGGAAGTCAAAAACTTTTGTAATGTAAATAGAGTTTCGATTTTTATGCTTTGTGAAACGAAAGCTGCTTCTCATCCTTCTCCTGCTGCTGTTAGGAGTGCGGGATTCAGTTATGTTGAAGTTCTTCCCACTATTGGGTTAGCTGGTGGTGTTTGGTTGCTTTGGAAAGATGACCAGCTAGCCCCTTTTTCTATAAAGCTTATTTACAAAGCTGGTAGATTTTTGGCTTGTAATATTACTTATATATTGTCTAATGTTTCGTATGTTGCTATTTTTTTCTATGCTCCAGCTCAAAACCATGAGAAAAATGATTTTTGGGACGAATTAATAGTATATACAAAATCTATCTCTCTTCCTTTTATAATTTTAGGAGACTTTAATGAAATTAGCTCTAAAAATGATAAGTTAGGTGGTGCCTCTTTCAATTTTAACTGCCTTAACTGAATGAATAAAAAATTGTTTAGATTGTATTGAACTTAGCCATGCGGGTAATCCTTTCTCTTGGAGGAAAAAAAAGAGTGGTGTGAATAATATACATGAACGAATAGATAAGGTTGTTGCAAGTATGTCTTGTTTCAATCTTTTTCCTTCAGCTTCTTTGTTTAATCATGTGTTTACCTCATCGGATCACTTTTTGTTAAATTTGGATCAAATCTCGCACTCTAGAATTCCCCCGTTTCGGTTTCAAAAGATGTGGTGCTCTAGGAAAGATTTCGATGTTTTAGTTAAAAAAACGTGGTGTACCAAATTTTCTGGTTCATATATGTTTTGCTTTGTGAAGAAGTGTAAACTCTTGAAAAGTAAAATTAAGGAATGGAGTAAGGTTAGATTTGGTAATGTGGATTGCCAAATCCTAGAAGTGGATATCCACCTAAGTAATGTTCAATCAAAGTTGTTAAATGATTGGGAAAATTCTAAACTTCAAGCATCTCAGGATAGATTGATTAAAAAACTTGCCAAGTTATTTTCCTTTCAAGCTTCTTTTTGGAAGAAAAAGTGTAGAGATGATTTCTGGCACAAAGGAGATGCTAATACTTCTTATTTCCATAACTCAGCCACGATTAAAAGAAATCGTAATCAAATTAAGTATTTTAAAACAAGTTTGGGCGAGGTTGTCTCCAATCCTTCCTATATCAAAAAGGAAATAACGTTAGACTTTCATAAGCGGTTCTCTTCGGATCATAATTGTCATTTTGATTCCGAGAGTGATTTTAGTTTAATTCCTCCTATTTTATCAATAGAGGATAACGAAAGCTTGATTAAGATTGTGACTAATGAAGAAATAAAGAGTGCAGTGTTTGATCTTGCTCCTGATAAAACTCCGGGTCCAGATGGTTTCCCTCCTTTCTTTTTTCAGAAGTATTGGACTTTGATTGGAGGTTCTGTTTGCAGAGCTGTAAAAGCGTTCTTTCATTCAAGCAAGATGCTAAATGAAATTAATCATACATTTATTACGTTGATCCCAAAAGTTGAAACTCCTGAATCTGCTAACCATTTTAGACCTATTAATCTATGTTCGACTATTTATAAAATCATCTCTAAAATTCTTACTAATCGCCTGAAGGATTTTTTAGGATCTATTATCCATCCTCTTCAAGTATTCCTGAAAGACTTATTCAAGATAATATTTTAATTGCTCACGAAGTTTTCCATTCTTTTAAGAATAAGGGAGGGAAGGATGGGTGGATTGCCATCAAGTTAGATATGGAAAAAGCGTATGATCTCATAGAATGGAACTTTGTTCTAATGATGCTAGAAAAGTTAGGTTTTCACCCTGTGTGGATTCAATGGGTAAAAGAATGCATCTCCTCGGTCTCCTTTTCAGTGCTTGTTAATGGTATCCCTGGTGATAGGTTCTACCCTTCTCGGGGTCTTCGCCAAGGTGACCCTCTTTCTCCCTATTTATTTATTCTATGTGCAGAATTGCTGGCCCGCCAGATCCATGTACATTGTTTTAGTAATTCAAAACTACTGGGTGTTAAACTTGGTAGATCAAGAGTTAAAGTCCCTTTTTTAACTTTTGCTGATGATACTATGTTGTTTGCAAAAGCCAATAGTGACAGTTGTAGCATAATAAAAGATATTCTTGTTAAGTATTGCTCTATGTCTGGCCAATTAGTCAACTTTCATAAGTCAGCTTTTCAATGCACTTCTAATGTTTCTCCTGCAGAATGCCTTTCTTTTAAGAATATTCTTTGTATGGATAATGCTTTTTCATTAGGAAATTATTTAGGTTGTCCTATTATAGACTCTAGAGTTAACAAAAATACTTTTGGTGGTGTGCTTGAGAAATCTAGAAGTCAATTATCTAAGTGGAAACCTAACTCGCTTTCTCAAGTGGGTTGAGCAGTCTTGATCCACTCTAATCTTGCTACTAAGGCAAATTTCCAAATGCAAAGCTTTTCTCTTCCTTCTGCTATTTTGCAGGATCTAGATAAGATTAATAGTAATTTTTTCTAGAATAAGGATCCTAATGCGGGGGTGGCCAATATGATCGGCTGGGAATCCATTTGTAGGCCCAAATGCTTGGGCGGATGAGGTTTTAGAAAGGCTAAGATCACGAATATGGCCTTTCAACTGAAACTGTTATGGAAGATTTTAGCTTCGCCTTCCAATATCTGGGTTGATTTAATTCAGAAAAAATACTTAAAACATTCCTCTCTCTTGAATTATGTGTCGAGTAGTAACACTTCCTGGCAGTGGAAAAATCTTATGCGCCTCCACCCTTTATTCAAGAGGGGTTTAAGGTGGCAAATTGGTGATGGGTCTAAGATTTCAGTTTGGCATGATAATTGGGTATACTCAGTTCCTCTCTCCTCTATTGTTTATGGTCCGTTGAGTTATGAGAACTTGTGTGTGCCTGATTTTATTTCTCAGGATAGAACTTGGAATAAGCCTTTGTTAGAGGAATGCTTCCCGGAGTGTATTGTGAAGAATATTGTGGGTTTGTTTATTCCTGCCACAGCTATCCAAGATAATCTGTTTTAGGGCCTAAATTCTTATGGTATTTATTCGGTTAATTCTGGTGTTAAGTTTATTCAATCTTTAGACAAATCTATTCCCCCTTTAGTGGGATTTAAGTGGATTTGGTCGTTAAATGTCCCTCCCAAGATCAAATTTTTTCTTTGGAAAGTGTGTATGGATGGTCTGCCCTCTAAGGTGCGTTTAGAGAAATCTCATGTTTTTATGCCAAAAGATTGTGTGTTCTGTAATTTTCACTCTGAGGACGCTTTACATTTTACAGTTTGAGTGCTCTTTTTCTCATGATGTTGTTTTTCAGTTGTCCCAGTCGGAGTCTTGGCCTTCTATTCCGAGTGTGGATTGTAATGATTGTATAGTTAGTATCTTAAGCTCTCTGCATGACAATCTCCCTCCCTCTGCTATTTGTAAATTGGCTTGCCTTTGGTGGCATGTCTGATTTGCTCGTAATAAAATTATTTTTCAGGGGGAAGGGATGTCTTGTTTTAAGTCGGCAGCTCTTATTAAGAAATTTTTTCAAGAATGGTCTTTTATTCAGAAAGAGGATGAGATTTTTTTTGGACGGGAATTCTCATTCTCCCCTGCTCACTTTGTCTTCTACTCTTAGGGAAATTTAGTGGGTCAAACCCACGAATACCTACTTTAAATTAAATTTTGATGGGTCCAAACTTCGAGATGGTAGGTGTTGTAGTCTAACATCGACGGCTCTTTTCTAAGACACTTGGGCTCATCAGAGCCGTCCACGTGTCACCTTAGTTAAAAAAGAGAAAAGCCTTGAATCTCTGGGCTACACTCATATGAGGTAAAAGGTTTAAATTCTGGCCCAACAGTCAGAGCCCAGCAGTGCCAAATGGCTGAAGGAGAGTGGTTAATAGATATTCACCAGTTATGGTCAGCCACGTGTCATAATCTGATTTCTCAGCCAATTAGATGCTGCTATGGTAGGTCAGTTTTTAAGGTTAGCTGTCAACTTGCTATCACTATAAATACCCCTGAAATCAGGAGAAAAACACATTCAATGCAAACAGTGCAAAGTTACTCTGATAAAATACTCTCTCACTTTCTCTCTCTATCTCTACTTTCTCTCACTACTCCTGATATCTGACTTAAGCATCGGAGGGGGAACCACCACCCAAACCTCCAGGGTGGGTCCCTTTTTGCAGGTTCGGGAGCGAAGCCAAGGCTAAGGACTAAGCGGATTCAGACATCGTTGCACAAGTCTCCAGCTGAAGAACACTCAAGATACTACTTTACTTGCTCGACAAGGAACTAAGCCTACCGCTTACTTGTTGGACAAGTGAATAAAACATTTGGCGCCGTCTGTGGGGAGACGCAACGATGACTGATTGTCAATCATCCAACATTGCCAGAAATCGAAGCCTTCAAGTTAATGTCGAAGATACGGTGGAGCATGAAAGACCACCTCGAGGAAGAGATAGACCTCCATCCATCGTCAATGTTCCTGGACCAAGCCAGCAACCGGTCATCCAAGTTAATCTAGATCGTCCAGTGACTGCCGCCCACCTGGAGAATGTTTTGAATGATTTCCAGACCAGGATGGCGGAGGTCGTCCAGGAACAGATTAAAAGCAATATGTTGTTTTTCCATCACAACCCGGAGCCAGCTGCTAACAATCCACCTCGTCCTAGAGGACGTTCTGAAGTAGATCGTCCAGGTCCTAGTCGACCTGTTCGTCAGGAACCCTCTAAGAGGACCCAGGACCATGTCCATCCTAGTGGGAACCGAATGGAAACCGACACCAGGGATTACTTAGAAGCAAAGAGGGCTGCGACTTTGCAACGTTCAGCTACAGGATCTACCCCATACCTGAGAGACCCTCCTTTGAGGTTGTCGTCCAGAGGGGAAGGCCGAAGTTTAAGCCACTCTCTTGTTCATCCACGACGAGGAGAAGACCGTGGCTCGGCCCATGGTCTACAAAGGCGTCCAAAACCAGCCAACACTTCATCCAACCCAGTAATGAAAGAATATCGCAAGGAGTTCATACCCATCGAGGGACAATGGGAGCTCTCCAAATCAACCGGCCTACTCCATTCTCGGCCAGGGATTATGGAGACGCCCCCCTTCCCAAAGGTAAAACTCCCAACCATTGAGCCTTTCGATGGAACTACCGATCCGGACGATCACTGTCCGCTACAAGCATCGGATGTACGTCCAAGGAGTGGACGACGCTACTTGGTGTAAGAATTTTCCAGCTACTTTGAAAGGAGTAGCGCGAAGTGGTTTAACAATCTTCCCCCAATTCGAGTCAACAACTTTACTGAACTCAGCTTCTTATTCACTAGTCATTTTGTTGCCAACAAGCAAGAGCAAAAGACGAGCATGCACCTAGGCAAGGTCATTCAAGGACCTAAGGAGGCTCTTAGAAGCTTCGTTAAGAGATTCAACCTAGAAGCGCTTCAGATCCAAGATCTTAATGCTGGAGTGGCTTTTGACGCTTTCATTAGGGGACTAAGGCCAGGAAGTTTCAAATTTGACCTTGTTAAGAAGAAAATCTCCACTCTTGCTGAGGCTTTGAGGGAAGCTGAAGCATTTATTCATGCCACCGAAGTATGTGCTGAGGCAAAGCATCCCGAGTCTAAGAAGCCTGAAGAGGTTGCTCGGCCAAAAAAAGAGCAACCCCAAGAAGGCCGAGACTTGGGCGATAACCTCCAACACCACTCCGGCTAGAAAGAACAAGAGAAAGGAGGCCGAGCCATCCTCATCCAATCTCGTTGAGTTTAACAAAGACCAATACTCCATCCTCATAGAGATTAAGGATCGAGTATGAGTTGAAGGCCCCAAATGAAATGAAAACTCCTTATAGAAATAGGGATAAGAGCAAGTATTGCCACTTCCACAAAGATTGTGGTCATGAGACCAATGAATGTAAGCACCTCAAGAGAGCTTTGGAAGAGTTAGCTCGAAAAGGAAAGATGAATTCCTATATGGCTCAAGGGGGAAGGAAGTTTCCAAGGAAAGATGATGGGCATAACAAGAAGAAGGAGAGTGCAAGCACAGACGAAGATGTTGTTCTCGTAATCTCAGGTGGGTTTGCTGCTGGGGGACCAACCAATAGAGGGCACAAAAACTACCTTAAGGAGCTCGGCCAAGTTTTATTAGCCGATCAGACAAAGGCTGAGCCCTTCCCAAGGGTGGTAGTTAGTGAGCAAGATCGGGCGGGAGTTGAGGACTCCCCATGATGATCCCTTGGTTGTAGAGATGAAAATAGCAAACTTGAGAGTAAGAAGGATCCCGATCGACACCGGAAGTTCGACGGACATCATTAGTGCTGATTGCCTGTCCAGGCAAAAGTTTGAGGAGAAGAACTTAGTTCCCGTTCACCATCCCATCATAGGGTTTGGGGGAGGAGTCATCCATCCCATGGGAACTGTGACTTTGCCCGTTCGAGTGGGAGAGAAGGAAGCCTCAAGAACTCCGTTTATCAAGTTCTTGGTGGTCCGAGACTTGATGACCTACAATGTCATTCTTGGACGACCAACTCCGAATCATGTCAAAGCGGTAATAGTAACTCACCCGATGTTGATGAAGTATGAGTGTGACGACGGCAAGATTGGCTCCTTGTATGGAAGGCGGAAGTTACCTAACTAAAAACCACAATGGAGCGAAAGGTTCTTTGGGCGGAAGGAAAACGTCTGAAATAGAGAAAGATCAGACGAAGGTTGCCAGCGAAAGGAGAACGTCTGGAATAGAGAAAGATCAGACGAGGATGGCTAACGAGAGGAAAACGTCTGGATTTCTCAAAGACCAAGTCGCCTCGTTAAAGCCGACCATGGAGAGCCCTCAGACGCCTCTTGCTCCCTCAAGGAAAGCGTTTAAGCACCTCCCCAGCAAGAAGAGGAAATATGAAGTCATCAAGGAAGAACCCTCCTCGTCTGAAGAGGTCATGGCCATCATGGGACTAGCAAAGAGAACGTCCGAGCCGTAGAAGCCCCCGAAGAGGTACGTCCGGATGAAGCTCGTCCCGAAAAGGACCCTTAAAATCGGATCTTCACTCGATCCTGGTTTGAAGGGTCATCTAGTCCACTTGCTGAAAGAGTTTCAAGATGTGTTTGCCTATTGCGTTGAGGAAATGCCAGGAATTGATCCGGAAGTAGCCGTCCACTGGTTGAATGTTGATCCAAATTTGAAACCGGTTCGTCAGAAGAAGAGGCATTTGGGACCGGCTAGAAACCAGGCGATCGACCAAGAAGTTCAGAAGTTGTTGGAATCCAAGTTCATCAAAGAAACCTATTATCCTGACTGGATAGCAAATGTAGTTATGGTGCCAAAGCCCAATGGCACCTGGAGAATGTGTGTGGACTACACTGACCTCAACAAGGCTTGTCCTAAGGACAATTTCCTTTTGCCTAAGTTGGATCGTCTGGTAGACTCCACAGTTGGCCATGCTTTGCTGAGCTTCATGGACACTTATTCAGGTTTTCATCAAATCCCCATGTGGCCAGAGGATCAGGACAAAACGTCCTTCATTACTGAAAAAGGGCTGTATGGCTGGGTGAGGATGCCATTCGGCCTACGCAATGCCCCGGCCACTTTCCAAAGATTGATCAATAACGTTTTTCAGCCGCAGTTGGGACGAAATATGGAGGCATATATTGACGATATGATAGTCAAGAGCCGTCAAGAAGAAAGTCATGTTGGTGATTTGAGAGAAACTTTTGAAACTCTCGGAAATACAAGTTGAAGCCGAATCCCAAAGAAATGTGTCTTTGGGGTTTTGTCGGGGGATGTTTTTAGGCTTCTTGGTGGATCGAGAGGGAATAGAAGCCAACCCTGAAAAGATTCAAGCTATTTTAGACATGAAGTCTCCTTCGAAGGTAAAAGAGGTACAACGGCTGACGAGTTGCTTGGCTGCCCTTGGACGATTTTTGTCTAAGTCAGGCGACAAGTGCCATCACTTCTTTGCCACGATCAAGAAAAAAGCCAAGTTCGAATGGACAGCAGAGGCGGAGCAAGCCCTTCAACTTGTCAAAGATCATCTTCAGCATTGCCTAGGTTGGTCGGTCCCACGAGGGGGAAAAGTTGTTTGTATACTTGGCTGTATCCACTCAAGCTGTGAGTGCCGTCCTGTTGGCTGAACGAGAGTCCGTCCAAGTTCCCATATACTTTGTGAGTCACGTGCTCAAAGATGCGGAAAACAGGTATACTCCAGTCGAGAAGTTTAGATTGGCCCTAGTCATGGCCAGCAGAAAGTTGAGGCCATATTTCTTGGCGCACAATATAATTGTCTACACCGACCGGCCCTTGAAGCAAGTTCTACGAAGATGGAAGGCTGCTGGACGAATGCTAAAATGGGCGGTTGAGCTTAACATGTTTGACATATCATTTGAACCAAGGAAAGCCATTAAAGGGCATGCCTTGGCGAGATTTTATAGTTGAGCTTACTCGGCCAACCATAGAACCAATATCCGATCCAACTAGAGGAAGGAAGCATTGGACGCTCATGGTTGATGGATCGTCCACGATCCAATGGATGTGGGGCAGGGATCATTTGTCAATCTCCTGAAGGAGATAAGTTTGAATATGCATTGAGATTCCAGTTCGGAGCGTCCAATAATGAAGCTCGAATATGAAGCACTCTTAGCCGGAATCAAAATGTGCAAGGCGGCTGGAGCCGTTGAGATCGAGGCCAAATCGGACTCCCTCTTAGTTGTCAATCGAGTTAATGGAGATTTTGAATGCAAAGAAGCATCAATGAGCAAATACATGCGACTCGATCAAAGATGAGATAGAGCCATTAAATCGATTTGTCCTCGACCAAGTACCAAGGTCAGAAAATCATCAAGTCGATGCTCTCTCAAAATTAGCCGGCTCGGCGAAGGTGATGTGCCAAGAACAGTTTTTTGGGAAGTCAAACCCAAAAAGAGCATCGACCAAGAACAGATTATGTTTCTCGGCCGAGGACCTGTCCTGGATGGAGCCGATCATAGAATATAAGAAGACGGGACGATTGCCTTCAGATCATGTAGAGGCTAAGTATGTAAAGGCTAGAGACAAGTGCTTTGAATTATGGGACGAGACACTTGACAAGAAGTCATTCAACCGGCCCTTGCTCAAGTGCGTCACCAGAGAAGATGGTCTGGAGGTCCTGAAAGAACTCCATGAAGGAGCTTGTGCTTCTCACATTGGGGGAAGAGCTTTAGGGGAAAAGGCTTTAAGGACGGGGTATTACTGGCCTACCTTAAAGGAGGATGCTCTAGTCTATGCAAAGAAGTGTGACAGTTGTCAGAAGCATGGAAATGTGCATCAGAAGCCGTCCAACTACTTAACCCCTATCTTGTTCCCTCTGCCTTTTGCCAAATGGGGCATGGATATCCTAGGACCTTTCCCTGTGGCCGCTGGGCAAAAGAAGTTTGTGATAGTGGCAGTTGACTACTTCACTAAATGGATAGAGGCAGAGGCTATGAGAGGAATAACAACGAACGACGTCAAGGGCTTCATCTGGAAAAACATTATAACTCGATTTGGCATGCCTCAGTCAATCGTCTTTGATAATGGTCCACAGTTCGAAACGCCTAAGTTGAAAGAGTGGCTGTCAGAAAGAGAAATAAAAGCTCACTTTTCGGCCGCCCACCCACAAGCCAATGGGCAAGTTGAGTCCTTCAACAAGATTCTATCAAATGGAATCAAGAAGAAGCTGGATAACGCCAGAGGACAATGGGTTGAAGAACTGCAATTGGTGTTATGGTCCATTAGAACAACCGCTAAGAATTCAACAGGCGAGACGCCTTTCATGTTAGTCTATGGCACTGAAGCCGTCTTGCCCATTGAGGTTGAAGAGCCCACCCTACGAGTCATGTTATACACAGAAGATGCCAATTGGGCCGCATTGCGCACGGCTTTGGACCAAGCCCCGAAGTCAGGGGCAATGCCTTGCTAAGAATGCAATTGTACAAACTGCGAATGGCTCGGGAGTTTAATAAAAGAGTTGTTAGACGACCACTCAAGGTGGGGGATCTCGTCCTAAGAAAGATGGAAGCGGTTGGACGCGCTAAAGAGTTGGGGAAGCTAACACCAAACTGGGAAGGCCCTTATCCGATTGTCCAGGAGGTACGCAAGTGGGACTTTTCGTCTACAAGATCTAGATGGACGACCTATTCGGCGTACTTGGAATTCGAGACAACTTAAAGAAGTACCACGTCTAACTCAGATCTTCGTCAGATACCTGTAGGGTAATTTGTAGTTACTCCAAAGTGCCACGGCACATGTTAGTAAGAAAAGAATTGTATACATGTATCTTGGCATTCAGCCAAGCAAAATCCATATAATACAATTCTTACTTTCTTATCTCTTTGTATATTTTCACCAAGTTAATTCACTTTGGGGCATTAAATCAGTTACTCGTCTAAAACAGTGACAATAACTTGGACAAAATACAAACAAAAGCAGAACGTCAAAATTACTCGTATTTACGCCGAACATCACTCCTTCAAAGAGACCGGCCAAAAATATAATGCATATATGGCCGTCAAATTGACAAAAACTCTAGTAAGAGTAACGTCAAAGTCTCTGAGAGAAAGCCGGCTCGAAATAAGACCTTAGTAAAGGATACTTACTTTCAAAATCACGGACGGCTAAGTAGTCCGGACCCTAGTAAGGGATCGCTACTTAATGACGAGTGTTGCCCCCTCAAGGAAACCAGCTAAAACACGCTTTGAACAGGTATCTCAAGCTCGTCCATCAACTTCAAAGAGCTCGGCCACTGGCCGCTGCTCTCCTTCTTGGACTTTGGCTCTCCCTCCACGCACGGTTGAGCTAAGCCCAACAAGGGGGGGATGATAGAAGCCAAAAGGACGAGCCATGTAAAAACAAGGACGAGCCATAGAAAACAAGGTCGTCCAAAAAACTAATACCTAGGCTATAGATGCCTTTCTGATGGTTTGAAACCATCCCGCATTTGTGTACGGCCCAAAGAAGGTGACCGTCTGAGAATGGACGTTCTACTGTGGATGACCATCGTACAAAAATCGACGCTAATTTTTGGACGAGTATGGTCCAAAGAAGGTGACCCTCGTCCAAAAAAGTTGGTAGCTTGAGTCAAACAGGTCTTGGCCGCAACCTCTCAGTGGGCGAGACTCGTCTGAATAAGCAGACCGTCCAACAATCTAGGGAAAATCAAGCAAAATGCTTGGGCACTTAATAAAGATTGGAAATCGTCCAATGCCAAGAATGATCGTCCAAGAAGTTCAAGACGAGTCAACTCTTGTACTTGGATATTTCATAAGATAACAAATACTCGTCCAAGGGCAAGGGGGACAATCTTCTCGTATGGGCACTTTGCAAACAGTCTCAGACGAGTCCCTTTTGGTATTTGGAGACAAGTTTTAAAGGTTAGGAATCCGAGCAGGATGTTCAACGATCATGACGAAGTTAAAGTTACACTTAGCCAAATTGCAATTGTAAAAAAATAAAAATAAAAAGAAGACCGGCAATTGGCAAAAAGTTCTTCATATATATCAACAGCAAAACTTTACAACTTAAGCTACTGAAGAGCTAAGACTACAACGGCAGACAAGGCAAGAAACTTAGAAAAATAAACCTAAAGCTAGGCTTCATCTCCAGCGCGTGTTTCTTGGTTGTCCTCAGGCTTCTCATCCTCGCCTTCGTCTTCAGGCCCCTCACCATCGGCTGCAGCCTCGTCGTCAGACTCTAAGAATTCCGGAGGTTCCTCGGCACATACCATAGCCCGATGGACACTCTGTTGGTACTCTAGACGACGCACAAAGTTGGGAACCTCATCAGATTCAGCCAGCATCTCGAAGGCCTTGACAGCCCAGCCTTTAGACGTTTCGATGACTTGTGCCAACCCTTCCTTGGCGTCATCGAAGGCCTTGGCCGCCTGGCTCTCTAGACGGGCAGTTCTCGCCCTCAGAAGAATATTCTCCTTCCTTAGCTGCGCGGCGACGAGAAGGGCGGCATTTCTTTCATCTCTTAGTTCAGAGGAGACAGCATCAATTACCATCTTCAGACGGTCTTGTTCCTTGAACATGTCATTAATAGTAACAAGATAATTCTTGTTTTCTGACTCCAGATGAGCTGATCTTTTCTCCAAAGCCTCCAGGGATTGATGATGGAGTGTATTAGCCATCTCAATATCATGGATGGCCTTGTCGCCTGCCGTAGTAGCCTGCCGTAGTCGCCTGCCGTAGTCGCCATATGGACGAGCTGTTTATTCTCTTTTCTCACCTCCTTCGCCCATTCTTCGCTTAGCATGCTTTGAGCCGGAAACAATGAAAACAAATCAAGTTATTAGACGGGTTAAAGAGTCAAAATTTGAACAAGTATAGAACAAAACCGGCATAAAATAATACCTCGGCAGCAAGCTGGGACATGTAGCCCACATGCCCGGCAGAAGCTCCCCTTAATCCTTTGATATAGGATTCGGGGGTAGCACTTGAAGAGCTCCCCGCTTCGACGCTCTTTCTCCAAACTTCTGACATTTTGGCGAAAGCAGAGAAGACTCCTCGTCCGAATCGGAGGGGAGGAGTTGGGGGAATAGCAGGGCCTTTGCCCTTATCTGAAAGAGGGGGAGAGTCAGTAATCTTGATAGGAAAGACGATGGCTTGTCGATTGGACGGACTCATGGACCGTCTATCGACCTGCATCGTCCTAACTATATTGGGGTAATACGACTCACCAGATGAAAGCGATGTTGTCCTAACAGCTAAAGGCATCCGTGGCACCGGCTTAGTCACCGAGCCGCCGAACCCTCGGATAGTTCTCGGCCGGCCCCGCATTCCGGTGCAACCAAAGCCAAGGCGGACTCAAGGTTGACCTCAGCAGAGTCGGCCGGCAAAACGCTGAGTGGAACAGCTGCATGGGCATCCTTTCCCTCCTCGGCCGGGCCAACAGTTGAAGGCTCCCTTTTAAGAGCCTTGGCTTGTGGGGGAGGCATGCTTTTCTCCCCGCTCTCGACAGCAGGAGCCGCCTTATCCGACTTCTTCCTTGTAAAGCCCTTAGGCTTCTTTCTTTGAAGGCCGGTCACCGGCAAGTAGTTGGCCTCTTCTTGGATGAGGACGACTTCCCGTGGAAGTTTGTTTGTAGGAGCATTTTTCTGCAAAAAATAAAGGCATCAGATCGATCGTCCAAAGAACAAAAATGTGTTCGTCAAATGAATTATAGACGAAGAGTTTTACTTGGGTGATTTCAAATATATACCGTTATCATCGGCCAATCGCAAGCCGGCAGCAACCAAGAAGTCATCTTGGTAAAACATTTCCTTAAAGGGTATCCAGTTAGATGGCCCCTTAAAAGATTTTTGGCCGGGCCTGGAGTACTCCTTCACTTTGAAGTACTCCACCACCTCCTCGTCAAAGTTGTCCTCCAAATCCAGCCAAGACTGCTTCCGCCCAGTATTTGTGACGGATCTATTATAATATCTGTAGCTCTCTGTGACATAGTCGGAGGACGCCCGTAAAAAGATAAAATCGGCCTTCCACTCGTGCATCTTCGACGATTTTCCCCAAGCCGTCATGAAGCCTGGACGGTTGCAGATGCTGAGCCATGCTCCGTCCACGGCCCCAGGTACCTTAGCCGCATAATGGATATGGGTAAAGGCTTGAAGGGAAAAGGCTAAGCCGCGTAGTTCACAGACGGCAATAAATGTCAGGATGTTGTGCCAAGCGTTTGGAGCCAGCTGGTTATGGCCGATGTGGTAGTGCTGCAACACTTGTTCTACGAAGTCATGGAGAGGAAACCTCAATCCCGCATCTAAGGCCAGTTTATAGACGGCGAAATGGTTCCTGGGAGCACTCAGGATCGTCGAGTCGTTATTAGGAATGACAAAGGAGAAGCCCGGCATGGGCATGAAAGACGACAAGTAATTAGGGTCTGGTCCTAGTTTCTCTAACCACTTACGGTTAACTAAAATGAAGCCAGGATCAGAAAGGGGACCTAAACGTCTTCTAATCTCCGACGAGGTAGTAGACGCCTCGTCTGATCCTTCGGCAACCTCAGGATCGCTACCATTATTACCTTCGCCGATCTCCGCCGTATCGGCGTCCCTGCCAGAAGTACTGGTCTCAGTTTTTATTTCGGAGTTTTCTGCATCATGGTCGACAGGAGACCTGTCCAAAAATGGAGCACTTTGGACCTCTCTTGCCTCATCCGGCACCCGTCCAGTGGATTCCTCCATATCTGAGCTATTTGATGGGATTATTGCTTTTCGTCTTAGACGGGCCGTTTGCTTGACGCGCGCCAGATTACCCTGCACAGGTAAAGACTGGGTCGTCTGACTTTCTCGGCCAAAACTATGAAAATATATGTACTCGGCCAGATGAGGCCCAACTCTAGAATGCGCCGAAGAAGAAGTATCGGTTCTAGGGTCAAGACAAGCTCTTGGTCGGCTAGGATTATTTGACGAAGATGATTCCATTTTATTGATTTTCTAAGAAAAAATAAAGAATAAAGAAGAATGAAAAGATCAAATAAACGATACCTGCTAAGAACGTCTGGGCGATTCGTCGAAAAGTGCTGAAGCTGGACGATCTCTCTCTCTCTCTAGAAAATTTGCAGAGCTTCTCTCTCTAGGAAAATTTGATCGAGGTGTTAAATGATTGAATGTTTTCACATCAAGGTTATTTATAGAGGGATAAGAAACTCATGGAGCCGGTCAAAGAATGACCGAAAAGAGAATACAACGGTCAAATATGACCGGTAGAACAAGGAAGAAGGCGCGTCACTTCATTTCAAATCAAACTACCTTGAGGGTAAAAGGGCCTTAACCGTCGAATGGACCAACAAGTGAAAGCCCTTTTAGGGGCAAATGTTGTAGTCTAACATCGACGGCTCTTTTCTAAGACACTTGGGCTCATCAGAGCCGTCCACGTGTCACCTTAGTTAAAAAAGAGAAAAGCCTTGAATCTCTGGGCTACACTCATATGAGGTAAAAGGTTTAAATTCTGGCCCAACAGCCAGAGCCCAAGAGGTGCCAAATGGTCAAGGAGAGTGGTTAATAGATATTCACCAGTCATGGTCAGCCACGTGTCATAATCTGATTTCTCAGCCAATCAGATGCTGCTATGGTAGGTCAGTTTTTAAGGTTAGCT
Source organism: Beta lomatogona (assembly GCA_947646795.1). Taxonomy (NCBI): domain Eukaryota; kingdom Viridiplantae; phylum Streptophyta; class Magnoliopsida; order Caryophyllales; family Amaranthaceae; genus Beta; species Beta lomatogona. The sequence continues at coordinate 34,422 of CANSNZ010001102.1, read as the reverse complement.
GTCAACTTGCTATCACTATAAATACCCCTGAAATCAGGAGAAAAACACATTCAATGCAAACAGTGCAAAGTTACTCTGATAAAATACTCTCTCACTTTCTCTCTCTATCTCTACTTTCTCTCACTACTCCTGATATCTGACTTAAGCATCGGAGGGGGAACCACCACCCAAACCTCCAGGGTGGGTCCCTTTTTGCAGGTTTGGGAGCGAAGCCAAGGCTAAGGACTAAGCGGATTCAGACATCGTTGCACAAGTCTCCAGCTAAAGAACACTCAAGATACTACTTTACTTGCTCGACAAGGAAGCTAAGCCTACCGCTTACTTGTTGGACAAGTGAATAAAACAGTAGGGCCTCTTGTGGTTTTATTATTAGGGATGAGACTGGAAGTATTGTTATTATGGGTGCCATGGCTATTAATCATAATCATTCTATCCTGGTTGCGGAAGCTTGGGGTATGAGAGAAGGTGTTTGTGCTGCTTTGGCTTCTGGTATATAGAATCTGATTGTTGAAGGGGATAATCTCGCTGTGATCAATTCTCTCCAGAGTACTTGGAAAATTCCTTGGGAAATTAATGCTCTAGTGGGTGATGCCTAGTCTGATTTGGTTTTTTGTGGGAATGTTCTGTTTTCTCATTGTTTCAGGGAGGCGAATCATGCGGCGGACTTCTTGGCTCACAAAGGTCACTCCTGTAGTTCTCTTCATCGCTAGTTTGAACTTCCTGACCTTAACTTTCTCTCTATCATCCGAAATGATGTTTTAGGTTGGTCCTATTTAAGGGACTAATCTAGTTTCTCTCTCTTGTTTCAAAAAAAAATCATAGATAGTGGAATCAGAAACAGACCTGATCGATGGGTCAACTGATTCCGAATCGACTTAAACCTGATTCGACCTGTGAGGGTCAGTCACCAGACCTAAACGAAACCTGACCTGTGATTACTCAGACCTGATCGGCACCCGGCAAGATCATATTCTGAACTGAGCACACAGACCTGCATTCAAAACCAAACCTAACAGTTTTCCAACCAGATATTAACCAAAACCAGACTAGACCTAGTAAATACCCGATTTTTTTATGGCCAACCCGAATTCAACCATAATTCATGGTAACCAGATAAATCAAATCTGTCTTATTTGATCCAATTTTTCAAACCAATCTATTTGGATGACTAAACCCCACCAAATTATTAAAATTCAATTATTATTCTATATTTACAAAATCATTTAAAAATGTATATATTTACAAAATCATTAAAATTCAATTATTATTCAATTTTTTCATTCCTTTAAGGTGTCAATAACATATGAGTAGAAGATCAAGTTATAATATATGTTACAAACGTAGAAATTATTGGCGAAAAAGGAAAAAAAAAAAGAACTACTGGTATATAATATCATAATTTGATGATGTGACAACCCTTAAAACACAATTACAAAGCAAGAAGATATATTCGGTTTTTGTTGGCTACTTACTAGCTAGTGAGAGCTGATGGTACCCTCATAAAAAGCACTTCTATTATGCTGTTTTCGTTAATTAAAACGATGTGATCGATCCTCCAACAATTAGCAATTAAATGGCAATAGTTTAAGATTGATTTGTCTTTGTCTTAAGCCTTAATCAGTTGATTATTATTTCAGGAAGGATTCGTTATAGTGGACTTCCTAATTAGTTAGGTAAACTTCATACTACAAGATAGTCCAATAATTTGGAGGTAAAATGAATTAAAGCATATACTGTATTATGTTTCCTGGCCTATGAAGTGTGAAAATTGTTATGGTTCTTCTTTTTTCGTCTTGTTTCATATTAATATATCTCTTAAGATTTAACATAAAGAAAGATAACTTGTTTCCGGCGAGAGATAACTTGTTTCCGGCAAGAGAAGTTTCAATCTTCTGACAACAGAGACAACGCGAACAACTTAGAGAACTCAAGAGAAGAGATCTATAATTTTTGTGGCGAGATCTATAATTTTTCCGGCGAGGGATGTTTCAGTTTTTCGACAACGGAGACAATGTGAACGACTGAGAGATAACTCAAGAGAAGATATCTATAATTTTTGTGGCGAGATTTATATGTTTTCCGGCGAGAGAGAGAAGAAATCAGTGAATGTGTGAGAGAAGAGAATCGGCGCCGCTGAGAGAGATGAGAGTATAAGAGAGTGTATGTTTAATGAGAGTTAGGTTACTTTAGGGTTTCATTTTAGGGGTTAGTTTTTATAGGGGGATTGTTTGGGGTTGTTTCAGCCGTTGGGTTAGATCTAATGGTTAGGATAGAAAGAGAGGACAAGTGAGGGTTTCTGAAAAGATGGGGAGATTAGATCATTTTGGGCCGTTGGATCAACACGGTTTTGCTCTTGTACAAATCAAAGGCTATAATTTAGGATCCGTGTGTTTGTTTTTTGGCCAATGAGATTTGAGAAATGATGGCAATAAGGATTATGGCAAAAAAATTACTGAATAACCAATTAACAATTTTATTATTATTATTATTATTATTATTATTATTATTATTATTATTATTATTATTATTATTATTATTATTATTATTATTATTATTATTATGTTATTTTATTATTATTATTAGGTAAAATTTCAAAAACTACCTTTTATAAATTTTCTTCAAAAAAACTACCTTATATAACAAATTCATTTCAATATACTACCATTTTATGTTTATATTTAATAATAATCGATAAATGACAATCGTCGTAGGTGTTGCTGCCGGTGGGGTAGCGAGAAAAGAGGAAAGAAACGAAAGGGGAAGAAAAAAAAAAAGCAATTTATGGTGACTCAATTATTAGTGATTAAACCCCATTAATGGTAAAATGGTAATATATTGAAAGGAAATTTGTTATATAAGGTAGTTTTTTGAAAGAAAATTTTTAAAAGGTAGTTTTTTTAAAAAAATTGATTATAAAAGGTAGTTTTATGAAATTTTTCCTTATTATTATTTCGAATCATAATGCTTACCATACTCGAGTCATTTATATAAATCCAGTAATTGATCGTATATTCGTAGTTAATATATAAAACTCATTATTATTATCTTTAGTTATACTATAAGAGCATATTACGAGTTGACGGGTTCTACAAGTTAGGGCCTGATTTTTTTTTTTCACTTTTGTTCGTATTTTTACATGTGTTTTGTATTATTTATGTAGATTTTTTTTGTATTTTAGTATTTTAACAATTTTTACAATTGTTTTTATCCTACACCCCTCTCTCACTCAATAACCTGTCCATTGCACTACCTCCTCCACTTCTCTCTCACTCAATCACCACTGCACCACCTCCTCCACTCCTCTCTCACTAGTCACCCTTGCTTCAATTTATTTTCCTAAAAAAAGAATTTGCAGGGGAATTGAAGAAATTGTTGGCAGGACCAACAGGGTTGAATCATCAAGATATGAAAGTGTATCACAAGGATAAGGAGAGAGATTTGAAGGAGTTTTTCAATATGGATTGGTGAAAGATACCTTGAAATGCTACCTTGAAATGCGGAAGAATGCCAAGATGAATGTTGCTAAGTCTATCTCAATGATTAGCTTAGAAGTTGATAAACTTGCTGGTCAGGTATAATTCAAATTCCTTTCTGAAATTTCTACATAATTAATAACTTGTTGCTTGAATTTCATCAATTTGTGTTTGGAAGTAGGATATGTCCAACGAATTTCCCCAATTTTGAGAATTATTATTTTTTGATTGATTTGAAAGTGTTATGGAATGTTTGTATGACCTCTAAATCGAGTAAAATCATGTTTTAATTTTATGCTGTAATTGGCAGGTGTCAACTCTTGAATCAGTGAATTCAAAAGGGGAAGAGTAGCAGAAAGACTGTTATTAATCTTAGGATAAATTTCATAGAACTACTTTTTATAATAAAAAAATTTCAAAAACCTACCTTATAATTTTTTTTTTTCAAATAACTACCTTATAAAACAAAACCCGTTTCAAATGACCACCAATTGACAATATTCATTAATTTTGACCGTTAAGTCCTCCTTTGACCATCACATGTTGGTCACGTGAGTTCATTAAAACTCACGTGAGTCATGATCTTAGATTTGTATTGGATTATTTTAGGATTGAAATTGAGTTTTTGTTAGTTTTAATGAACTCACGTGACCATCATGTGATTGTCAAAGGAAGGGTTAATGGTCAAAATTAATGGATGTCGTCAATTGGTGGTCGTTTGAAACGGGTTTTGTTTTATAAGGTAGTTTTTTGAAATTTTTTTGTTATAAAAGGTAGTTCCATTAAATTTATCCTTAATCTTATTGAGTAATTAATGAGTAAGCTTATCAAATTAGGCTGACGGAGATGTGAAAGTGCAAAGAAAGATGCAAGTAAACCTCTAATTTTTTATCCGCCACTTATTGATTAATATCAAATGGAAATTATTTCACGTTTTGAAGAGAGAAATTTTTTTAACGTATGTGAGATGAGCTCATATATATGTAGAAACGTTGGATATGGTAAAGATAAAAAAACTTTGAGTCCAGCAGCCAATGTAGTTCATATCCCAGATGAAAATCAGCAGAAATAATTAAACAGGCATAATACTAAGAAGTCAGTCAACAACAATCGTCATAATCAAGAGAGGGTATCAAATTTGGGTAAACCACCCCTTTCCCACACAGTGACAAAGACACTAAGACGCCGCGGAGACGCCGCCAAGTGCCAACGGAGAAAGGAGAGGAAGGAAAGGAGAGAGAAAAAGAAAAGAAGAGAGAGAAGAGCAGATGGTGGTGGGGTGGGAGGGTGGAGGAAAGGCAACTGTAAAAAAACCAAAAAAGAAATTAGAAATTATAATAACTATAAAAAAAAGAAAAAAAAGAAATTATAATAACCAATAAAAGAGTTACACGTGGCACATCTAACCTGGTTAATTAAGTTAACAACAGGTCATGACTTGTTAAAAATATATTGGTATTAAAGTTAGACTTATTCAGGGATAATCAAAAGAATGACTTATTTTTAGCAGATGGCTTAAACGTTGACTTATTTATGACAATTTTTCCATAATATTATAACATATCAAGAGTCGTTATACTAATTTATAATCAATGGAGTATTAGAGTGGTTTTACAAATATTTTGATACCAGTGTACTACTAAAATGATTAAACATATTAATAAGATATTTGTTTATACTTTATCATATATAGTCACAACATAATAAATATATACCGTATTATGTTTGTTATTGTTATTGCTATTATTACATTGTTGCTACTATTACTATTAGTAATTGTATTTTTTGTGGGCCCAAAGTGGGGACCCCATGGTAAGATGAAGGGCCCTGCTGCACCAAAACCTCTCAGCAGTTAACCCGGCCTGGGTTTGTGGGCGAACACTTTGACAATGGGGGCCCGGGGGGAATGGTAAGGAAAACCCTCCCCAAAGTACTCCCTAGTGGGGATCGAACCCCCAACCTTGAGGTTAGAAGGTTAACTTTCCTTACCACTAGGCTAGCTTTGGAATTAGTATTTGTATATATTGTTATTATTATTGTTAGTATTCTTGTTCTTATTTGTATTACTATTGCTATTGTTAGCATTGTTACTATTACTGTTATTATTTGTATTATTATTATTATCTTCATCGCTTTATGTTTATTATTATTACTATTCTCATTATCATCATAGCTATTTACAAACTTATATATCAATCACAATGCTTCTAATAATAAATCATTTATATAAACCTTGGAATTGATCGTCTACTCGTTATTATTGTCGTTAGTTATAATATTAAAACATATAAAGAGTCGTTATACTAAAATGATTAAACATATTGATAAGATAGTTTGTTTATACTTTATCATATATAGTCACAACATAATACATATATACTGCGTTATGCTTGTTATTGTTATTGCTATTATTAGCATTGTTGCTACTATTACTATTAGTATTTGTATATATTGTTATTGTTAGTATTCATGTTATTATTTGTATTACTATTGCTATTGTTAGCATTGTTACTATTACTGTTACTATTTGTACTATTATTATTATTATTATTATTATTATTATTATTATTATTATTATTATTATTTTTATTTTTATTTTTATTATTATCATCGCTTTATGTTTATTATTATTACTACTCTCATTATCATCATAGCTATTTACAAACTTATATATCAATCACAATGCTTATAATAATAAATCATTTGTATAAACCTTGGAATTGTTCGTCTACTCGTTATTATTGTCGTTGGCTATAATATTAAAATATATAAAGAGTCGTTCTACTCCTTTTATATATTAGAGTGGTTTTACGCAGTTAATTAGTCCAAATACGAGTTCACTAAGAGAATACACTAAACATCACGGTAAACAACATAGTGTTTTTATTAGTTTTTCGTTATCATCCATATATTTATCGCACTCACACATATGTATATATATGTCGATCTTAATATTTTTATTAATATGACTCGTTTACAAAATCTACAACAAAAGCAAATGACCCGACCCGGAGTCTAACCGAAGTTAAATTGACGTTCAATAGTGAATGAACCTGATGCTTCACAATGATCGAACGAAGGTCATAAGTGATTCAACCCGAGCACACTTGACTTGACCCAAGCATACATGAAACCCAAATACGACTTGAGCAAACTCGGTTAAAAAATGTCCACAGGCGATCTTACCCGGGAATGGATCGACGTGTAAATGGAACGCTCAAACCTGTCCGGCACCCGGCAATCTCATGATTCAAATGTGACCGACCCAGATGAACAAACCTGACCAATCACGACCCAGGGCACTGACTGGCAGAATCTTGACTTGTCCGGGTCTGACCTGGTTCGTCATGGGTATACCCAGAGCCTGTTCGAGGAGCTATAATGGCACCACTAATCATAGACGTTGGTGTACTATGTGCATGGATACATTGTACATCCCAATATCCCATACTATTTTTTGCGTATTTGGAACTCCCTTATTTTAGTACATTTACTCATTTGGGTGATCTCATTTGGTTGATTTGAGAGGAGTAATGAGCTCCTATAAAAAAAAGAAAGGAGTATTGAGCAGAAAAATAGTCTTGGGTATATCATACTCACGGTACACCCGATGTACGATAAATTTTTTGACATATATATACGGTGTGTGAGTTGATGTATAGAAATTTTATTTTATCTCTAAAATTATTGATTATAAATTTATAAGGGTATTTTAGGCATCTTAGGAGGACGATATAGTATTTAGGTGTTTCCTTTAAAACAATTTTTACAAGAAAACACCTTTAATGAATATTTTTATTAAAATACCCCCTTTAATAAAATACGGTAAAATATATCAAACTAGTTACTATTACATCTATAGGAGGGTTAAGCTCCTTGTGCTTCTGGATGTTTGTCCCCATAATTTATTCTCTGTCTTGCAAATTATACGTATTACAACACGGGGCAGGGGAATGTAAAAAGTACACATGGTTTACTAGTTGCATGTCCTTTCTTGCCATTTTTGCTATGGCATCTGCAGCTTGGTTAGCTCCCCTTCTTTTGAGGTTGTAGCTCAATACCTGAATTTGGTTGGAGGAATTTCCTGCATTTTTCCATCAAAATTGTTTGCTTGTTTTTTTATCTTCGTTGGTGTTTAAATTCCTGTTACTGTCTTTGAGTTATTTGTGGCGATAGTGCAATATTGTCAACCTTTACTATTGACCCATGTGTTAAGCCTGATTGCCTGGAGACCAGCTTCAAGAAGATTTAAGCAAAGGGATCTAGAACAAAAAACTTCAAGCCATTCTCCTTTAAAGTTTCTAACTGCAGTCGTAGTGTATTATTTCAAGTTCTGGAAAAATGACCCATCGATATTGATGTTGAGAAGATTTGGGGAAGGAGAGACCGTTTATGGAGGGAAAAAAACCTTCGGGTGATTCTGGGTATAGAGTCATTTAGTAGCCGTCAAGTTATGTTTTTAATTAAGGAGCACTAGTAGAATAATTGTTTATTGCTGCGGTGGTATTGTTGCGGTTTTACCCAAACGCAGCGATATATCAAGTAAAAAGAAAAGGTAAAATATAAAATAAAGATATTGCTGCGGTTTCAGCCAAAAACCGCAGCAATATGGTTTCAACGGGAGATTTTCAAAATTATTTGACCTGTTTGACCAGTTATATTGCTGCGGTTTTTTAAAGAAACCGCAGCAATAGATTTAAATATTAATATTTAAATATATTGCTGCGGTTTCATTAAAAAACCGCAGCAATAATAAGGTTACAAAACCCTAAATAGTCCGCGCCTCCCTCACTCACTTTCTCTCCATCTCACGCCACCCTCACTCTCACTTTCTCTCCCTCTCTCTCATATGGCAGATCTCACTCTTACTTCTTCCTCTCTCTCATATGGCACACGTGGGTCGTGGGTCGTGGGTCTCCTTCACCTCCCTCTCTCCCTCTCTATCTCCTTCGCCACCTCTCTTCCTCTCTCCTCAATCGTGGGTCGTGTGAAACTGTGCCGATGCGTGAAACCGGCCATCTCCGGCCATGGGACGCGTGAAACCGGCCATCGCCGGCCATGGGACGCGTGAAACCTGCCATCTTCGGCCATGGGACGTGTGAACCGCCAAGATCTCAAGAAAATTCCGGAGATTTGAAGCAAGAGATTTCAACTCGATTTTGAATCTGCTATTTGTAGTGATGCTTTTTCTGCGAAATTGAGATTGATGCTGAAGATAATTGAAGTAGAATTGAATTTGAGGAGAGAGAGAGAAAGAGAGAAATTATGTCCGAGATGTAAAAGGAAGGAGCGAGCAGCCATGGCGTTGGTGGTGATGGTGAGTTGACGCTGATGTATTTTTTTCTTTTGTTTTTATTTCTTTTTTATTTAGGATTTGTTTTTTAAAGATTTGAGGTTAGGTGATGATTTTTCTACATCAATGAGATGTTTGGATTTTTTAGGTAGGTTTCTGTTAGTTTTTTGGATCTGTGATTTTTGTATATATTTTTATTTGTTTAATCAGAATTTCTTTGGTATCCAGTTAATTTTAGTTTTTGCATTCTTTTATTTTTATTTTTGATCTGTGATGGTATCTGTCTTGTTGTTTTTGCTCACCTTTCATCTTTCAAGCTGGACAAAATGTAAAAAAAAAAAAAAAATTACATGTTCCAAGAGGTATTGCTGCGGTTTTGGGTAGAAACAGAAGCAATAGGTTAACCTATTGTTGCGCTTTCTACCCAAAACCGCAGCAATAGACTTTATATTTTATTAAAAAATAAACATGTTGCTGCGGTTTTGTGTAGAAACCGCAGCAATAGGTTGATCAATTGATGCGGTCAAAAACCGCAGCAATAGGAAATTACCTATTACTGCGCCCTTAATTGATGCGCTGCCAAAACCGCCGCAATGGGCCACTTAATGACCGCAGCAATAAGCATTTATTCTACTAGTGGAGGACACAAGATGGTAGATTTTCTTTTTGGAAGACCCTCTTGTTTATTCTAAGCTAAAGATGACATAAGACACGGGAGAAAAACACATTCATCGGGAGATTGTTTAGATTTTGGAGGGATTCGTTGCACAAATTACACTTGACCCATGATTTAAAGTTACCATTTATGATCGATGACGAAGGAGATAAAGACCAGAACTCGGAGGCTCTGATACATCCTTTAAGAATGTGGTCCATGGAATTCGGGATAGATGGGCAGAAAGGAAATTTTCCATTAGACGTTTTGATAATTTTGTTGAGATTCTCGTTGCAAGGCATTCTCTCCACCAGATTTGCCAAAAGAAGAGTTTCATTTTTTGATAGGTATAGGCAATGGCTTGCTTTGTATTAAAATTTTCTCCATTACACCATCAGAACATAAGGATATTCTTTTCTTTTGAGAGACACAAGGACTTGGTACGGTCCCGAATTTGTTGGGGAAAGGTGATGGAAAGTTTTTTGAGGTTTAGTTAACCGATGGGTTCAATATCCGCTAGGTTAAGAGATGACTCGTTATTTTGGATTGGCTCATGAATGAGGTTTCTAAGAGGTTCATAACCCATCCATTCGAAAATAGCACTAATATGTGTACATAACTACACCTTCCGATCTTTATTAGTTTGCCTGTTTCTTTTGCACATAGTTTTAGGGGAAATAGTGTTGTGGGACATAGAAAGAAAGAGAAATTATTATTTTATATTAAAGTTGAATGTATGTGTGATGGAAAGTTAGTGGTCTTGTAGACACATAATCGTGTCTCCCTATTTAAGGATCCAATGATGAAACATACCGTGGTCTTAATTGGTCCGATCCAAGGGCAGAGCAGTCCGAAGAGCCATTCAAAACCATCTCGAAAAGTGTTAAAGTCCAATTTTAAAGCCCAATTAATTATTCGTGATAATTAATTGTATTTAAGCCCAATTCTTTGAAAAGCCCAATTAATTGATAATTAATTGATTTATTTTAATAAATAAATATTTTCAAAAGATATTTTTTACTACCTCCATCCCAGAATAGTCTGAACACTTTCCTTTTATGTTTGTCCCAAATTAGTTTGAACACTTCCATTTTTGGCATTGTCCCACCATTAATATATTATTTCTTTTACACATCTTTGACCCACACTCTACCTTTTATCAATAAAAAGTTACCCAACTTTCTCTCTCCTCTAATAAAAATATCCCACCAACTCCTATGACATCTACTTTTTAAATAAAATAACATTTGATAACCACACCATAACTTATCACCTTAAACTACGTGTCCCAACAAGTGTTCAGATCATTCTGGGACGGAGGGAGTATAAGTCAAAATAAGTTTTTATCCCGTAAAATCAGATATCCGTAATTAAAGGGTAAAAGAAATCTTTTAAAACGCGTTTTAAATAAAGCTGTCAAAAGGCATGGCAGGAGCCAAACTGCGCTTGGCGCACGTCTATGTGTCAGGCGCAGCTCTGTCCACATGTGTCAGGTGCACTAATCTGCACTTGACACGTGGATTTCTGACTCATTCAGAGTCCTGCGTCAAGCGCGGCTCTCTGCTTGAGACGCGGATTTTCTTTCTTATCTTTTTAAAAGCGTGTACCATGTGTACACTTTTTATTGGTCATGCCGCGTCATACGCTTGCCACGTCAGCTGCCCCAGACGCAGCCAACGCATGAGGCGCAGTGCCGTTTTCCCTATAAATAGGCCTGATTTCCGAACAGATTTAAAAACGGATTTTTTACATTAACACACTTCGAACTCGACGAATATTTTACGAACCTCTATACGAATTATACAAAACTTCCCTACAAAAACTCATACTTTCAAACACATATACATTCAGGCCCTGTCCTTTTGGACTTATTTTCAAGCAAAAAATAAGTTGATTTCAAAAAAATAAGTTCAGTTCAAAGCAAAAATAAGTAAAAATAAGTTCAATTCAAAGAAAAATAAGTTCAGTTCAAGATTACTATTAATGTTGTAATTATTATCTTTGTTTTCAATATTACTATTAATATTGTTATTATTATTAATATTATAATTACAATAACGATGAATTTGTAATTTTTTTATTATTTTTTTTATTATTTTGTTAAATTTTTTATATTTTTATATATTTTTTATTTTTTTATATTTTTATTTTTTATATTATTTTTTATTTTAATATTTTTATTATTCATTATTTATTAATTTAATATTTTTATTATTTATTATTTAGTAATTATTATTTATTATTTTAATATTTTTATTATTATTTATTATTATTTATTATTTATTATTTATTATTTATTATTTATTTATTATTATTATTTATTATTTATTATTTATTATTTATTATTTATTATTTATTATTTATTATTTATTATTTATTATAATTATAATTATAATTATTTATTATATATTATATATTATTTATTTTTTATTTTTATTTAATATTTAATATTTAATATTTAATATTATTTTTTATTATTATTATTATTATTTATTATTTATTATTTATTATTTATTATTTATTATTAATATTATTATTCTTTATTATTTATTTATTTATTTATTATTTATTTATTTATTATTTATTTATTATTTATTATTTATTATTCATTATTTGTTATTTATTATTTATTATTTATTATTTATTATTATTATTATTTATTATTATTATTATTATTATTTATTATTATTATTATTTCTTATTTCTTATTTATTATTTATTATTATTATTATTTATTATTATTGTTATTTATTGTTATTTATTATTATTTATGTATTATTATTATTATTTATTTATTATTATTTATTATTATTATTTATTATTATGATTTATTATTTATTATTATAAATTATTATTATTATTTTATTATTATTATTATTATTATTATTATTATTATTATTATTATTATTTATTATTATTATTTATTATAATTATTAGTTATTATTATTATTTATTATAATTATTAGTTATTATTATATATTATTTTTTATTTTTTATTATTATTATTTTTTATTTTTTATTATTATTTAGCAAAAATAAGTTCAGTTCAACAAAAATAAGTTCAGGTCAGCAAAAATAAGTAAAAATAAGTTCAGTTCAGCAAAAATAAAATAAGTTCAGTTCAGTTCAGCTAAAATAAGTTCAAAAGAGCAGGGCCTCAATCTACATACTTTCATACATTCAGATTTTCAGGTTTCATGATTATTCGTCCCGAAGGTTGTCAATCTCGCGAGCCCAAGCCACGGTATAATCCCCGAGGGTCCTTAAATAAATTATTTTTATATTAAAGTTACTAACAGCTTTTCTTTCCTAATGTAGATCTTTAATGTAAAATCATTATATTGTATATTCTAACCCTTTTTCTATACTTTCTTTTATTTTCTTTTATTACTATTCAATGCCTTTGTATATTATATGCCACGTGATCATTATATTCATATTATATGATTGTCCCTGTTTTAATGCTTTTATTACCCACATGTTATTTTTGCTAATCAAAGACCTAAAGAAATGTTCTAATATTAATCAGATTAATTTGAACAACTTGCTAGGTTCCCTGTAATATTGATTACCTAATAACATGTCACTAACAATTAGTCTTTTATGTGTTTCCTAAACCTATTTAGACTAATTATTTTTAGGGTGCTTAAAATATTATATGATTATTCTTTGGCATAAAATCTGCAATGAATCGATATTTAGTAGAGGCCAACTTTGGGCGAATGTGGTTCATTATGACTATATTCGTACCCTCACCCCCGAACTCAATCTTTGGTTCATTTTGACCATCTATGGAGTCAGGACGGGAAAATCTACATTAGATAATTTGTCCCTGCGATTTTCCTATATCCAATTAGGTTTATGATTCTTCCTAATAAGAATTGTTGGCGACTTCTTTCAATATAAAACAATTTTTAATAAAACCTTAACAATGGGGTAGTCAAATTTAATACGCGCTCACACCGCGTAGGCGAAATAAAAACACGCCTACAATTTGGCGACTCTGCTAGGGAGGATTATTAAAAATTAATTTTTTAAATGAGTAGGTGAAACTTGAAAAATACGATTTATTCTTATTTTTATGCCTTTGAATAATATACAGTTTTGCTTATGCATGGCTACTGTTCAGCCACCATAAGGACAATCTACCTTACCTCATTAGCACATGTTCTATGTGTGAGGTCACCCCCGAGGGGTTTGCGCTTTGTCCTTCCAAAAAGCTTCCAGAGCGATAGTGTTGGATCTTACTTGTAAGCAAACCTACCCAACCATGGCATTGTTCTCTTGTTCCTGACTTGAGACTGGAGTGCAACTTACACGTGGCCACCTCTTTAAGCAGAGGTATGAAGCGTGGGATCAATCTCTTAGTCATGGACCTTTTCAGCATTAACCTAAACCTGACCAATAGTTGAATGTAGAACTGGACTTTAGGTTGAGAACTTTTGCGTCCATGTTACCTGACATTTATGTGTAATTGCAATTTTTTCCTGGTTATATGCTTTACGCCCGAAATTATTGCAAATCGCGTCTAAAACAAATCATCGTTTTCGCCTGAACCTTCGTCAATTTATCAATACGCGTGCCGCAGAGCATTGCGCCAAACGCATTAAGTTGCGCCTGGCGCAATGCTACCGCGCTAGACGCTTAGGCTATGCGCCGCGTGCACCAGTTGCGTGGCACGCAGCCTATTCGTCCCATGCTTATTGATCTTTTTACCTTCGTTCGAGTCTAAGATAACAAGTTTGCATCAGTATAATATTCAAAAAAGGGTCAGTCTTTTCATGCAAGGTCAAGTCCGTCCTAAAAAAAAAGAAAAAATTGACGCTATGGGGCTGAACTATCGGCCATTTTCTTTTATAGGTACCAACTTTTGATTATTCTCTAGAGGACCCAAGTATGACCTCTTGTGTATTTTATTGGACCTAGCAGGTAACCAACCTGCTATAGTAGGTTAATTGTCATGTGAGTTCATTAAACTCACACGTGACTTTGAAAGGAAACCATGTACCGTATTTTTTTCACCTTTTCCCTCTCCTCCCTTCTGCCATTTTTTCATCTCTCTTCTCTCCTCTAATCTGGTTTTCATCTCTCTTCTCCTCTGTTCATGGTCGTGCTCCTTACCATTTTTCCCAAAGGTGTCTCACACAGTCACACTTGTAATCAAGTCAGAAAATCGATATATTCGACAATTATTCCCCCAGCTCTAATCTATAACAAACTGAGTTCTGTGTTGTGGCATTTCAGAGAAAGATTCAGTAAGTCCAACTAAACTCCCAAAATTGAAAATCTTTTTTGTTTTTGTGCTTACTAATGTAAAAGAAAAGCTGCTTTCTTGCTCAAATATGTGAAAAATCAAAGTCTTCAAACTTATATTGAAATTACTCTTAATCATACCTCAAACTATTTTGGAAGACAAGTTTCCGATCTTTTCGGAGAAGTGTAATGTGTGCGTAATTCTTTTCTCTCACTCTTCTTATCTGTTCCACAAATTAGGGCAAGACCTCTTCGGAGAAGTGTAATATGCTACCTTCCTCATTTTTAAGAAAGTTTTCTCTCTCCTCTACAGTAAATCAGATGGGTGTTTTTTATTTATTTTTGGGTAAAAAATTAAATTAATGACAGAAAAATGGCAGCAACATTTTCGGAATTTGGACTAATTCTAATCCACTGTGGTCACAGTTTTATGGAGATGAGTTGTTTGTGGCCTAGAGGAAAGTGAAGAGACATAGAATTGGACTGATAAGGTGGTGGTGGTAATGGTGGTGTATGTGAAGATTAATGGCAGCAGCTTAACTTCAAGAATTAATGGTTGAAAGGAAGACAAAATAGACGAATGAGATAGGACTATAGGAGAACAGTTTAAAGGGAAGTCTAAAAAAATTAATTAAATGCAAAATCAAGTTAATTGCAATAATTAACAAAACAAAAAAAAATTTGGGACCCATAAGTGTTTATTTCAACCTTTGCAACCGGTTACAAGTCTTCCAGGCCCAATAAAAGATACAAGAGGTTATACTTGGGTCCTCTACAGAATAATCAAAAGTTGGTACCTATAAAAGAAAATGGCCGATAGTTCAGCCCCATAGCGTCAATTTTTCCAAAAAAAAAATGCATCTAAAAGAACATTGTAGAGTTAGAGTTGTCATGCATGTCTACCTCTTCCCATCTCATCGCTGCTATCCCTGTCAATCTTACCTTTCCATATTCATCAATTTCAAAAACTTACATTTTAAAAAAAAAAAATCAATCTTGTATCCTATCCTATTCTACCTTTTTTTCAAAAGCATTTACTAAACATCATCATACCACGACATTTCAATAAAAATAATATTTTTTCAAATCAATCCATCATCTGTGATAAAACAAGGGGTTCCTTTCAAAAAACAATTTAGAAAATTCTAAGCCCATTCCAAACACCTTCATTCAATCCAATCCAATTCAATCCAATCGACCCAATTCACTTGCATTCGTTCTAGGCCCATATGCATTAGAGTCCATTTTGCATTCATATAGGGTCCATCTAATTCGAGTCCATGCATTCATATTAGGCCCGCTAGCGTTAGAGTCCATCTTAGGCCCATATAAGTCTAGCTCCCGTCAAAATCTAGGCCCATTTGCATCTTTATGTGAGCCCTAGTCTATGTCAAGCCTAGTTCAAGTCTAATCCAACTCTATTCCAATCCAATGTCAAGCCCATGTACATTTTCAAGTCAAATTCCAAAACCAATATAGGACTAAGTCCAAAATTAGGTCCATATAAGTCCCAACTCATTTCCAAAGTCAATCCAGTCCAATTCCAAATCCATATAGGACGAAGTCCAAACCATTAAGTCTAGCGAAGCTAGCATCCCTGTAAGACCATAATGGCACCCCTTTGAATTAGCTAAGCTAATCATCCATGTAAGACCATGACGGCACCCCTTTGACCTAGCTAAGCTAGTCACCCCCGTAAGACCATAACGACACCCCTTTGACTTAGCTAAGCTAGTCATCCATGTAAGACCATAACGGCACCCCTTTGATCTAGCTAAGCTAGTCACCCGTAAGACCACAACGGCACCCCTTTGACCTAGCTAAGCTAGTCACCCCCGTAAGACCATAACGGCACCCCTTTGTGTAACACCCCCGTAATTTTCACCCTTTATTTTTGGTATTTGTTTACATTAAAATGATATTTTTTTTTGTAAAAATAAATAATTAATTATTTAAATTATTTTAGAACGTGCTGTGAAAATGTGTATATATATTTATATGTTGTGATATATTTATATATATTTATTTTAGGTTGTTAGTTATTTATTTTAAAGGTTATATTAATTTCGTGATTTGTTTAGGCGTTTAGGATGCAGTTTTGTCGCGTAGCGTTTTTGTAACGATGTTGGACCGATTTGAGTGATGAAATGTTGCATCGCATGTGGCGTGTTAATGTGTTTATTACATTTATATTTATAATATAATTTATTAGAGTTATTTTCATTATTAAGTATTTTCAAAGTTTAGGCGCAATTTAGGAATTTATCGATTTATCGCGTGGCGGACTTTTGATGCATGGACCTTTGATGACTTGGGACGAAATCTTCTTGGTGTACTTGGGCTTGGACAGCCGGCTTTGGGGAGGGAGAAGGAAGAAGTTTCTCCTCTTTTATTTCATTTCTTTTAATTGGTGACTCTTGGTAGTTTGTAACCCCATAACCCCCCTAATCATTCTCCTAAACCCTTCATTTTTCCTTGCCATAAAATTCTGATTTTTATTAAAAGAAGTTCAGCATCATTTGCATTTAACCCTCACCGTTTTCAAGAAAAGAAAGAGAGAAAAGGATGAGGAAAAGAATAGAAAGTTTCAACCCGGTTTTTCCTGTCACACCTTCACGAAAATAATCGTAGCCGGAGATCTAACCGTTGGATCATCTTCAAATTTGGACAGAACGTTTATAACATCTTGTTCTACACTCTGACCGAAGCGATTTAGAATCTGAGCTTTTGATCACCGGAAATCATGGTCGAAACAGAGCAGTGTGTCATGAGATTTATCAATGTTCAAGAAGAAAATGCCTAGTGACTGGTTGCTTCAATTCTCGTTCGTTGTGCCGTGGGGTTAGAAGAGGAATTGGATTGTATGCGTAGCTCTTAACTATCTCTTTAGACTCAGCTCTCCTCCCGACATTCCAGGTAACTAGTAGCTATCTTAGAACCATAGTGATTAGAGTATTATTCGGTATTAGATTATTACGCTAGGAATTATTTAAAATACTTTTTGAATGAAATTATTGACTAAATTTGACATGAATATACTTGATGCATTCTGTGTGATTACTGTAAAGAGAAAAATAATTTTCGTATGATTTTTGGTTTTTATTTGATTTAATTGGTATTTTGTGTGTTTTTGGCTAAATTGCATAATAATTATTAAACGGATGTTAAAATTGCTGAAATTATTTTTCTTAGATCATGTTGTATTCGTAGTATGTATTCCATGCCTTAGAATAATTTTTTCCTACTGTGTACTGGTTTATTTAATTGATATATCTGTTTTTGCAATTTCGTTTTTGTCAGTATATAAATCATGAAAATTATTTCTGGAGGCCGAAAAATTCATTTCTTTGTATAATATGTATTTCCGTGTGTTTGTGCATGTTGTGTAAATGTTTGGTAATTTTTGGGCGTTTATTTATATTTTTAGTTATTATATTGGCTTTAATGAGTAATCTGTATATTAACTTTTAAAATTACTTTTGGAGTCCGAAAATTATAAATAAAATTTGTACCATGTTAGTAGAGCCATTAGGGTCATATGATAATTTTTGTGTGATTTTACTGCTTGAACTTATTAGTTTAATGATTATTATTGGGTTTTTGTTGCGAAATTGAGGATACTCTCTTAAATTATTTGAGAGCTTGTTAATCAGAAATAATTTGTGATATTTTATGTTCTTGGATGCTGGTGTTTATTAGGTTGCTGTAAGTATTATTGGTATCATTATGTTTATGTTTGATTTATGTAAAAATGATTAATTGTGTACTATTCATTTATTTAATAAGTCTTGGAGTTAATTGGTGATGCATTTTTGATTGATGTTGTTAGTGCTGTAAAAACTATTTCACTATCATTGTTGATGCTTAGTGATGTTTAAAGTATTGTGGTTGGAGATATTTGTTGTAAATTTGTAAGTTACTACTTTGAAGATTTTTGAAAAATTACTTTTGATGAATTATGGGTATAAGGCCGGGTGGCATCCCTTTTGACGAATGTTTTTGAGATAAATGTTACTTTGATGATATGTATGATTTTATTTTGAGATAAGAACATCCGGTGGGATAGATGTAGTCCCCGGTGAAGAACATGCCAACCACCTGGTTTGCGAACTAGGGGTACACCTTGGTTAATTGTTGTCGTCCGAGAGGTCAAGGAGTTCTGCGTGTTCTACCCTGCATCGGGAGTTTGGCCATTCTTAGACACATGCAGTGGGGAACGTAAGCCCATAGACTGACCTGGAGATTGCGATCTGACAAACCATAGGAAGTGAATTGCGATTCACTAGCGTTCGGTTTCTGACTCAATAACTTGTTTTACCTATATTTTATTTTTATAAAAGTACTCTTGAGATGATTTATTTATTTTTATCCAACTCACTTGCTATTTATTATTCATTTGCGTTATTTGTGAGTTATATGGAAGTGGATGCATATTGTAGTTGACTTGACTTTATGCTTTCCTTTCTTATTAATCTATGTCTGAATCATGCTTTGATTTCTTTTGTTCTGGGAGAACTGCTAGTTACTCCCCACTGATTGTGGATATTTGTTGTATATTTTGCAGGTTTTGTTGATGGGGATTTTCTTTGATTTTGGGCTCGGGTTGAGATGCGAGAAATAATCTATTAGGGGTTTTAGTTCTAGACTTCTCTTTAGTTTGAGATAGTTTTCTCATTTCGATTTTAATCTAAGTAATTAATTTACTTATAGTACTTACTTATGTTTGTTTTTATCACTTAGTTATTTAAACAATATTCTTGTAGTAGTGACATTCCCAGAAGACGATGTTTCCGCCATCGTCCTATTAATACTATTATTATTTCTTTCTTTTCCGCTTTGAAATTCTGGGGTGTTACACTTTGACTTAGCTAGGTGGTTCAGATCACTAAATAAAGCCAAGCTGAATGACTGGGACTACATCAGAGAAGAGTTCCACAAACAATACATCTACAATACTCAGCTTCCCATTGGCCTTCGTGAGTTGGAATTAACTACGCAGAATTCCAATGAAGACTTTGTCACCTTCCTTAACAGATGGAGGGAAAAAGCTGCACAAATGACTAACAGGCCATCCCAAGAGGATCAAGTCCGATTAGTGATCCGTAACCTGCAGCCCAAGTATGGGGACTATATTAAATTCCAACCTATAGAGTCTTTCACGAAGGTCTATAAGGTAGGCCTGCTGATTGAAGAAGATGTATAGGCCAACAAGAACAAGGGTCCTAACAACAACAACTCTTTCAAGAAGAGTAATAATAACCCTTCTACCTCTAAAAGCAGTGACATAAACGCCCTAATTACTGACAAGAGAGGTTATCAAGGACCTCAAAGGACGTTCACTCCTTTGGGCATGTCTCTAGAAGAAGCCTTCGCTAGGCTTCATGCAAAGGGAGCACTTCTGCCTCTTGGCCCTACTCCAGACCCTCCTCTGGAGAAGAGATCCAGTAGATGGAATCTTAATTCCTACTGCAAGTACCATCAACGGAATGGGCATCTGACATCACAATGCTGGACTTTGAAGCATCATCTGTAGGATATGGTTGAAAACAGTAGATTGCCAATTCCACCTGCAGCAAAAGTCAGCAATAGCAGCAACCCCTTGGGCAGCACCTGAACAACGCCGGGGCTTAGTCATTTAACACTAGTTTTCTAGGTTGAGTCGGAGAGTCCCTCCCCTAGCGCCTTCATTTTCCTTCTTGTCGAGTCCATGTCATTTAGGTTTTTATTTCTAATAGGCCTTATTCTGTTTATTTCTGATTAACAAAATAATCGCATTTTCTTTTCATTTTCATTGGCCTTCCATCATTTTTTTTATGCTTCTAATTCAATGATGAAACTCAAATCACATAATGAACTTGACTAACCATAATAATAAAGAAGATCTGAAGAAAAAAAAAAAGAGAAAAATAAAAAAGAGGACATACTTTGGATCAGGATTTATTCCCCTCTTCTTTCTATTACCTTTCACAAACCATCCTTTCATAAACCATCATTAGCCAAATAATCCCTCCATTACTCAAAACTCCACAAATAACCTTCAAACCTTTCAATACCCTAAACCAAACTTGTGTGCAAGCCTTACTACATCAAAATATATCAATGCCAGGCAAAAACAAAGAGTGAAAAAATCCAAAGTGCGAAAAAATGAAAAAAGCAAAAGAAAACGCACAAGACAAAAAGAAAAAAAATGCAAAAAAATAAAAAGCCAAAGGCAAAATAAAAAGTCAAGCTAGGGGGCTTGCACACAAGTCTCATCCCTCATTCAAATCCCTTCGATCCATCAGACCTTAACCCATATAATCCAAATCCACAATCCTTACCTTATCATGACCAATTCAACCTTCATCTAAACCTCAAGCCTTCAACCTTTCATCAACCCTAACTCCTTTTTCAAGGTATGTCCAAGCCCGCTAGGTTGAAAACCCGAAAGGGCGGCCTAGGCAAAAGTTAGGGAACGAAAAAATAATATAATAAAAAAAGAATTTAGATCCAGAACTACGAATGGTCTGATTCCGCAAGGATACGTAGGAATCCTCATCTTGAAGTCCGATCGCTTCAATAAAAATAAATTAGTCATGGTCTAATGATTTAATTTCTAGAGTTCAGGAGCATAATCTCTTTCTAGATCCCGACATAGACTCAAGTCTGGACCTAGCCTCGTTAAAGCCTTTTCCCACCTACATTCATTTAAGTCACTAATTTCAACCTTTTTATTTTTCAATCCAAGCTCCCCTTGTCCCTGAAGGACTCTCCGATGATTCCATGGTTTCTGGCGATATTTGACTTTGCCTTTATTAACTTCCCAATAAATAATCCCCAGTGACAACTTGCAACGTTCAAGGCAGATCAACTACGTTTCAATATCAGATCAAGTACATTTCGATTAAGGCTCATGCCTAATTCAAGGCAAGCTCACCCAAAGTGGGGGCTTCCTAGGTGTGGTGGTTCCTCCAATTCAAATCAAACTCCCGAGAAGTTGTAGTCTGCTGACCTCATTTACGAACCCCGATTGTTTACTAAAAATGATTTTCGAAAATCATTCAATCTATTTCTAATCATTCTATCATTCTATACATCTTCTAGCCTTGCAAAATCCTGACCTTGCATTGCAGCTTTGCAAAACCCTGACCTTGCATTGCATTTCATACATTCTAGTCTTGCATAACCCTGATATTGCATGACGTGTCACCCTTTAGCTTTGCATAACCTTAATCCTTACATTGCGTCTCATGCATCCTTAGAGAGTCTAAGTTTGCATTATTGCATCACTATGTGCTTATGTAAGTTGTTTGCACCTATCTGCTAACATCTTTCCCTGCAGGTAATCAGATTGCTTGTAGTTATTGTCCTGCATACTAACTTTGTTTTGCAGAGACCGACGGTTATAGATCAGTTCTAAACTGCAGAGCGTTTAGAATCGTTCTCCGTCCCGACGCCGTATACTTTGACTTTAGGTTTCCTGAACCTTAGTCAAAGTGGGGGCTCAGAGACACATAATCGTGTCTCCCCATTTAAGGATCCGATGATGAAACATACCGTGGTCTTAATTGGTCCGATCCAAGGGCAGAGCAGTCCGAAGAGCCATTCAAAACCATTTCGAAAAGTGTTAAAGTCCTACTTTAAAGCCCAATTAATTATTCATGATAATTAATTGTATTTGAGCCTAATTCTTTGAAAATCCCAATTAATTGATAATTAATTGATTTATTTTAATAAATAAATATTTTCAAAAGATATTTTTTATAAGTCAAAATCAGTTTTTATCCCGTAAAATCAGATATCCGTAATTAAAGGATAAAAGAAATCTTTTAAAACGCGTTTTAAATAAAGTCATCAAAAGGCATGGCGAGGAGCCGGGTGCACCTAGCGCACAACTGCGCTCGGCGCACGTCTGTGCGTCGGGCGTATCTCGTCCACATGTGTCGGGTGCACTAATCTGCACTTGACACTTGGATTTCTGACTCATTCAGAAACCTACGTCAAGCGCGGCTCTCTGCTTGAGACACGGATTTTCTTTCTTATCTTTTTAAAAGCGCGTACCACGTATACACTTTTTATTGGTCATGCCGCGTCATACGCTTGTCACGTCAGCTGCGCCAGACGCAGCCAGCGCGTGAGGCGCAGTTTCGTTTTCCCTATAAATAGGCCTGATTTTCGAACAGATTTAAAAACGATTTTTTACATTAACACACTTCGAACTCGACGAATATTTTACGAAACCTCTCTACGAATTATAAAAAACTTCCCTACAAAAACTCATACTTTCAAACACAAATACATTCAATCTACATACTTTCATACATTCAGATTTTCAGGCTTCACGATTGCTCGTTCCGTAGGTTGTCAATCTCGCGGACTCCAAGCCACGGTATAATCCCGAGGGTCCTTAAATAAATTATTTTTATATTGAAGTTACTAACAGTTTTCTTTCCTGATGTAGATCTTTAATGTAAAATCGTTATACTGTATATTCTAACCCTTTTTCTATACTTTCTTTTATTTTATTTTATTATTATTCAATGCCTTTGTATTTATATGTCTCGCTCGATCATTATATTCATATTATATGATTGTCCCCGTTTTAATGCTTTTATCACCAACATGTTATTTTTGCTAATCAAAGACCTAAAGAAATGTTCTAATATTAATTAGATTAATTTGAACAACTTGCTAGGTTCCCTGTAATATTGATTGCCTAATAACATGTCACTAAAAATTAGTCTTTTATGTGTTTCCTGAACCTATTTAGACTAATTATTTTTAGGATGCTTAAAATATTATATGATTATTGTTTGTCATAAAATCTGCAATGAATCGATATTTAGTAGAGGCCAAATTTGGGCGAATGTGGTTCATTATGACTATATTCGTACCCTCACCCCCGAACTCAATCTTTGGTTCATTTTGACTATCTATAAAGTCAGGACAGGGAAATCTACATTGGATAATTTGTCACTATGATTTTCCTATATCCAATTAGGTTTATGATTCTTCGTAAAAAGAATTGTTGGCGACTTCTTTCAATACAAAACAATTTTTAATAAAACCTTAACAATGGGGTAGTCAAATCTAATACGCGCACACCGCGTAGGCGAAATAAAAACACGCCTACAGGTCTCATTCCAAAAATGGAAACAAAAGAAATGGGTAAACTAATAAGGGACATCCCAAAAAGGAATACGGGTAAACTAATAAAGACCGAAGGGAGTATATTATTGTAGTATTCTTTGATTATTACATTTATTTTAATATTTATTCCTAATAAAGAAAAGTGCCACCTATAACTCACAAGGTACTACATGAGATGAGAAAATATGTTACCTAATAATGCACAAAGTGCTAAATGAGAGGGCAAAAAGTGATACATATTGTTGAATAAAGTGTTATTATAAGTTAATACTAACAATGTAAGATGTTACCAATGATTAAGAAAGTGTTACTCAACAAATATTGATGAGTAACACTTTAAAAATGTAACAATAGGTATTTAGAGTGTTAAATAATTAAGCAGATTTAAGGTAAGTACATTTGTAACAACCCATAATTTTGCTCCTAGTTTTTTCGCAAGAATTTTCTCTAAAACTATTATTTTCCCTAAATTAATTATTTTTATTTTATAATTTTGGGAGCCGAATTATTATTTTTATTTTTTATGGCGTGTCAATGTGTTTATTTCATTTATATTTATAATATAATTTATTAGAATTATTTTTATTATTAAGTATTTTCAAAGTTTAGGCGCGATTTAGGAATTAACCGTTTTATCGCGCATCGGGCTTTCGGAGCATGGATCGTTGTTGAATTTGGGCCGAAAGTTTTTATGGGTGTGTAGGGCTTGGGGCAGCCGGCTAAGTGGAAGAAATAAGAGAGCCTTCTCCTTTTCTTTTCTCTTTGTTTTCCTAAGACTCTTTGATGCCTTATAACCCCCATAACCCCTTAATGATTTCTTTAATTAAACCTCATTAAACCTCTTAATTCACTTCAATTTCTGATTAGAAAATCAGAACTTTTGGCTGTCATTCTTCAACATTTTCGTCCATCATCATCACCATCATCACCATTTTCATTCTCTCAAATTTTCTTCATTTCTTCTCTTTGATAATTGTTCGTGAATTGTTTTTGTGGCTTTTTCCTTATACTTCGCGCTTGGAATTTGAAGAAGAAGAGGGTCACACGCCTACTGTGGGGATTTCCAGAAGTTTTCAGCTCGCCTCCGACGATCCAGGTAACTAGTTGTTATCCTAGAATCATAGTGATTAGAGTAGTATTCGGTATTAGATTAATACGTTAGGAATTATCTAAAATACTTTTTGAATGATATTTTTGATGAAATTTTACATGAACATACGTGACATATGCTATGTGAATACTGTGTAGAGAAAAATAATTTTTGCATGATTTTTAATATTTATTTGATTTAATTAGTATTTTGTGCGTTTTTGGCTAAATTTCATAATAATTATTGAACGACTGTTAAAATTGATGAAATCATTTTTCTTAGATCATGTTACATGCGTATAATGTATTCCATGCCTTGGAATAATTTTTATCTACTGTTTACTGTTTTAATTAATTGATATATCTGTTTTTGTAAATTCTGTTCAGTCAGTATATAATTCATGAAAATTATTTTTATTGGCAGAAAAATTAATTTATTTGGATAATATGTATTTCCGTGAGTTTTTACATGTTATGTGAATTTTTGGTAATTTTTTGGCGTCTGTTTATATTTTTAATTATTATAATGGCTTATTTGAGGAATCTGTATATTAACTGTTAAAAATACTTTTTGAGTCCGAAAATTATAAATAAAAATTGTACCATGTCAGTAGAGCTATTAGGGTTATATGATAATTTTTGTGTGATTTTACTGCTCGAATTTGTTGGTTTCATAATTATTATGGTGTTTTTGTGATGAAATTGAGGACACACTATTAAATTGTTTGAGGGCTTGTAAATCAGATATAATTTATAATTTAATATATTCTGGGTTGCTGATTTTCAGTAGTATACAGTATGCATCATTTGAGTAACCACATGTTTAGGTTTGATTTATGGAATAAAATGATTTAATTGTTATTACTCTTTAATGAATATGATTTAGAGTTAATTGGTGATGTATTTGTGATTGAGTGTGGTTGCTGTAAAAACCAGTATATTGTCATTGTTGATGTTTGGGAATGTTCAAGTGTTATTGTGAGAGTTATTTGTTGAATATTTTATAAGTGATTTATTTTGAGGAATTATGAAGAACCTGCTTGATGAATCAGGGGTATAAGGGCCGGTGGCATCCCCTTTTGACGAATATTTTTGATGAATGATACTTAGTTTGTATGCATGATTGTATTTTGAGATAAGAATATCCGGTGGGATAGATGTAGTCCCCCGTTAAGAACATGCCAACCACCCGGTTTGCGAACCAGGGGTACACCCGGGTTAATTGTTGTCGTCCGAGAGGTCGTGGGTTCTGCGTGTTCTACCCCCGCAACGGGGAGTTTGGCCATTCTTAGACACAGCGCAGGGGGAACGTAAGCCCATAGATCGACCCCGGGAGATCGCGATCCGACAAACCTTAGGAAGTGATTTCGCGAATCACCGGCGTTCGGCTTTCGACTCAATAACCTCGTTGTATTTTGATTTATTATTAGTATTTATTTATATTGGAATTATGTCACTCACTATATTATGTTTACTTATTGTTAATGATCTCTCGATTTATCTATGAGCTTTATGATTTCTATGTGCATGATATGATGTAATGAATCGCACGTTATTCCTTTCTTAATAATCTACCTCCGAATAGTGCTTTGATTGCTATCGTTCTCGGGAGAACCGCTAGTTACTCCCCACCGACCGTGGAAATATGTATTATAATCTTGCAGATGGAAATGATTGCTAGGCTTGTGACTCGCCCGGGCTAGCAAAGCGAGAGTCAGCCGTGAGTAAGAAGCTTTTAGTTTTGTTTTTGGTAGATGAACTTTATATAGGTCATAGGGAGACTTATTTTTGGATCGCTTTCAAGGATATTAGTGTTATTTAAGTTTATTTTGGGAGACTTGCATGTCTCATGGTATTTTGGATTTGTTAGTATGATACAATCGGGATACTTCTTTTATGTTGGAACCATGATGTTACTCGGAGATTTATTCCCTTTTAAGCTATGAATTTTGAGTTATTATCTTTATTTATTGTTTTAGAGTAAGCATACCGTCCCGACGTTATTTCCGCTAACGTCATTTTAGTACTTCTCCAATTAATAAGGTTTAGTATCTTAGTAGTAGAAGGACGGGGTGTTACAAGATTGGTATCGTAGCAAAGTTACCCGAGACCCTTACTTAGCCACTAAGAAACTCCCGGAAATGTATAGTTAAGTAACTAGGATCATTAGAATCTTAGGCTTCAAGAAAAGTAGTGGTGAGAAGGTCACTTGGGTAGGAAACCACGGAAAATATTTTTCTTATTTTGATGTGATAAGTCGTTAATTTACAACTAATAACGTGTTCAAGAACGAATGTTTAACTCAGGGTTTCAGAGAATGCCGCCCGAGGTACGACTAGTGCTAGAAAGGAGGCCGCCCTAAAAAGGCGCCAAGCACTTGAGAACGCCATCATAGCTACGGCTAACCGGCCTCTCGCTCCGCCTAGTGGGCAACCTTTTTGATCGGCTTGACCGTCACCGTCCGCCTACTTTTGACGGGACTTCCGATCCCGTAGCCGGGAAGGGTGGTTAAGGGAGATGGAGAAGCCGCTTGCCGCTACCGGATGCCCCCGCGCCGAAATGGTGCCTATTGGTACCTACTATCCGAAGATGGAAGCCGATAACCGGTGGAGTACTGTTCGTGCAAGCCGCATGGCTACACCGGGATTCGGACGGGACGAGTTCCGTGTTAAGTCGAAGGAGAGGTTTTATCCCGATGAGCTCCGCAGGTAAGGTGAAGAGTTCTTAACTCGTCTCAGTGGTACTCGAAAGTGCGCAGAGTACACCGACAAATTCACCGAGCCGTCTGTGCTCGCTACCTCGCCGTAACCTACCGAAGCCGAGCGTGTAAAGAGGTACATCAAGAAAATGGATCCTAAGGCGAGGACCCATGTTCTCGAGTTCGGGAGCTTCGACTTTCCAGGGAGCCTATGAAATAGCTCGAGTATTCATGCCTCTTTGAAAGAGGAAGATTCCCGCTAAGGCCGCCGCCGCTAAGAAGCCCGCCGCTACCTATGTTCGGCTCCCGGCTAAGAAGCCGAGGTACGAGCCGTCCAGTCGAGGGGGTTATCAACAGTGGTTCCGGATCGGGTTTTCGCCCGAGTTTTGATCCGAGCAAGTGCCGAATCTGGTGGTAAAGCCGCTCATCCGGGGAAGAATCCGTGATGGATCGACCGCCGTCCTGTTTCTACCGCAAGGAAGCCGGGGCACAAGTCTTTTCAAAGTGCTAAGAATCCTAGAGCTCCGTCTTTTTCTCGCCGGTCCCGTTAAAGCGCTAGTTCTTCCGCTCCTCCGAAGAACAAGATTTATGTGATGACGCAAGCCGAAGCCGATGTCCATCCCGATGTCATCTCCGGTACTTTTCTTGTAAATAATGCTCCCGCTTTTGTTCGTCTCGATACCGGTGCTACAGTTGTCTTTGTTGCTAGTTCCTTTGTTCGAAAAGCTAATCTTTCCTCTAGATCTCCTATTAAGTCCCTAATTTCTCTTCCGTCCGGTGAGAATTATCCCCGTCATTCCGAGTTTAAGGGCGTGCCTCGCAGCATTCCCGGGTTCCGAGTCACACCGATCTTAAGGAGTTTCCTATGTCGAGTTCGATGTGATCCTTGGAATAGATCGGTTATCGAAGCATCATGCCCGCATTCAAGGCCGTGATCGAAGGTGGTGCTCGAGATCCTAAGGGGAAAAGGATTTCTTATTCGGGTGTTGTAGTGAAGAAGGGTGTTAACGGGTTTCCGCCCGAGAATGCGAAGATGCGTCAAAAAGGTGATGCGGTATACCTTTGACGGTGAAGGATTTGTCATCCGAAGATCGCCCGAGAGTATTCCGGTAGTTCGGGATTATCCCGATGTATTTCCCGAAGAGTCGCCGGTATTCCTCCCGAAAGAGACGTGGAGTTCGGCATTGATTTAGTACCGGTACCGCTCCTATATCCAAGGCCCGTATAGAATGGCGCCCTCGAATCGCAAGAGTCAAGACTCAATTGCAAGAGTCGATAGATAAGGGCTTCATAAGGCCTAAGCGTGTCTCCTCGGGGGTGCTCCCGTTTCGTTTGTCAAAAAGAAAGACGGGAGTATGCGCTCGTGCATCGATTACCGTGAGCCGAATAAGGTAACGATCAAGAATAAATATCCGTTGCCTCGCATCGAGGATCCGTTTGATCGCTTAAAAGGTGCCGGGGTATTTTCCAAGATCGATCTCGAGATCCGGATATCATCAAATTCCCGTGAAGAAGGAGGATATTCCGAAGACCGCTGCACCGTATACGGGCACTATGAATTCGAAGTGATGCCATTTGGTCTCACGAATGCTCCCCGCGATTTTCATGGATCAAATGAATCGCTCTTTCCACGAGTACTTGGATACTTGTGTGGTCGTGTTCATCGATGATATTCTCGTCTACTCTAAGGACGAGAAGGAGCAATGAGAAGCATTTGAGACTCGGTGTTGGATGTTCCCGCGCAAGCAAAAGTGGTTCGCAAAGCCGTCTAAGTGCGAGTTCCGTCGAAGGAAGTCGCTTTTCTAGGGCATGTAATCGCCAAGGAAGGAGTCAAGGTGGATCCCGCTAAGATCAAGGCCGTTGTCGAGCGGGAGAGTCCTAAGAATGTGACCGAGATTCGGAGTTTTCCCGGGTCCGGCTGGTTATTATAGGAGGTTCGCTCAAAATTTCTCCAAGATAGCTCAACCTCTCGACTCGCCGATGCGCAAGGACCGCAAGTTCATCCGGTCCGAGGATCGCGGAAGAGGCATTTCCGAAGCCGAAAAAGAGTTTCGACCTCTCGCTCCCCGTTCTTACCTTGCTATCCGAGGGCGCTGGGTATGAAGTGTTCAAAGTGATGCATCGAAGAATGGTCCGGGTCAGGTTTTGATGCAACAAGGGAAAGTGATAGCCTATGGTTCGAGGCACCAAAGGTGCATGAGAGGAATTACCCGACCCATGATCCGGAGTTAGCGACCGTGGTGTTTGCACTAAAGATATGGCGACACTATCCGTATGGTGTTCCGTGTAAGGTGTATACCGACCACAAGAGCCCGAAGTACATCTTCACTCGCCTGATCTTAACACGAGGCGCAGAAGGTGGCTTGAATCGATCAAGGATTATGATCTCGACCCCGGATTACCAAGAGGGTAAGGCGAATAAAGTAGCGGATGCTCGAGTCGCAAGAGTAAGCATTCATTAAACGCCGCTATGGTGGTGCCTCGTGGAATCGTGTGAAGAGTTTCGCAAGCTTGATATCGAGGCCGTTCCTCGTGGTTATGTATCTCGCTTTGTCGGGTTCCATGAGTGCCGAGCCCGAGTTGTTCCAGGAGTTAAGAAGCAAGCAAAAGGGTGATCCAAAGCCGGAGAAGATCCGTGAAGCAAAGATGCAAGGTCGTGCAGAGAATTTTGAGATCTCGTGGCCGATGATAGCTCGAGGTTTACGGGCGTTGGCGCGTGCCCAATGATGGTGAGCTTAAGAGAAAGATTCTCGAGGAAGCTCATAGTACTCCTTATTCCGTTCATCCCGGGGGTGACAAGCTTTATAAGGATCCCAAGGCTAATTTTTGGTGGCCTCGGTATGAAGAGAGAGATCGCCGAGTTCGTAGCTAGGTGTTTGGTTTGCCGAAGGTGAAAATCGAGCATCGTAGGCCCGGTGGCTCGTCGCAACCTTCGCCTATTCCCGCTGGAAGTTCGACTCGATCTCGATGGATTTCGTGACGGGCTCGCCTGGAGCCGCCTGGATTGAATGCCGCGTGGGTGATCGGGATCGATCGACTAAAGTGGCTCGTTTTATCGCGATGAAGAACACTCGGTCTATGGAAGAGCTAGCCGAAGCTTATGCTAACGAGATAATTCGTCTTCACGGGGTTCCCAAAGACATTGTCTCCGACCGTGATCCGCGATTCCTATCCCATTTCCCGGGATCGCTTGCAAGAGGCTTTGGTTCGAAGTTGAAGCCGAGTACCGCATTTCATGCAACTACCGATGGTCGACCGAGAGGACTATTCGCACCTTGGAAGATATGCTTCGTGGCTGTGCCCTTGGAATTTCAAAGCAGCCTCGGGTCAAGTCTCTTAGCTTGGTGGAGTTTTCTTATAACAACAGCTTATCAAGCTAGTATCCAAATGGCTCCGTATGAGGCTCTCTACGGAAGGAAGTGTCGTAGTCCTACTTGTTGGAGCGACATCGGTGACTCATCGATTTTAGGCCCGAGTTAATTCAGATACAACGAAAGCAGTGAAAGTAATTCAAGCGAAGATGAAGGCCGCTCAAGATAGGCGTAAGTCGTATGCCGATTTGCGCCTGAAACCTATTTCTTTCGAGGTGAGGATAAGGTGCTTTGAGGGTTTCTCCTATGAAGGAGTGATGCGGCTTGGGTCAAAAGGGCAAGCTGAGTCCGAAGTTCGTAGGTCCCTATGAGATTCTTGGAAAGGATCGGGGAGGTCGCGTATCGCTTGGCTTCGCGCCGTAGCCGCCGAAGGTTCATGATGTGTTTCATGTGTCGCAGCTCAGCAGTATCGTAGCTGATCCTTCGCATGTGATCCCCGTTGAATCCGTGTCGCTGAGCCGAATCCGACTTTTGAAGAACCGACTTGCTCGTATATTGGACCGTCGTAACCGTGCTCGAGAAGGAAGGTGATTCCCTTGGTTAAAGTACTTTGGAGAAGTCAAAAGTACGAAGAAGCTACTGGGAAACCGAAGAGTCAATGCGACCGAAATACCCTAACTATTCGCTTCGTACTATTTGTGTTCTTGTCTTGTTTTTAGTTTTCAAGTTTCGAGGACGAAACTTTATTTAAGGAGGGGAGATTGTAACAACCCATAATTTTGCTCCTAGTTTTTCGCAAGAATTTTCTCTAAAAACTATTATTTTCCCTAAATTAATTATTTTTATTTTATAATTTTGGGAGCCGAATTATTATTTTTATTTTTATGGCGTGTCAATGTGTTTATTTCATTTATATTTATAATATAATTTATTAGAATTATTTTTATTATTAAGTATTTTCAAAGTTTAGGCGCGATTTAGGAATTAACCGCTTTTATCGCGTATCGGGCTTTCTGAGCATGGATCGTTGTTGAATTTGGGCCGAAAGTTTTTATGGGTGCGTGGGCTTGGGGCAACCGGCCAAGTGAAGGAAATAAGGAGAGCCTTCTCTTTTCTTTTCTCTTTGTTTTCCTTAAGACTCTTTGATGCCTTATAACCCCCATAACCCCCTTAATGATTTCTTTAATTAAACCTCATTAAACCTCTTAATTCATTTCAAATTCCGATTAGAAAATCAGAACTTTTGGCTGTCATTCTTCCATATTTTCGCCCATCATCATCACCATCATCACCATTTTCATTCTCTCAAATTTTCTTCATTTCTTCTCTTGATAATTGTTCGTGAATTGTTTTTGTGGCTTTTTCCTTATACTTGGTGCTTGGAATTTGAAGAAGAAGAGGGTCACACGCCTACTGTGGGGATTTCCCAGAAGTTTTCAGCTCGCCTCCGACGATCCAGTAACTAGTTGTTATCCTAGAATCATAGTGATTAGAGTAGTATTCGGTATTAGATTAATACGTTAGGAATTATCTAAAATACTTTTTGAATGATATTTTTGATGAAATTTTACATGAACATACGTGACACATGCTATGTGAATACTGTGTAGAGAAAAATAATTTTTGCATGATTTTTAATATTTATTTGATTTAATTAGTATTTTGTGCGTTTTTGGCTAAATTTCATAATAATTATTGAACGACTGTTAAAATTGATGAAATCATTTTTCTTAGATCATGTTACATGCGTATAATGTATTCCATGCCTTGGAATAATTTTTATCTACTGTTTACTGTTTTAATTAATTGATATATCTGTTTTTGTAAATTCTGTTCAGTCAGTATATAATTCATGAAAATTATTTATAGTGGCAGAAAAATTAATTTATTTGGATAATATGTATTTCCGTGAGTTTTTACATGTTATGTGAATTTTTGCTAATTTTTGGGCGTCTGTTTATATTTTTAATTATTATAATGGCTTATTTGAGGAATCTGTATATTAACTGTTAAAAATACTTTTTGAGTCCGAAAATTATAAATAAAAATTGTACCATGTCAGTAGAGCTATTAGGGTTATATGATAATTTTAGTGTGATTTTACTGCTCGAATTTGTTGGTTTCATAATTATTATGGTGTTTTTGTGATGAAATTGAGGACACACTATTAAATTGTTTGAGGGCTTGTAAATCAGATATAATTTATAATTTAATATATTCTGGGTTGCTGATTTTCAGTAGTATACAGTATGCAATTTCATTTGGGTAACCACATGTTTAGGTTTGATTTATGAATAAAATGATTTAATTGTTATTACTCTTTAATGAATACGATTTAGAGTTAATCGGTAATGTATTTGTGATCGAGTGTGGTTGCTGTAAAACCAGTATATTGTCATTGTTGATGTTTGGGAATGTTCAAGTGTTATTGTGAGAGTTATTTGTTGAATATATTATAAGTGATTTATTTTGAGGAATTGGCCAAGAACCTCGTTTGATGAATCTGCTGGGTATAAGGCCGGGTGGCATCCTTTTGGACTAATATTTGATGAATAATACTTAGTTTGTATGCATGATTGTATTTTGGAGATAAGAATATCCGGTGGGATAGATGTAGTCCCCGGTTAAGAACATGTCAACCACCGGGTTCGCGAACCAGGGGTACACCTGCATGCAGGGTACATAATTGTTGCCGTCCGAGAGGTCGGGGTCTCACAAGGTTCTACCTCGCAGCGGAGTTTGGCCATTCTTAGACACAGGAAAGGGGAACGTAAGCCCATAGACTCGACCTGGGAGATCGCGATCTCGACAAACCTAGTTTTGGATTTCAGAATCACCGGCGGTCAAGCCTTCGGTCTAACTCAATAACCTTGTATTTTGATACATTATTAGTATTTATTTATATTGGAATTATGTCACTCACTATATTATGTTTACTTATTGTTAATGATCTCTCGATTTATCTATGAGCTTTATGATTTCTATGTGCATGATATGATGTAATGAATCGCATGTTAATCCTTTCTTAATAATCTACCTCTCGAATAGTGCTTTGATTGTTATTGTTCTCGGGAGAATCAAGCAGTTACTCCTCACGATCGTGGAAATATGTATTATAATCTTGCAGATGGAAATGATTGCTAGGCTTGTGACTCGCCCGGGGGCTAGCAAGTGCGAGAGCTGGGTTGTGAGAAAAAGCTAGTTTTGTTTTTGGTAGATGAACTTTATATAGGTCAATGTGGAGACTTATTTGGATTGCCTCAAGGATATTAGTGTTATTTACTTATTTTGGGAGACTTGCATGTCTCATGGTATTTTGGATTTGTTAGTGCGTGGATACAATTGGGATACTTTTATGTTGGAACCATGATGTTACTTCTGAGATTTATTCCCTTTTTAAGCTATGAATTTTGAGTTATTATCTTTATTTATTGTTTTAGAGTAGCATACCGTCCCGACGCATTTCGCTAACGTCATTTTAGTACTTCTTCAATTGATAAGGGGCTTAGTATCTTAGTAGT